>CM044905.1:8365014-8540352 GCA_024500145.1 Gentiana dahurica var. dahurica
CCCTATTTTGGCGGAGCAGATGGAGGTAATGAGAAAAGAGCTTGCAGAATTAAAAAAGTCGAGGCCCGTCGAGAAAGTCGCCCCTATTTCGGGGATCGACGTACTCGCTAAAGGGATTACCGAAACATTGCCTCCCAGCAGAGAAAAGGTTAGTTATCCCAGTTACAACTATTACAATGGAAATTCATGCCCAAACGACTGGCTCACCGCGTTCCAGGGTCGCATCACCCTTGCTACACAAAATAAATCCGCTGGTGCATCGCATTGGTTGGCGGCATGCAGGATAGGGCTGCGTCCTGGATACGCGGGCTTCCTCGCGGCTCGATTGAAAGTTGGGAGGACTTGTCGGAAAAGTTTGTCAGAGAATTTGAGTCGGCAAGCAGGCCAAAGAAAACCATTGAGGACCTATATGAGGTTCGTATGGGAGGGCATGAGTCCGGAAAAGAGTATTACGAACGGTTCGTCAGAATATATGATCAAACAAGGAACATTCCAGACGATGCGGTCATAACATGTTTCCTCACCGGAATCGCCAAAGGCCCGATGAAAACTGAATTCAATCTGCGGCCCCCCAAAGCGGGTCTCAGGGAGATGTTGGAAAGGGCCAGAATGATGGGGGTAAGCGAGGCGCCGTCTGCGGGGAAAGCAAAGCCTAAGACAGAGCCACGTTCGCCGAAGGAGGATCGCGTAGATGACCGTAAAAAAGAAAAGGGACGAGATACTAATCGCGATCGTGAGGTAAAGAAGCCGTACAAATTTAGCGAGGATAATTTTACCCCGCTCAACACCAAAGCATCCCAAATACTGTTTGAAATTCGTGAACATTTCGACAAACCAAAGCCTATGAGGGGCGATCCTGATAGCCGCGATAAATCCAAATACTGCGACTATCACAAGGACCATGGCCACATCACCGATGAATGCTTCACCCTGAGGCGCGAGATAGAAAGGCTGATCCGTGAGGGACCAGCCAATAAATATAAACGCGAGGGGAACAACACTCCCAGTCAAGGACGCCAACCTCGCGTCTATCAGAGAGAGGTTCAGGTCATCCACGGGAATATTCCCAGCAACCATCAACTGAAATCTCAGATAAATCAAATCAATACCCGCGGCTTCGAAAAGCAGATTGTGTTGGGAGAGAATGAGAAGGGAATCATATTCACAAAAAGCGAGCGGACAACAGTCAGCGGCCCTATGGAGATACCCCTCATTCTAAAGGTGGGGGTGAACGACAAACACGGCGTCAACCGAGTAATGGTCGATACAGGGGCCGGCCGCGACGTCATCTATTTCGACTGTTTAAAACAGATCGGATTCGGGGAGGCCAAGTTAAAACCCTACATTGGGGTCCTCGAAGGTTTTACCAACGACACAGTACGGGTCAAAGGCACGATCGACCTCAATATCATTTTGGGCGACTATGAGCCCTGTAGAACGGAGATAATAACTTTCTTGGTAATCGACCTGCCCTCTTACTACAACATGATTTTGGGAATCCCAGCTATGAAGAAGTTCCAAATGGTGGCATCCGTTCCCCACCAACGGGTCAAATTTCACGTAGGGGAAGAAGTTGGGGTCGCCATCAGCCGACCTGGAGCTTTCCTCGACTATATGACCAAAAATAGGGTCGACTCTAAGCGACCACGACTGGATGGTCTTAACACAGCTACGGATCAGATTGCTATGGTGAAAGAAATCTCGGAGAAGGCCGTAGAGGTAGAAACATTGCAAATTCGGGACGAGCCCGACTTCACTGCCGAAGATGAGTTGATCGAAGTTATAATAAACGTCAAATATCCCGATCAAAAGATAAAAATAGGATCGAGAACTACCGAGGAAGAAAGGGAAGAGCTGATCGAGCTTCCGAAAGCAAACTTAGACGCATTCGCCTGGGAGGTTACTGATATGAGAGGTGTGGAATCGGAGATCGCCTTGCATAACTTGAATGTCGATCCCAACTTCAGGCCAATACAACAAAGGGCGCGTCAATTCTCTACTGAAAAGGAGGTCGCGATAAAAATTGAGGTCGAGAAACTTTTAGCGGCAGGCATAATCAAAGAGCTTCAATATCCCACCTGGCTGGCAAATGTAGTAATGGTGAAAAAACACAACGGCAAGTGGCGGATGTGCGTCGACTTCACCGATCTAAACAAAGCTTGCCCAAAGGACCCCTACGCGCTCCCTCGAATCGATAAAATGGTGGATGGGATCGCGGGTTTTGAAACCTTAAGCTTTCCGGACGCCTATTCCGGCTACCACCAGGTCAAAATGGCCGATGAAGATAAGGAGCTGACGGCCTTCAGGGCCGCCGGCGGGCTATATTACTATGAGATGATGCCGTTTGGCCTAAAGAACGCAGGCTCAACCTATCAGAGAATGGTAAACAGAGTTTTCAGCACGCAGATAGGCAAGAACATGGAGGCCTACATTGATGACATGGTCGTGAAATCAAGTCGCCAAGATCACTTGGAGGACCTTCGCGAAACCTTTGCAAACGTGAAGAATCACTCAATGAAACTAAACCCTACGAAATGCACTTTTGGGGTCCAGGCAGGGAAATTCCTGGGCTTTATGGTAAGTCAGAGGGGGATCGAGGCAAATCCCGAAAAAATCGAGGCCCTGGTCAACATGAGCGAACCTACCAGTATTAAAGAAGTACAGCGGCTCAACGGCAGGATCACAGCTTTGGGTAGGTTTGTCTCGAAATCTGCAGAAAGAAGTCTGCCTTTCTTCAAAATTCTGAAAGGGGCTGGTACCTTCTCTTGGACAGCGGAATGCTCCCAGGCATTTAAAGACCTCAAAGAATACTTATCAAGACCGCCGTTGCTAACCAGCCCGAGGCTCGGGGATACTCTGTTTTTATATTTGGCAGCCTCAGATAGGGCCGTAGCCGCTGCACTTATAAAAGAGGAGGAAGGCTCGCAGAAGCCAGTTTTTTATGTTTCCAAAGCTCTAAGCCCCGTTGAAAGTCGTTATTTTAATATAGAAAAGTTGGCTTATTGTGTTGTTATAGCGGCCCGCAAATTAAGGGCTTACTTTTCATCGCACACCATCGTAGTATTATCAAATGCATCGCTAAGACAGGTTCTTCACAAGCCAGACCTGTCCGGTCGATTGCTCCGATGGGCCATCGAGCTTACTGAGTTCGATATCCGATATGAGCCCCGGAAGGCTGTAAAGGCCCAAGCTCTCCCAGATTTCATAGCAGAAACAAGCTTCAACGAAGAGGTGAAAGAGCAGCTCTGCTCCGAACGCAACCAAGATAGGGTCACCACAGAGGACGAGCCTATCAGGCCAAGTCACTGTTGGCAGCTCTACGTTGATGGCTCCGCTAATCACAAAGGGTGCGGCGCGGGAATAATCCTGTTAGAACCGGGAACATCAGAAGAAATTGAGCAGGCTCTGAGATTTGATTTCACCGCCTCTAACAACCAGGCAGAATACGAGGCCGTCATTGCTGGGTTAAAACTCGCCAAAGCCATGAAAGTCGAAAATATACAAGTATTTTGCGACTCACAGTTGGTGGTAAATCAAATCAATGGGTCATATGGCATTCATTGCGAAATTTTACAAAGGTATATTAACCTCGTCAAAAGACTCGAAGGCGGCTTCACATATTGTCAATTCAGAAACATCCCTCGAGAGGACAATCATAGGGCGGACTACTTGTCCAAATTAACCAGCGAAGACGCGTCGTGCGATCCCAACATCATGGTCGAACACTTATCGGAACCCGCCATCTCCCAGGGCGAGATCATGGATTTCCAACCCAGTAACACTTGTTGGGTCGACATCATGAAGTCTTATATTGAGTTAGGAGAGCTTCCGAGCGACCCTTGCGAAGCTAGGGCCTTAGTAAGAAGGGCCGCAAGATATACGATTATGGACGACGTGCTTTACCGTCATTCATTCTCGAAACCGCTTCTGCGATGCGTACGACCTGAGGAGGTAACGGGAATCCTAACAGAGCTACATGAGGGAATGTGCGGCGGCCATTTCTCCAATCGAACACTAGCGCAGAAGGTACTTCTAGCCGGATATTATTGGCCAAAATTAGATGAAGACGCCAAAGCTCATACCCGCGCATGTGATACTTGCCAGAGGTTCGCAAATATCCCCAGGCTACCCTCAGTCGAACAAAGCATAGTGGTAGCTGCCTGGCCTTTCGACATGTGGGCAATCGACCTCATCGGACCTTTGAAGAAGGGTCGCTCAGGTTGCGAGTACGTTGTCGTCGCGGTGGATTATTTTACTAAATGGGTCGAGGCTAAGGCCTTGGTAAAAACCAATACCAGGGACATAACATACTTTTTGCTCGATCAAATATGGACAAGATTTGGTGTTCCAAGAGTGATGGTTTCCGATCACGGACCTCAATTCAGAGACGAATTCGACAGATTCTGTGAAGAGAACAATGTTAAACATTGGCAATCATCCGTATGCTACCCGCAAGGAAATGGGCAAGCTGAAAATGCCAACAAACAGGTCCTAAGTGTATTAAAGAAGAGCCTGGGTGAGAAGGCAGGCCACTGGCCGGATCACCTTCCAGCGGCTCTATGGGCACTCAGGACGTCGCGAAAAATCACAATGAGGGAAACTCCTTTTGCTTTAACATATGGGTCTGAGGCTATGGCACCCGTGGAAATGGCCTTACCAAGTCCCATGGTCGTTTTCTACAGTGAGGTCAATAACACATCGGCGCGTAAACTCGAGCTCGATCTAGTAGAGGAGCGGCGCATCCAGGCATACAGTCGTCTGGTCAACTATAAACAGGCGGCAAAGCGTCATCACGACAAACGTATTCGCAATCATCACTTCGCCGTCGGGGATTACGTTCTACAAAAAAGACAAGCCACGGGCCACGAAGCGAAAAAAGGAAAGCTATCGGAAAACCGGGAAGGCCCCCTACGGATTTCGCGAGTTATCAAAAAGGGGACGTACATGCTAAGTGACAAGGAGGGCCGCGAGTATAATAGGCCATGGCATGCGGACAATCTGAAAAAATACTATATGTAACGAGCCAATTCAAATAAAGCTGTTCTTCCAAATTGTATTTACATTCTTGTCTTTTTTCGTCGTCATCACAAAAAAAAAAAAAAATGGCGATGAGAAGTTTTTTCAAACATATCGATCAAGCCTGGACAAACTTCCATCAAGCTGCAGGATGGTTATCTTCCTCCGATCACATGTGTGGAGGTCCAAAACGGCATCATGCCTGCAAAGGGCTCCACCGAATAAGTTTTTTCAAACATATCGGTCGAGTGTATGGAAGGGGACCCTGGCGCCACTGCATAATTTGGATATCGGCGATGCGAAAGGCATGCGGCGACCAGTACCACGGCGACCTTGAACCGCCGAGCACGCATATCTTAGAGCCTCGCGATGGATCAACACTCCCCAGTCTATATCCACTCGATGGTCGCGAATGGCATGCGGAAGGAGCGCTCCGCTCTCACTAACAACATCAGCATCGGCAGTGATAAGAGCGCGGGAATTTATAAACTTCTTCCACTCACGGTCGCTGCGAGAGAGGTCGGACGCAATCACTCCCAAAGACCAAACCCGCTGATTCTCGGGGAACAGCTCGCACATTGCAATACCTAGACGAATCTGCCTATTTTCCTCATCCGCAAGGTCCCAGGCGATCTCATAATGGGAGGAGGGATTTATGGCGGGTATGTTAAAAACTTGGTTAATTCTCTCCGGAGTAAAGATAACGAGAACACCCCGGAGAGAAATGCTGCTCACTGCCCCGCCAGAGGCTACATCGGACAACACGGAGTAAAATTCCCGTATCATGGTAACATTAACCGCTCCCAGAGGCTCAGCAATAAACTCCCACCAGCCAGAAAGCCGAACGCGCAGCATGGAGCCGTCTTCTATTCGTTGTTCATGTAAGCCCCTCTCCCTCATAATATCACGCCACTCAAAAAATCCCAGAAATAATCCTTGGCTACGGGGGAAGCAGTGGTGAAAAAGGGAGAAACATCCCGGATGGGACGAGCTTTGAATATCCGAACCCGGCTGCTTTCCCCTGGATGAGACATAGAGTTTGGAGGATAAACGGTGAAGAGGATAATGAACGATTGAGGGAAGAAAGCAAAATTCAGTATGAGGCAAGAGGTAAAGTGAGTTCCAGAATAACCCCCTTTTTATACTAGAGAAGGGGTATGATCAACGGTTGGGATTAACTGGATCCTAGGGCCAGATATGCAAACTGACCCGAAGACCAAGGCAACAGGAGCGCCAGACCATAAAGAGACCGAAATTTATGGCTACAGTTACAACTGACACCTAGTCATTAGGGGTCATAACTCTGCGTTAATGACACAGTCAAAGGCTGCTTTAACAGGCTCTATCTTCTGACAAAAGCACTGCTCTCAATGAGGCCGCTGAAACTTTGAAAAATTAGCGTCGCTTAGCGACTATGGTTAGAACAAGACGACGACGATTCATGACAGATCGACGTCGCCAAATTATTAAGCGACCTCGCACGAATCAAGAAAGCACAGAAAATAAAATAACCTGTCACAGCCTCGCGAAAGGCCGCCAGATCGAATCAGCGACAAGAAAAGCCAAGTATAAATTGAAAAAATGCAGAAGATAAATTGTCAAGCTATTACAAATCAAGATTCAGTCAAATCACAAAGTAAATAGTCAAAGTTACAAATCAAATTTTCAAAGAGCTCGCAGAAAAGTCCAAGAAATCTAGAGAGCATGCGGAGTAGGCGGGGTGCTGATAAACTCGTCGCCTTGCTCAGAGGGCGGCGGCTTCTTCAACGTCTCAAAATTCACAGGATTGACAGGAGCAGGATCCCAAACAGGCTCGCCACGTTTAAGCTGTTCAGTCTGAATCGAGGTAATGAGCTCGCTTGCATAGGGGATTTCGGGTGAAAGGCCACTAAATTGGGATGACCTTGATGCGTGTTCACCCACCGCACCATATCCTCCAAAGTGATGTGCCCCCTGCCTCGATCAGCCCAGATACAGCGAGCTAGGTGACTAACGCCCTGGTCAAAACTATTCTCTATAAGGTCGAAGAAGTCATCCGAATTCTTGTAGGCAGCAACGGCCCCAGACTTGGCCTCCTCGACAGCCTCGGCCGTTTTCTTCGCAGCTTCCTCCATGGCTTTCTCAGTAGCCTCTTTGGCGGCCGTCTCCGCCTCAACAAGCTTAACCCTCAACGCGGCGATCTCCTCCTGCGCCCCCGCATAATCCTTTGTCAGAGATGCAACTTTCTCATTGACCTCAGCATCCAATCTAGAGTGCTCCTCCATGATTGCCTTCATCTTCTCCATCTCGCCGACCGCATGTTTAGCTTTCTTTTCAGCGGTAACCCTCGCCTTATCAGTTGCTCCCAGCTGCGTCGTCACTTTCCTCACCTCTGCATCGCGCCTCTCAGCGGCCTCAAGTACCCTGTTTAAACGAGCACCGAGCTGCGGAAAACAGGGGATGATTAGCAAAAAAAAAAAAAAAAAAAAAAAAAAAAAAAAAAAAAAAAAAAAAAAAAAATGGTCTTACCAGAGAAGCCGCAATCAAACTGGCCGCTCAAATCTCTGATTTCAGCAATCTCATCTTGAGGCGGAGAGTCGTCTTGAGCCGCAAAGCGGGCTAATATGCCCCGGCCAATCTCCACTTGAACATGATCAGGATAACCGAGAGGATCGGCCCAAGAGGAATCACGTCAGCGATTGCTTCACCAACCCGGCGAGCTTTGGATAGGTCAAGATCCTGGGTAAAGCTCGGATCCAACCACAGGGCCTCTTTCCCAGAATAGCCTCGGGGCAAAGTCCTTTGCGGCGGCGTCTCGGCAGGTGCGCTCTTCTCCACGGGAGTTTCAACCTCTTCAAGATGCGCCGGGCTAGGAGCGGACCGTTTGGGTTGGCGATCATCCTTCGCCTTCTCTGGTTGAGGTCGCTTCAGCCCGTGCGACTCTTTAGTAGGGGGATGAGTCTTTTTTGAGGCACCAGCCTGGCCTGGGCCCGCAACAACGGCAGAGGAAGTCGCAACAAGGGCAGAGGAGGTCGCAGCTTCCGGGATATGTGTCTCTTCGACAATCGAGGCGTCTACAGTTCGGGGCACCATCCCCAGAGCTTTCTTCAAAGCCTCCTGTCGAGCACTGGCCGCCTTATCTGCCTCCGCATTAAGCTTGTTTCGGTGAGCCCTGCGAGCATTTGGATCCATGCCTACAAAAAGAGAGCGGCTTAGAACCCAGGAAAACAAAATGAGCATTTACAAATAAATACAAGTGGACAAAGAAAGTTACAAAGCGGCCTAAGTATAGGATCGCCCCCACATTCCAAACACTCAGAAGGGAAACATTTGTTGATATGACAACCCCCAATCCAGTCCGGATCACAGCTCTCTGGACCCATTTGTACCATGGGCACGGCATTCCCTCTGCCCACCAGGCCCGCCATGCATACAAAGGGCTCGGCCAGATCAAGAAGATCAACCCAGGAAACATTTCTCCGAGATGGCGCCGCCCCGTCCGACTGAATCAACGTCATCAGCCCCTTTACGTGGCGCCGCTCACTCACGGGGGTCAAAGAGTACAAGCGTGGATTTGCCTCCACGAACTCCTGCCCTAGGAAAAGGCCAGCCTACCTTCGACTCAACTTTCAGTACCCGCTGCCCCCATTTGTGAAACTTATTGGGAAGCGAGAATAGTAGGCGAGGAGTCTGCGACCTCAGAGAGATTTGTCCGGGAATAGACGTCCCACGGAAGGAATAAAATTGCCCCAATAAGGTCAACGTCGGCTCGATCTTCAGGATCCGACACATAACGATGAAGGCCATCAACTGGATGATAGCCCCGACGGCAAAATCGGAGGAAGCGCCTCCATCTCCTTGCAGATCTTCACAAAGAAAGGATCGAAAGGAGGCCTCGGACCCGCACACAAATGATGGAAATGGAGGATAAGGGTGTCCTCGGATCGACGCGCGCATACATAATCCTTATGGTCCCCGGGTTTAAATTTATCGGACTCCTTCCCATAATCGAAGAAAGAAAACCGATACACGCTGGTGTCGATTCGAATATGCGATTAATGGTCCCGTTGAGATCGCTGCTCTTGCACAGTCGGGACCATTTCTTGTCAACATCCTTCTCATACGCCGCCACGATCGCAAACTCTCGCATAGCTTCGGGATTGTTAGGACGAGAGCTCTTCTGCTGGGCATCGGCCGCAGCGGCCTCACCAACTGTCATGGTTTGGCTCGCAATTTTCCTTTTCTTCTGCTTTTTCGCAGGCATCCAGATATCCTTCCGGGGCAACTCCGCATTTTCGTCCTCACTGGACCCCATTAACTCATGAACTGCGGCGTCCTGAACATAAGCCTCGTCATGGTCGGGAGCGCCGCTAGTACTCGGGACCGCAGTTTGTCCTTCGATCGGGAAAGCGATTTCTTCAGCCCTACGAGCTGTTGGAGACTTTTGAGCCCGCGCCTTCTCCTTAAGGCTCACTCGGCGCGGCGGATTTCGGGCAGAGATGAAGGCCTCCAACTCAAAAGGGTCGACATCCATATGAGCGACCTCATCAGCGGTAATCTCGCCAATATCTGCGCGACTACTTTCCACTTCAACCTCGTCCAACAGATCGCCAACAGAGGCAGCAGATAGTACGGGGTCGTCCTCAGCATAATCGTAAATCTCTCTTTCCGTAGAGTCGTCGCCAGAATAGTCATTCCCCGACATCCTGCAAAAACAAGGGAGGAAAAAGGTGGAGCTTTCAGACCTGGTATAATAATAAATTAACCCAGGAAGGTGATCGCACCCACTTCAATACCGCCTCCTCCGTTTTTACAAGAGATCGCAAATAAAACTACAGAGGATGGCAGGGGAGCGGGTGAAACCCCAATTTTCCCAGGAAAGCTATAATCTCTCCCCGGGAAAAATCCCCGTTTTTAATCAAAAACAAGGCGAGGATGGATGAATAAACAAGTTAACAAGAAGGATTTCTTACGATTTGCTGAGAAAGATTGGAAAACCGCTTGAAAACTGGGAAATACTCAAAGAGGTGGCGGAATCTTCAAAAGAACCGCCGTGAAATCCTAGAACCACCGCAGGAACGCCGATGAACCTTCAAAGCTCTGCCAAAAACTTGAGAATTCTAAGAACAACAAACAACGGAGAAAATAAGAAACACTAAAAGTGTGAAGGGTGAGAAGCGAAAGCTTTATATAGGCAAGGGGGCCACGATCGAACGGTTGGGAACGCTTCATCCAACGGTTCAGATTAGGGCGGCAGTTGTCGGTTTTGAAATCTGAAAAGGCGTCCCATCAATACCCACGTACAACTACCCAGGCAGTTTCTGAAACGGCCGCATCACTCCATGAAAAAGACACGGAGGCGGCGTCGGCCCGATTGATGGCCTCGCCCATAAAAACAGGCCCAAAGTTACCTTGAGGTCGCTCGCTTTGAAAGCACGGCCCTTAGAGAACAAGTCGCATCAGGCGACAAGGTCGCATAAACAGACCCAGAGTTGCTTTGAGGTCGCTTGCTTTGAAAGCACGGCCCTTAGAGAACAAGTCGCATCAGACGACAAGGTCGCAAAAACAGACCAGAGTTGCTTTGAGGTCGCTTGCTTTGAAAGCACGGCCCTTAGAGAACAAGTCGCATCGAACGACAAAAGTCGCAAAAAAACGGACCAGAGTTGCTTTGAGGTCGCTTGCTTTGAAAGCACGCGCCCTTAGAGAACAAATCGCATCGACGACAACAAGGTCGCATAAGCAGACCGGAGTTGCTTTGGTCGCTTGCTTTGAAAGCACGATAATTACTCCATCCTTCATATCCCCAGGGAATGTCATTAAAGCACGGAGTAGGGGCCATTGATGGGTATAAATAATTCCACCACCTCAGCGGTAGGAATCATTTGTGGCCACCCTCCGGAATGACAAGAGAGATCGCAAAAGGGCGACCACGTGTCTCACCTGCCGCGACCACAACACTTGCGGTCCCGGGCAAATGCAGATCTGTGAATCTCCTTGGCGGGCCAAAGAGGGCTTGCTCCTTGCGACCTCGGAGAGATGGCCCGATTGATCCGAGATCTTTTCCCCACTTGTAACTTAGATATTTCGTCTTGCTTAGTATCTAAGTAAGACCTAGCTATTAGTAAAATATCTAAGAGGTTGCTTATTCCCTAAGTTATCCACCTCTATAAAAGGGGTGGTCATTGTAAACAAAGAGAGATATGAAATACACACTATATTTGCAAGCAAAAGCTCTCTCCATTTTAGTTCTCTCCACACCACCCACCGGAGCAACACTACACCTTAAATACAGCCAGATATCCACCATCCAAACACCGCAAGGACACCCGTGAGGATTTAGACATCTTGTAGGTAATTTTCAAATACGTATCATTATGTCATTTAAACTTCTTTACGTTTAAACGTAAGGATCTCTACGTTTAAACGTAGAGATTCTTACGTTTACCTTATTTTTCATGTCAGAAAAGGCACAACCTGATTTTCAAGTGTCAGATCTGACACGACCTGATTTTCCAATTTCTGCATCCCCCCATGGTGAGGGGAATTCTCTGTTTTAAAAAAAGTGCTCCAGCAAATTTTGGATTTAAAATGCGCTTAATTAGCTATTTGAGCCCTCATACCTCGGGTCTGCTAGCGCTAAATGAATAATAAATAATCCGATCAACTGCTTAGACCGTCGTCCGCACTTGGTCTAAAAGAACTAATCCGAATCGACAAGATATTTATGCATCACACTTATAATGTGCTTCCCCCAACAACCAATGTGGGATATCACAATTAACCTTAGCAAGTTAAAGAGAAAATGGTTCCCACGACATTGCTTAACCGTAAAAAGATTGAGTGCTTTAAAATGACAGCTGAACCTTAAGCTGGATTATTGAGGTTCGAACCCAATAAATTTCTTTTAATTTTTTTTAGTATAATAGCAAGCTAATTACTTTGAGCCACTAGTTTACTCAATTAACATCTTCACTCATCCCATGAGACAGTGGAGATAGAGTTTTAACCCCTTTTTTTTCTTTTCATGATAGATAAAATGTGGTTGGTTGTCTAGGGTGTAGAGCCATTTTCATTTGAAATAGCATTCCAGAAGTGGGAAAAAATCATGTAAGTGTCAGCTGCCTATAATTTCTCTACTCTTTTTACTGAATGCATTAAATGTCATCAGCTATTTATTTATTAAATCTTGCACCACAAGATAAGTTAAAACAAAAAGCTGTAGCCTAGCCGCCCTGTAATAAGTCTCTACAGTACTACTACTACGATTGGAAAGCACATTAAATTACTTATTGGTAATTACTTCTTTACTACAAATTTTTTTTTTTATCAAAAATTGAAGGTTCAGAACATAAAAGATAAAACCACCTTGCCAACTAATCTTAACTCAAGTGGTTAAGTTGAGCCTTTCATGGTCCTATGTTTGAGTCCAATCAAATACAGTGTAGGTTATATATATCCATTTTATAGGGTAATTTCGCGCCTTGATGTGAATTGGAAAAGATTTTTGATACATCTGGTCTGATGCACAAAACTTAGTAGATACTTTAAAAATTGTATTTTAAAATAAAAACTCTTACAAGATATATAAACAACATTAGAGCACTTGTAGAAGATATCGTCAATACTTTAAAAACTGTATTTTAGAAATTTCGAGTAGCAGGACAATCAGATTTAAGAAGAAGAAGAAAAAATTGTAGATTTCTGACTAAAATGACATATTCTTAACTAAATGGGGAAATGCAGGACATTGTGATTTAATAAGGACGAAAGACCTTGTTCAATCCTAAATTACCCTTCTCTTCATACTTCACCAGTTGTCATAAATAACAATAATAATAATAATAATAATAATAAATAGCTGTCTACTATAAAAATAGGAGATTTTATTTAATTAATTTTCACCATTTATTGTAACGGCCAATCACTATTCTATGATTTAGGCATCCATTATTACTACACAATTTGATTTTAATGTAAATAAAAAACACATTTTATCTACAATTTTGACGTAAAATTACTCCACCTATGTTACTCGATGCATATCAATGTTACTATATTTTTTTTTCTGTAACTACATCTAATTTATTGGTTGTTACTACTTCTTTATCAATATTACTATATTTTTTTTTTTGTTGTAACTATAACTATTTTATTGTCTGTTACTACCTTTTTTCGAGCGTTACTACATTTCTTTGGTTGTAACTATATATATTTTATTGGCTGTTACTGCTTCTTTTTATATGTAACTACATTTTTTTATGTGTAATTACATTCTTTTGTAACAGTAATATATTGGTTGTTACTACTTATTTATGTTACTACATTTTTTTGGTTGTGACTACATTCATATTATTGTATTTTTTATGTGTTACTACATCTATATCTATATCTATCTCTCTCTCTCTCTCTCTCTCTCTCTCTCTCTCTCTCTCTCTCTCTCTCTCTCTCTCTCTCTCTCTCTCTATTAGGATAACCGTTTTGAGAGCTTTAAATCCTTATAATTACTCCAACTTAATAGCCAGATTTAAATGCTCAGTATTTATGTGACTCCGTTCCAAAAAAAAAAAACTCATTCTATTTTATCTTTTAAAGGTATTTAGGTCCATTAATAATGAAAATGCATTTTTTAATTTCCAGAAAATGAAAATGTCTTTTGATTCTAATTTGTTAACTTCTTTGTCATTCTGGCCCCTTCCTCCAAAATTACAACATATACTCTATTTTTTTACTATAAATACAGAAAAATTGCTATACTCTTTTTTTCTATAAAATACTAATTCTGTAAAATTTATTCTAAATTATACAGCATTCATTCAGATTCTGTAAAATTTACTCTATATCTTCAATATTCATCCAGATTCTGTGATTTTTTTTTTATATCAAGCACATTAATCCAGAATTCGTAAAATAACGAATTTGATGCATTTTATCTTGAATAGATATCTGTAAACTCGAAAATATAGTACTTAAAACCGTAAAGTAATAAATTCGTTAAAAGTATCTGATGCATGTGCTATTAGATACTTGGTGAAGATGTCTAAATCCTCACGGGTGTCCTTGCGGTGTTTGGATGGTGGATATCTGGCTGTATTTAAGGTGTAGTGTTGCTCCGGTGGGTGGTGTGGAGAGAACTAAAATGGAGAGAGCTTTTGCTTGCAAATATAGTGTGTATTTCATATCTCTCTTTGTTTACAATGACCACCCCTTTTATAGAGGTGGATAACTTAGGGAATAAGCAACCTCTTAGATATTTTACTAATAGCTAGGTCTTACTTAGATACTAAGCAAGACGAAATATCTAAGTTACAAGTGGGGAAAAGATCTGGATCAATCGGCGGCCATCTCTCTGAGGTCGCAAGGAGCAAGCCCTCTTTGGCCTGCCTGAAGGAGATTCACAGGATCTGCTACTTGCCTGGGACCGCAAGTGTTGTGGTCGCGGCGAGGTGAGACACAGTGGCCGCCCCTTTTGCGATCTCTCTTGTCATTCCGGAGGGTGGCCACAGTGGGCTGATTCCTACTGTTGAGGTGGTGGAATTATTTATACCCATCAATGGCCCCCTACTCCGTGCTTTAATGACATTTCCTGGGGATATGAAGGATGGAGTAATTATCAGGGCCGTGCTTTCAAAGCAAGCGACCTCAAAGCAACTCTGGGTCTGTTTTTGCGACCTTGTCGTCTGATGCGACTTGTTCTCTAAGGGCCGTGCTTTCAAAGCAAGCGACCTCAAAGCAACTCTGGGTCTGTTTTTTGCGACCTTGTCGTCTGATGCGACTTGTTCTCTAAGGGCCGTGCTTTCAAAGCAAGCGACCTCAAAGCAACTCTGGGTCTGTTTTTTGCGACCTTGTCGTCTAATGCGACTTGTTCTCTAAGGGCCGTGCTTTCAAAGCAAGCGACCTCAAAGCAACTCTGGGTCTGTTTTTTGCGACCTTGTCGTCTGATGCGACTTGTTCTCTAAGGGCCGTGCTTTCAAAGCAAGCGACCTCAAGGTAACTTTGGGCCTGTTTTTGCGGGGCGAGGCCATCAATCGCGGCTGACGTCAGCCCTCCAGGTCCTTTTCTGCGGAGTGATGCGGCCGTTTCAGCAACTGCCTGGGTAGTTGTACGTGGGTATTGATGGGACGCCTTTTCGTATTTCAAAACTGACAACTGCCGCCCTAATCTGAACCGTTGGATGAAGCGTTCCCAACCGTTCGATCGTGGCCCCCTTGCCTATATAAAGCTTTCGCTTCTCACCCTTCACACTTTTAGTGTTTCTTATTTTCTCCGTTGTTTGTTGTTCTTAGAATTCTCAAGTTTCTGGCAGATCTTTGAAGGTTCATACGGCGTTCCTGCGGTGGTTCTAGGATTTCACGGCGGTTCTTTTGAAGATTCCGGCCACCTCTTTGAGTATTTCCCAGTTTTCAAGCGGTTTTCCAATCTTTCTCAGCAAATCAGGTAAGAAATCCTTCTTGTTAACTTGTTTATTCATCCATCCCTGCCTTGTTTTTGATTAAAAACGGGGATTTTTCCCGGGGAGAGATTATAGCTTTCCTGGGAAAATTGGGGTTTCACCCGCTCCCCTGCCATCCTCTGTAGTTTTATTTGCGATCTCTTGTAAAAACGGAGGAGGCGGTATTGAAGTGGGTGCGATCACCTTCCTGGGTTAATTTATTATTATACCAGGTCTGAAAGCTCCACCTTTTTCCTCCCTTGTTTTTGCAGGATGTCGGGGAATGACTATTCTGGCGACGACTCTACGGAAAGAGAGATTTACGATTATGCTGAGGACGACCCCGTACTATCTGCTGCCTCAGTTGGCGATCTGTTGGACGAGGTTGAAGTGGAAAGTAGTCGCACAGATATTGGCGAGATTACCGCTGATGAGGTCGCTCATATGGATGTCGACCCTTTTGAGTTGGAGGCCTTCATCTCTGCCCGAAATCCGCCGCGCCGAGTGAGCCTTAAGGAGAAGGCGCGGGCTCAAAAGTCTCCAACAGCTCGTGGGGCTGAAGAAATCGCTTTCGATCGAAGGACAAACTGCGGTCCCGAGTACTAGCGGCGCTCCCGACCATGACGAGGCTTATGTTCAGGACGCCGCAGTTCATGAGTTAATGGGGTCCAGTGAGGACGAAAATGCGGAGTTGCCCCGGAAAGATATCTGGATGCCTGCGAAGAAGCAGAAGAAAAGGAAAATTGCGAGCCAAACCATGACAGTTGGTGAGGCCGCTGCGGCTGATGCCCAGCAGAAGAGCTCTCGTCCTAACAATCCCGAAGCTATGCGAGAGTTTGCGATCGTGGCGGCGTTTGAGAAGGATGTTGACAAGAAATGGTCCCGACTGTGCAAGAGCGGCGATCTCAACGGGACCATTAATCGCATATTCGGAATCGACACCAGCGTGTATCGGTTTTCTTTCTTCGATTATGGGAAGGAGTCCGATAAATTTAAACCCGGGGACCATAAGGATTATGTATGCGCGCGTCGATCCGAGGACACCCTTATCCTCCATTTCCATCATTTGTGTGCGGGTCCGAGGCCTCCTTTCGATCCTTTCTTTGTGAAGATCTGCAAGGAGATGGAGGCGCTTCCCTCCGATTTTGCCGTCGGGGCTATCATCCGGTTGATGGCCTTCATCGTTATGTGTCGGATCCTGAAGATCGAGCCGACGTTGACCTTATTGGGGCAATTTTATTCCTTCTGTGGGACGTCTATTCCCGGACAAATCTCTCTGAGGTCGCAGACTCCTCGCCTACTATTCTCGCTTCCCAATAAGTTTCACAAATGGGGGCAGCGGGTACTGAAAGTTGAGTCGAAGGTAGGCTGGCCTTTTCCTAGGGCAGGAGTTCGTGGAGGCAAATCCACGCTTGTACTCTTTGACCCCCCTGTGAGTGAGCGGCGCTACGTAAAGGGGCTGATGACGTTGATTCAGTCGGACGGGGCGGCGCCATCTCGGAGAAACGTTGCCTGGGTTGATCTTCTTGATCTAGCCGAGCCCTTTGTATGCATGGCGGGCCTGGTGGGCAGAGGGAATGCCGTGCCCATGGTACAAATGGGTCCAGAGAGCTGTGATCCGGACTGGATTGGGGGTTGTCATATCAACAAATGTTTCCCCTCCGAGTGTTTGGAATGTGGGGGCGATCCTATACTTAGGCCGCTTTGTAACTTTCTTTGTCCACTTGTATTTATTTGTAAATGTTCATTTTGTTTTCCTGGGTTCTAAGCCGCTCTCTTTTTGTAGGCATGGATCCAAATGCTCGCAGGGCTCACCGAAACAAGCTTAATGCGGAGGCAGATAAGGCGGCCAGTGCTCGACAGGAGGCTTTGAAGAAAGCTCTGGGGATGGTGCCCCGAACTGTAGACGCCTCGATTGTCGAAGAGACACATATCCCGGAAGCTGCGACCTCCTCTGCCCTTGTTGCGACTTCCTCTGCCGTTGTTGCGGGCCCAGGCCAGGCTGGTGCCTCAAAAAAGACTCATCCCCCTACTAAAGAGTCGCACGGGCTGAAGCGACCTCAACCAGAGAAGGCGAAGGATGATCGCCAACCCAAACGGTCCGCTCCTAGCCCGGCGCATCTTGAAGAGGTTGAAACTCCCGTGGAGAAGAGCGCACCTGCTGAGACGCCGCCGCAAAGGACTTTGCCCCGAGGCTATTCTGGGAAAGAGGCCTGTGGTTGGATCCGAGCTTTACCCAGGATCTTGACCTATCCAAAGCTCGCCGGGTTGGTGAAGCAATCGCTGACGTGATTCCTCTTGGGCCGATCCTCTCGGTTATCCTGATCATGTTCAAGTGGAGATTGGCCGGGGCATATTAGCCCGCTTTGCGGCTCAAGACGACTCTCCGCCTCAAGATGAGATTGCTGAAATCGAGATTTGAGCGGCCAATTTGGGATTGCGGCTTCTCTGGTAAGACCATTTTTTTTTTTTTTTTTTTTGCTAATCATCCCCTGTTTTCCACAGCTCGGTGCTCGTTTAAACAGGGTACTTGAGGCCACTGAGAGGCGCGATGCAGAGGTGAGGAAAGTGACGACGCAGCTGGGAGCGACTGATAAAGCGAGGGTTACCGCCGAAAAGAAAGCTAAACATGCGGCTGGCGAGATGGAGAAGATGAAGGCAATCATGGAGGAGCACTCTAGATTGGATGCCGAGGTCAATGAGAAAGTTGCATCTTGACAAAGGATTATGCGGGGGCGCAGGAGGAGATCGCCGCGTTGAGGGTTAAGCTTGCTGAGGCGGAGACGGCTGCCAAAGAGGCTGCTGAGAAAGCCATGGAGGAAGCTGCGAAGAAAACGGCTGAGGCTGTCGAGGAGGCCAAGTCTGGGGCCGTCGCTGCCTATAAGAATTCGGATGACTTCTTCGACCTTATAGAGAATAGTTTTGACCAGGGCGTTAGTCACCTAGCTCGCTGTATCTGGGCTGATCGAGGCAGGGGGCACATCACTTTGGAGGATATGGTGCGGTGGGTGAACACGCATCAAGGTCATCCCAATTTAGTGGCCTTTCACCCGGAAATCCCCTATGCAAGCGAGCTCATTACCTCGATTCAGACCGAACAGCTTAAACGTGGCGAGCCTGTTTGGGATCCTGCCCCTGTCAATCCTGTGAATTTTGAGACGTTGAAGAAGCCGCCGCCCTCTGAGCAAGGCGACGAGTTTATCAGCACCCCGCCTACTCCGCATGCTCTCTAGATTTCTTGGACTTTTCTGCGAGCTCTTCGAAAATTTGATTTGTAACTTTGACTATTTACTTTGTGATTTGACTGAATCTTGATTTGTAATAGCTTGACAATTTATCTTCTGCATTTTTTCAATTTATACTTGGCTTTTCTTGTCGCTGATTCGATCTGGCGGCCTTTCGCGAGGCTGTGACAGGTTATTTTATTTTCTGTGCTTTCTTGATTCGTGCGAGGTCGCTTAATAATTTGGCGACGTCGATCTGTCATGAAACGTCGTCGTCTTGTTCTAACCATAGTCGCTAAGCGACGCTAATTTTTCAAAGTTTCAGCGGCCTCATTGAGAGCGGTGCTTTTGTCAGAAGATAGAGCCTGTTAAAGCAGCCTTTGACTGTGTCATTAACGCAGAGTTATGACCCCTAATGACTAGGTGTCAGTTGTAACTGTAGCCATAAATTTCGGTCTCTTTATGGTCTGGCGCTCCTGTTGCCTTGGTCTTCGGGTCAGTTTGCATATCTGGCCCTAGGATCCAGTTAATCCCAACCGTTGATCATACCCCTTCTCTAGTATAAAAAGGGGGTTATTTTGGAACTCACTTTACCTCTTGCCTCATACTGAATTTTGCTTTCTTCCCTCAATCGTTCATTATCCTCTTCACTGTCTATCCTCCAAACTCTATGTCTCATCCAGGGGAAAGCAGCCAGGTTCGGATATTCAAAGCTCGTCCCATCCGGGATGTTTCCCCTTTTTTCACCACTGCTTCCCCCGTAGCCAAGGATTATTTCTGGGATTTTTTTTGAGTGGCGTGATATTATGAGGGAGAGGGGCTTACATGAACAACGAATAGAAGACGGCTCCATGCTGCGCGTTCGGCTTTCTGGCTGGTGGGAATTTATTGCTGAGCCTCTGGGAGCGGTTAATGTTACCATGATACGGGAATTTTACTCCGTGTTGTCTGATGTAGCCTCTGGCGGGGCAGTGAGCAGCATTTCTCTCCGGGGTGTTCCCGTTATCTTTACTCCGGAGAGAATTAACCAAGTTTTTAACATACCCGCCATAAATCCCTCCTCCCATTACGAGATCGCCTGGGACCTTGCGGATGAGGAAAATAGGCAGATTCGTCTAGGTATTGCAATGTGCGAGCTGTTCCCGAGAATCAGCGGGTTTGGTCTTTGGGAGTGATTGCGTCCGACCTCTCTCGCAGCGACCGTGAGTGGAAGAAGTTTATAAATTCCCGCGCTCTTATCACTGTCGATGCTGATGTTGTTAGTGAGAGCGAAGCGCTCCTTCTGCATGCCATTCGCGACCATCGAGTGGATATAGACTGGGGAGTGTTGATCCATCGCGAGGCTCTAAGATATGCGTGCTCGGCGGTTCAAGGTCGCCGTGGTACTGGTCGCCGCATGCCTTTCGCATCGCTGATATCCAAATTATGCAGTGGCGCCAGGGTCCCCTTCCATACACTCGACCGATATGTTTGAAAAAACTTATTCGGTGGAGCCCTTTGCAGGCATGATGCCGTTTTGGACCTCCACACATGTGATCGGAGGAAGATAACCATCCTGCAGTTGATGGAAGTTTGTCCAGGCTTGATCGATATGTTTGAAAAAACTTCTCATCGTCATTTTTTTTTTTTTTTTTTTTTTTTTTTTTTTGTGATGACGACGAAAAAGACAAGAATGTAAATACAATTTGGAAGAACAGCTTTATTTGAATTGGCTCGTTACATATAGTATTTTTTCAGATTGTCTGCATGCCATGGCCTATTATACTCGCGGCCCTCCTTGTCACTTAGCATGTACGTCCCCTTTTTGATAACTCGCGAAATCCGTAGGGGGCCTTCCCAGTTTTCCGACAGCTTTCCTTTTTTCGCTTCGTGGCCCGTGGCTTGTCTTTTTTGTAGAACGTAATCCCCGACGGCGAAGTGATGATTGCGAATACGTTTGTCGTGATGACGCTTTGCCGCCTGTTTATAGTTGACCAGACGATTGTATGCCTGGATGCGCCGCTCCTCTACTAGATCGAGCTCGAGTTTACGCGCCGCTGTGTTATTGACCTCGCTGTAGAAAACGACCCTGGGACTTGGTAAGGCCATTTCCACGGGTGCCATAGCCTCAGACCCATATGTTAAAGCAAAAGGAGTTTCTCTCATTGTGATTTTTCGCGACGTCCTGAGTGCCCATAGAGCCGCTGGAAGGTGATCCGGCCAGTGGCCTGCCTTCTCACCCAGGCTCTTCTTTAACACACTTAGGACCTGTTTGTTGGCATTTTCGGCTTGCCCATTTCCTTGCGGGTAGCATACGGATGATTGCCAATGTTTAACATTGTTCTCTTCACAGAATCTGTCGAATTCGTCTCTGAATTGAGGTCCGTGATCGGAAACCATCACTCTTGGAACACCAAATCTTGTCCATATTTGATCGAGCAAAAAGTATGTTATGTCCCTGGTATTGGTTTTTACCAAGGCCTTAGCCTCGACCCATTTAGTAAAATAATCCACCGCGACGACAACGTACTCGCAACCTGAGCGACCCTTCTTCAAGGGTCCGATGAGGTCGATTGCCCACATGTCGAAAGGCCAGGCAGCTACCACTATGCTTTGTTCGACTGAGGGTAGCCTGGGGATATTTGCGAACTTCTGGCAAGTATCACATGCGCGGGTATGAGCTTTGGCGTCTTCATCTAATTTTGGCCAATAATATCCGGCTAGAAGTACCTTCTGCGCTAGTGTTCGATTGGAGAAATGGCCGCCGCACATTCCCTCATGTAGCTCTGTTAGGATTCCCGTTACCTCCTCAGGTCGTACGCATCGCAGAAGCGGTTTCGAGAATGAATGACGGTAAAGCACGTCGTCCATAATCGTATATCTTGCGGCCCTTCTTACTAAGGCCCTAGCTTCGCAAGGGTCGCTCGGAAGCTCTCCTAACTCAATATAAGACTTCATGATGTCGACCCAACAAGTGTTACTGGGTTGGAAATCCATGATCTCGCCCTGGGAGATGGCGGGTTCCGATAAGTGTTCGACCATGATGTTGGGATCGCACGACGCGTCTTCGCTGGTTAATTTGGACAAGTAGTCTGCCCTATGATTGTCCTCTCGAGGATGTTTCTGAATTGACAATATGTGAAGCCGCCTTCGAGTCTTTTGACGAGGTTAATATACCTTTGTAAAATTTCGCAATGAATGCCATATGACCCATTGATTTGATTTACCACCAACTGTGAGTCGCAAAATACTTGTATATTTTCGACTTTCATGGCTTTGGCGAGTTTTAACCCAGCAATGACGGCCTCGTATTCTGCCTGGTTGTTAGAGGCGGTGAAATCAAATCTCAGAGCCTGCTCAATTTCTTCTGATGTTCCCGGTTCTAACAGGATTATTCCCGCGCCGCACCCTTTGTGATTAGCGGAGCCATCAACGTAGAGCCGCCAACAGTGACTTGGCACGATAGGCTCGTCCTCTGTGGTGACCCTATCTTGGTTGCGTTCGGAGCAGAGCTGCTCTTTCACCTCTTCGTTGAAGCTTGTTTCCGCTATGAAATCTGGGAGAGCTTGGGCCTTTACAGCCTTCCGGGGCTCATATCGGATATCGAACTCAGTAAGCTCGATGGCCCATCGGAGCAATCGACCGGACAGGTCTGGCTTGTGAAGAACCTGTCTTAGCGATGCATTTGATAATACTACGATGGTGTGCGATGAAAAGTAAGCCCTTAATTTGCGGGCGCTATAACAACACAATAAGCCAACTTTTCTATATTAAAATAACGACTTTCAACGGGGCTTAGAGCTTTGGAAACATAAAAAACTGGCTTCTGCGAGCCTTCCTCCTCTTTTATAAGTGCTGCGGCTACGGCCCTATCTGAGGCCGCCAAATATAAAAACAGAGTATCCCCGAGCCTCGGGCTGGTTAGCAACGGCGGTCTTGATAAGTATTCTTTGAGGTCTTTAAATGCCTGGGAGCATTCCGCTGTCCAAGAGAAGGTACCAGCCCCTTTCAGAATTTTGAAGAAAGGCGGACTTCTTTCTGCAGATTTCGAGACAAACCTACCCAAAGCTGTGATCCTGCCGTTGAGCCGCTGTACTTCTTTAATACTGGTAGGTTCGCTCATGTTGACCAGGGCCTCGATTTTTTCGGGATTTGCCTCGATCCCCCTCTGACTTACCATAAAGCCCAGAAATTTCCCTGCCTGGACCCCAAAAGTGCATTTCGTAGGGTTTAGTTTCATTGAGTGATTCTTCACGTTTGCAAAGGTTTCGCGAAGGTCCTCCAAGTGATCTTGGCGACTTGATTTCACGACCATGTCATCAATGTAGGCCTCCATGTTCTTGCCTATCTGCGTGCTGAAAACTCTGTTTACCATTCTCTGATAGGTTGAGCCTGCGTTCTTTAGGCCAAACGGCATCATCTCATAGTAATATAGCCCGCCGGCGGCCCTGAAGGCCGTCAGCTCCTTATCTTCATCGGCCATTTTGACCTGGTGGTAGCCGGAATAGGCGTCCAGAAAGCTTAAGGTTTCAAAACCCGCGATCCCATCCACCATTTTATCGATTCGAGGGAGCGCGTAGGGGTCCTTTGGGCAAGCTTTGTTTAGATCGGTGAAGTCGACGCACATCCGCCACTTGCCGTTGTGTTTTTTCACCATTACTACATTTGCCAGCCAGGTGGGATATTGAAGCTCTTTGATTATGCCTGCTGCTAAAAGTTTCTCGACCTCAATTTTTATCGCGACCTCCTTTTCAGTAGAGAATTGACGCGCCCTTTGTTGTATTGGCCTGAAGTTGGGATCGACATTCAAGTTATGCAAGGCGATCTCCGATTCCACACCTCTCATATCAGTAACCTCCCAGGCGAATGCGTCTAAGTTTGCTTTCGGAAGCTCGATCAGCTCTTCCCTTTCTTCCTCGGTAGTTCTCGATCCTATTTTTATCTTTTGATCGGGATATTTGACGTTTATTATAACTTCGATCAACTCATCTTCGGCAGTGAAGTCGGGCTCGTCCCGAATTTGCAATGTTTCTACCTCTACGGCCTTCTCCGAGATTTCTTTCACCATAGCAATCTGATCCGTAGCTGTGTTAAGACCATCCAGTCATGGTCGCTTAGAGTCGACCCTATTTTTGGTCATATAGTCGAGGAAAGCTCCAGGTCGGCTGATGGCGACCCCAACTTCTTCCCCTACGTGAAATTTGACCCGTTGGTGGGGAACGGATGCCACCATTTGGAACTTCTTCATAGCTGGGATTCCCAAAATCATGTTGTAGTAAGAGGGCGGGTCGATTACCAAGAAAGTTATTATCTCCGTTCTACAGGGCTCATAGTCGCCCAAAATGATATTGAGGTCGATCGTGCCTTTGACCCGTACTGTGTCGTTGGTAAAACCTTCGAGGACCCCAATGTAGGGTTTTAACTTGGCCTCCCCGAATCCGATCTGTTTTAAACAGTCGAAATAGATGACGTCGCGGCCTATCGACCATTACTCGGTTGACGCCGTGTTTGTCGTTCACCCCCACCTTTAGAATGAGGGGTATCTCCATAGGGCCACCGACCGTTGTTAGCTCGCTTTTTGTGAATATGATTCCCTTCTCATTCTCTCCCAACGCAATCTGCTTTTCGAAGCCGCGGGTATTGATTTGATTTATCTGAGATTTCAGTTGATGGTTGCTGGGAATATTCCCGTGGATGACTGAACCTCTCTCTGATAGACGCGAGGTTGGCGTCCTTGACTGGGAGTGTTGGTCCCCTCGCGCTTATATTTATTGGCTGGTCCCTCACGGATCAGCCTTTCTATCTCGCGCCTCAGGGTGAAGCATTCATCGGTGATGTGGCCATGGTCCTTGTGATAGTCGCAGTATTTGGATTTATCGCGGCTATCAGGATCGCCCCTCATAGGCTTTGGTTTGTCGAAATGTTTACGAATTTCAAACAGTATTTGGGATGCTTTGGTGTTGAGCGGGGTAAAATTATCCTCGCTAAATTTGTACGGCTTCTTTACCTCACGATCGCGATTAGTATCTCGTCCCTTTTCTTTTTTACGGTCATCTACGCGATCCTCCTTCGGCGAACGTGGCTCTGTCTTAGGCTTTGCTTTCCCCGCAGACGGCGCCTCGCTTACCCCCATCATTCTGGCCCTTTCCAACATCTCCCTGAGACCCGCTTTGGGGGGCCGCAGATTGAATTCAGTTTTCATCGGGCCTTTGGCGATTCCGGTGAGGAAACATGTTATGACCGCATCGTCTGGAATGTTCCTTGTTTGATCATATATTCTGACGAACCGTTCGTAATACTCTTTTCCGGACTCATGCCCTCCCATACGAACCTCATATAGGTCCTCAATGGTTTTCTTTGGCCTGCTTGCCGACTCAAATTCTCTGACAAACTTTTCCGACAAGTCCTCCCAACTTTCAACTGAGCCGCGAGGGAGCCCGCGTATCCAGGACGCAGCCCTATCCTGCATGCTGCCAACCAATGCGATGCACCAGGCGGATTTATTTTGTGTAGCAAGGGTGATGCGACCCTGGAACGCGGTGAGCCAGTCGTTTGGGCATGAATTTCCATTGTAATAGTTGTAACTGGGATAACTAACCTTTTCTCTGCTGGGAGGCAATGTTTCGGTAATCCCTTTAGCGAGTACGTCGATCCACGAAATAGGGGCGACTTTCTCGACGGGCCTCGACTTTTTTAATTCTGCAAGCTCTTTTCTCATTACCTCCATCTGCTCTGCCAAAATAGGGTCGATTCTGGGTCGCGACTGTGCGTGCGTATCAGCCCGCTCCGTTCTACGCTCCGATTCCCTATGATTTTGTGATCCCTCTTGGCGGGCCCTTTTTTCCCCGATAATTGTGCGGGCATCTTGTGCGTGTCTATCCTGCTGGATGGGCATCTCTTCTCTAGGAAGGCTGAGACGACTTGGGGCTAAAGCCTTGTCCTTCTCACCCAACCTATTAAACGCGGACCCTTTGTCGATCCTCTTTCCTTTTTGATGGTCGCGATCTTGGGGGGCCGAGGTTCGTGGAATTTCTTTCCTCGGTCCATAGCGACCAGAAGAGTGCACGCTCTCCTCTACGTCGATTTGCTGAATTTGGCTCTGGCGGCCTCGGTCTGCGACCGCAAGAGGGATTTCGTTTCTGGGAGGATTCTGGGGTCGAATCGTCATAGGGGCCTGGCCCTTAGCCACCAGGCGGGAATTGGTGAGATACATAGTTTCAGCGTACCTGGCGTATTCCCTCATTTCGGCGACCTCTGGGTCCTCCTGAAAGCCCGGTTGTAATTCTGGGATCGATCTTTGGCTTTGCTGTGACTTCTCTCTGCGAGTTCCATCCAGGGCAACAATAGCCTCTTTCGACTTGGTTTTTTGATTAATGACATTTCGAGCATCGCTAGGTGCTAAGACCCCTCTCTGGGATCCTTCTCCTTCTGCAGGGAGATTGTCTAGCGTTTCTCCTGCGCCTTCCCCACGAGCTTGATGTAGCATAGTACCTTTTGCAGGGGTTTGGGGTGTTAGATGCCCTTTACTTCCAGCCATCTCTGCGTGGTGGCTTTTCGAGCGGTTTCTTTAGTAAAGGGAAGAAATAAAGGCGGTTTGAGGACTTTTCTTTGTAAGATTATCTCCTCCTGAATGAGAGTTCTAGGTGATTTTTTACACAATCGGGTTCCCGGTAACGGAGCCAACTGAAGATGTCTAAATCCTCACGGGTGTCCTTGCGGTGTTTGGATGGTGGATATCTGGCTGTATTTAAGGTGTAGTGTTGCTCCGGTGGGTGGTGTGGAGAGAACTAAAATGGAGAGAGCTTTTGCTTGCAAATATAGTGTGTATTTCATATCTCTCTTTGTTTACAATGACCACCCCTTTTATAGAGGTGGATAACTTAGGGAATAAGCAACCTCTTAGATATTTTACTAATAGCTAGGTCTTACTTAGATACTAAGCAAGACGAAATATCTAAGTTACAAGTGGGGAAAAGATCTGGATCAATCGGCGGCCATCTCTCTGAGGTCGCAAGGAGCAATCCCTCTTTGGCCTCGCCCCCCCTGGCGACCCCTCTTGACCTGCCTGAAGGAGATTCACAGGATCTGCTACTTGCCTGGGACCGCAAGTGTTGTGGTCGCGGCGAGGTGAGACACAGTGGCCGCCCCTTTTGCGATCTCTCTTGTCATTCCGGAGGGTGGCCACAGTGGGCTGATTCCTACTGTTGAGGTGGTGGAATTATTTATACCCATCACTTGGATAGTATTTTGTACTTTTATTATAGTTAATTATATTGTACTATCAATTAATATAGTATATTATTAGGACACATGTTATATGAGAAGAATTATGGTACAACAATGATTCATTGGTTATACCAATTAAGTCGAGGGTTGTGATGAATTTTTCTACATTCTTTTGCACATAGTAGTGTTGTGTATGTGTGAATTGGATGTATCATAATCTTACAGTTGACACAACTCATAAATAATTGTCGTACCTTAATTTTTCTTCATGTCTTATTGTAGTTAACGATATCTTATTGAATTACTTCAAAACAAAACTCAACTCTTCTCCAGAGGCATAACTCAATGGTACGTATAAAAGTAAATGTGTTGTGGCGACAATCTTGTTTTTGAAATGGGATGCATGAGTTAGATAGATACCTTGGGTCTAGGGCTCCACTAAAATTTTAATTATTTATAGGGAAATATTTGTGTGTAGAGAGGATTTTGAGGTGAAGTAACGGATGAAACGATCAGAACCACACAGTTTAAATACAGAATGAAATTGTGTGGTTCATATTAAACCATACGGTGTATCCACACGTGTGGATACACCACTCAAGTATTTCCCGAGATAGACAGTACATGAGTGCACAGCTATATACTAGAAAAATTGAAAGTATTGCAACATGAGAAGCAAATAATTAATTGTACTATAATATATTTACATTTAAGGAAAACAACCGTGGAATACAAAAAATAACAAGCAATCTTCATTTCAAGTAAAAATGAAAAAAAAAAAAAAAAAAAGTCTGATAAATAAAACACACTGTTTAAAGCTATGCAATGCATCAATCAATGGGTTCTCCACTTTTTAATTTTTTTTTGGAATGGTACGTGCACTACATATTGGTGTAGTGCACTTTTCACTACAGTTTTTATTGATTAAAATGAAAAGTGAAATGTTATGGTGGATCCTAAGAAAATAAATGGTGTTGATTGTGTTGTGTAGGATATAATGGTAAGATAAGTATTGGATGTATCACTACTCAATTTTTTTTAAAGTTAAAAGCCTATAATCTGGGATATATAGCAGATTGCAGCAGGGATTATATATCTTCAGGTGACGTGGGTTGTTCCCATGTACTTTTTTTTAGATACTTAAAATAATATGTTCCAAAATAAAATATAAAAATATGGTCACATATGTACTTTTTTTTTCCGGATATATATAAAAGGTTTTACACACTCTTGTCCTAAGCGGGTCGGGGCTCGAACCATGATCTCTTGCTAAGGTATAGCCTGGTCATATATGCTTTGTTTTGATTATATTGAGACCGTGTGATTACAACGATTTCATAATTATTTTATAAGAAATTATACAAAACCATAAGGTAGTTTTCATAATCATTTTAACAAGACATTTTTCTTAACACGCTTTCTCGAAAAAGAAGAAAGAAAAAAATACAGTGCATCGTAATCAAAATAGTTAAACCGCAAAATTTGATAGACATGACCTAATTATAGACAATAATACAGGGTAATATTCCCTAGTCACTTCATTTGTACAGTAGACACACGTAGTAGATGATTCTGGACTACACAGTTTGAATTTGAGTTGAAACTGTATGATCTAAAATCATCCACATGTGTTACTCCTCAAATTGACTCATCATAGAAGAACTTTTCAATAATACATGAGTGCACAGCTACTGTAAAAAATTGAAAGTGGCAACAGAAGTAGTAAAACATGAGAAGCAGATAATTGTACTACTGATATTTAAGGAAAACAACTAGGGAATACAAAAATAACAAGCAATCTACATTTCAAGTAAAAAAAAGAAGAAGAAGAAGAAAAAAGTCTGATAAAATTACACACTGTTCAAAGCATTGCCATGCAATCAATCAATCAATGGCTTCCCCACTTCTATTACTTTTAAGTAGTAGCTAGCAGCATAGCTGGTAATTATTTATGCTGTAAAGCCTATAATCTGGGGGGAATGACACTAATTAGACTAGACAGCTGTCAGGGCGGATTGAGGTTGGGCGGACCCAACACTTGGCCGTTCGCTCAGTCTCTGCCTTGTGGTCGTAATGTGGTAGCTTGCTCGCCTAATTGAGCGGGCCTGATGTAACATAAAGAGATCCATAATTCAAAACTAGCATGTAAATTCTGTCAATTTGTCGACTCCGTTCCTATCTTCATAGAGCTTTGAGTCCGACCACCACGCATTCATAATCGCCATCGTGTATCATCGACAAAATCACACATAAACAGTCAGATATTCTTACTATAAACAACCATAACCGTCATCGTGATAATTCCGACGTTAGATTTCAGTTTCAGTAGACTCACTTGTTCTTTAAATTATGTATATATATCTTCAGGTGACGTGGGTTGTGACCCTAATCACTGTTTCAGTAAAAAAGTGATCGTAATCAATTTTCCCGGTATCATATTGGTCCTTAATCAATAACAATTTATTATATTGATCATATGCAAAAACAATGTTTTGATTACACTGTTATACATGTGTCGTTTTTAGGAGTTTAACGCAACAAACAACATAAAAATGAATTTAAAAACCATCGACGATTCGATATGTTTTTTATGTCGTTTGTTACGTTGAACTAAAGATTAATAATAAGGTTTTGATTTCGAAATAGTCGATACATACTGAACACGGAAAATTATTACTGTTACACATTTACCGTTGACTCTATAATTCTTCCAGCTCGTCTCCCGATCAGCCAGCCATCTCATATTTTAAACTCCCATTTTATTTTATTTTTTCCACAATATTACCGGTCACAACGTTAAAGAGTGACACAACATTTTTTATAAAATCGATTTACATCACCAGGCAACATAGGGGAAGAAGCACTACACCCAAGAATCAACAACACAAAAACTTTGTTAGAAATTACCCCCTTCCTCTGTTGAGATCGGGATTTATTGGGACACCAAATATCCATGGTCTATAGATTATAAATCATAATCAACAACGTAAAGTAATACAGACGCAGCTGGTGTGGGTGGGGCATCAGCCATTGGAGTTATTTTTCGTGATTAAGATGGGTAGATTCTACAATCCATGTCGCAGAGAACTTGAGGCAACATGGATGTTGAAGCATTAGAGCTTACGGCGATCTTTTAGGCCCTTTTCTTTGGCTTCTTCACGATCACGTGGCTATCGGCGAGTCATTATAGAGACGGACTCGCTTGTGTTCATCGCCCCCACGAAGGGGGAGCCGACCTTTCTTCGTTGGGTTGTCTTGTTTCGGATTACACGTAGTGTTCTTATTCTTCCGTTCAGCGTTCTAGCAATAAGCCAGTTCATTGTCTTGCACAGCCTGGTCTGCCTGCGGTAGGTTTGGTCAATTGGGACGTAATCGTGCCAGCAGTCAGCAGATGTACTTGAAGCTCGTGGCTTTGATTTGAATTAATAAAGAAAAATAGTGGACCAAAATGTAAATTTTTTCCCTTTTTAAAATATTTAGGATTAGTAATTATTATGATCCATACCTCTGGTTTACTGTTTTAGTTTCCTTTTGTGTTTACACTTGGTTTTTAATGACAACATTCATGTATTGGTATATACAAAACTGTAAATACAAATTAAAAAAATGTGATTTATAAAACATTATCTAATAATGTATACACATTTAAGTAAGTGAATCAGGTAAAAGCTCATCTTTAAGTGAAGGAGCAATCCACTGTATCTGCACATAAGTTATCTCCCACAAATCATCACCTTCTTTTGGTACAAGCAATTCTTTTTCCTTCATTTTTGCTATCATTTTTTTCAACAATTCAGGTATTAAACTCTCCATTGTTGCTTGACCATAAACTCCTAAATCTGCTTTTGCACATGTCCCCATCCTCCTTAATAGTCCTAACCAAAAGGGCTTAAAGTTTGGATTCTCTGATATTGGTACCAACAGTTGTAAAAACACTTCTGTAAACACGTTCAACGCGATCTTCAACGTGCCTTCCATGCTACGCGTTTCTCTTTCCGCGTTCTCCCTTCTAGAATATTCTAGCATCTTCTCGTGTACATCGTCGACCATTGCGGATATTAGGCTTGTGAAACAGTAGATAGTGTTTGCTGGTGTAAAACATAGCTCTTCTGCTAACAGAAAGGCTCTTTGTATTGAAATGACTGCATGGTTTCTAACTTCTTCTCTTCTTGCTAAACATGTTTTTCTTAATACTTCACCTAGTTTGATGAACAGGCTCATGACGAATCCCGGGGAGTTTACGGATTTCACGTTTTCTTCGGGATTAGATGAAGTACTGTTGTTGTTGGTTGCAATGCTAGGACTACTACCTGGATCTGAATTTCCACTTCTGTACCATTGAACCAATAGTTTCACTGAATCTGCCATTAAGTCCATTAGTTTGATGTTGTTCTCGATCGGGCTGTTCCTGAGTGCTACGAAACTAAACGCGCAATCAATGCAGAACACGTAGTTTGTTCGTGAGATGTGGAAACCGTCTGACATCAATGCCATAAGGGCAGCTACTCCTTGTTCGTATGTTTCAGGATGACGACCGGTTACTGATAACAAATGTAGGACTGATTTCCATCCAATGCTGCTCTGTAGATTAGCTGGATACTCGTTTAAGATCTTGCTTACGGATTGAACTAGGAAGTCTGAGCAAGTATCGAGGATTTCTTTCTCGAGTTTCCACATTAGGTTGATGGATTTGAAGATGAGTTCTTCAGGGGTTTTGTCAAATTGGTATGTGGATAGGAGTTTTAGGCAAATCTTGGTTTGTGCAATGATGGCTTTCTCTGCAAAAGGGATAGGTGAAAACAATGGAAACTGTGTAACGCTTATAAGATAATCATGATAATGAGGCCAAAACGTGGCGAATCTTTGCGTATTTGATGAAGAAATTATGACAATTAAATCCCAACAGAATGCTACTGCATCTTCTTCCTCAATCGGTGTGCTGAATTTCTGCCCTTTTCCTGCAGCTGAAAAGATTAAAGCGCGTCCTAGGTTTAACAGTGACTCGAACGGTATATTAGAACTCGTGCTAAAGATTCTTTCGATATGGCATTGTTGTATGATCCTTAGGTTCTGTTCATATTCACTTAAACCAAGATTCATGGATTCTTCCACACTTTCCATTGATAAAAAATGTGAAAACCGACCGATTAAGCCAGCACCACCATGTCGTCTACTGCTTCGTCTGGGGTCTAATGGAGGCAAAGATCCTACTAACTCTGATTTCTCTTGTTTTAGCTCTGTAGATGAAGAACCCAAAACAATATCCGGGTCTACAACCGATAAAGGTAGCAACTTTAGCTTTTTGAGTTTCAATAAGCAGTCGAGTATCGTCCTCCAACTTCCTCGAATCGAGTTCTTGAAACTATTGGCAATGGTGAAAACCGCAAGAGTGGCCATCCGGGGTTTCATATTGTTCGTGAAATCGTAAAGGGTTTCTTCAGCAGAAGCATAAGGATTCAACAAAGTTGTGAATTTACAGAATGAGCATATAAGTTCATCAAGAGTATCTTCTAGATCATATTGAGCAATCCGGGCAATTGAAAACGATACTTCAACGCATTCATGTAAAATTTCCTCTTCATCTACCTGTTCAAATACTGCTGCAAGTGTTGCCAATGAAGGTCCTGCAATAGCAGCAAACATATCTCGTCCTAATCTACGATCAAAATCACAAAACATGAAGGGCTTCATCAACTTGGATCGGTTTACGAGCTGAATCCATCTTGCAGGATTCATTTCGATAGTATCCGATGTTTGGGAAAAGACTTTAATCGGATTGGTTGATATAGAATGAAAAATCTCTGACAAATAGTCTCGTGGAAGATCGTGTCCTCCGTTAATTGCTCTTAAATTTCTTATGAATTCCTCTTCTGTCATCTTTTTCTTAACTTGAGGATTATGTTGATCTGTATTAAGCATAATAACTGAATAGCAAAGAATGCACACACAATCTTTACTCACAAAAAGTTCAGATGATTGATGATCATAAAACTTCTCTGAAAAGGCTTCAAGTATCCTCTGAATCTTCTGAGATTCTCCGGGTAACCGAAAAGTCTCTAAATAACACCGTAAAGCCGGATCTAAAGTCATTCCTGTAAAATCAAAAGTGAGTGTGAATTCTCTAAGGACATCAAGATGGAATGCATCTGGATCACCAAGATAATCTCCAATCATGGTCTTGTCTAAACCCGGGGTGTAACGAAAGAACATGGCAAAAGCTTTTGGATCAGGAGGTTCTGAAATCAACCGCGAAATCTTCAGATACTCGAGCCCTTTTTTCTCATCTTCATTGAAATGATCTGCAGAAATCATAATCTTTTTCTTCTGACATTTTCTTCTTCTAACACAATCTATCCAATTTTCAAACCCGATATCCTCTTTCGTATTCTCTTCCCAGAAAGGAATATACTCGGAATATTCCACTGGATAAGGCCTTGAAGGGCTTGTATCACCTTCTTTATCTATATTATCTGCGATATTATGTATAATAACCATTAGCCCTTCAAATGCTTGAAGCTGTAAACTTGACATGGGCCCACCAGTTGGAAAAGCATGCTTACTTAACAACTTCCCAATATCTTCAAACACATTCTGAAAGATTGGTTCACAATCATAATTCACATAAGCTTCAATTATGAACATCGGCTGACGACAAAAATTCACAATGGCTTCTGATGCAACTTCTTGTAGTTGCAGAGAAGTAGCTGGCTTTATCGTTTTAAGCAGAACAAACGAAAAGAATGCCTCCAGCTGGAGACGTACTGACCTACAATTTGCATGGCAAAAATGTCAACATTTTTTTTGAAGAAATCCATGATTCTTGATACATAAATGAAAGAAAATAAGCGCCTTTAACGGTGTTTATACTGTGCAACTAAGAAGGGATTGTGAAAAAGCCGATTGTCACTGTACCCGCGAAGGAAATGGTAGATGTTCAAGACAGTGCTTGAGATCATGGACAGAACAAGTGGGTTACAATGTGCACCATAATGAATCAAATGGTGAAAAAGATCATCTTGAATCATCCTCAAAAGCTTTGCATGTTTAGATATGCTATCACCACTGAGTTCAACGGCCGAGTTGATCAAAATCAAGGCGAAAATCTGGACATCAACATCAACAGTTTGTAAAGAATGTCCAGAACCAGTGTCTGAAACCTGAACTACATTCATTAAAGAACACAAAAACTGAAAGATATCAACAGCGGATCGGATCCCGAACCCCGAATCCAAATTACTGTCTTCCGTATCCGACTCAGAATCTTCCCAATTCGCGACCTCAATCTCAGGCAATCGACAATAAATCATCTGAATCAGCTCTTGCATTGTGTATCTCGCACTCCTCTGTAACAAATCTCCGCGTGTTGATGATTGTTGAAGAACCTGAAAGCATGTATTAACAATAGTACAAACAGCATGATCAGTGAGCAAAAACGAAGCACGATGCCTCATGATCGCCGTCAATAACTGCAAAATCCTCATCATAATCGCATCTTCAGAAACCGGGTCGGTTTTCTCTAAACGGGTTGCGGTAATTGCATTAACAGTATCATTCAAGATCTCTTTAGCACCAGGGGATTTCTCATCAAATATCTCAAGGGTAATGATCTTGTGGATTGACAATAGAGAACAGCCGGTGGCAGCTGCAGGAATATCATCAGATTGTATTACATCAAGAAACGGAGAAAGGTATGTAGCAGGATCCAATTTCCGCCATTCTTGTTGAGGATTGAAGAGGAGAGACCTTAGGGACTTCAATGATTGGAGAATATTGGAATTGTAGGAATCATCAGGAGGAGGAGTATAATACTGGGGATTGAATTCAGAGCCACGACGAATCATTGCAAGAACTGAACCAACTTCTGTGTTCAAGATGCATGAAAAAGCTACCTCTTTTCTTCTTGTCTTTGATATTGTGTTGTTATTTTCATCTTCTTCTTTATTTTCCATAGCTGAAAGTCTGTAACTTTTTAATTAATTAAATTCTGTCTAAATGCTTAAACACAAAATGAAAGGTTTTCTTTAAAAAAATAAAAACACATGTTTTTAAGGATGCTGTTAATAATTGACCAAGTATTTTTGTCCTTGTGAGGTTATTCCTTATATGTCGTCCTCATTTATCTCTTTGGTTACACTTGGTCTTGAAATGTGAATTTTATAATACACCCTATATATAGGTATGTTGTATCAATCAGATGCATCACATCCATCCATCCGTTTCTTTTCTCTTTCGGGTAAGAGAATGTAAATAAAAAAAGATATAATGCATGTCGTATTGATACAATATTCCTATAACGACTCATCAGCTTTGAAACCAAATATCGTGGCTTGTTATAAGTACCAACCAGAAAATAACTGGGGGTTAAAAAAACATATCAAACATTTGTTTAAAAGTGATCTCTTACATTTGCCTAAAAAGGTAACTTTTATCCCCAAAGATGCTAAAAACAATTCCTTCTTTCTTCCTGAAACTTTTGATTTTCTCCATATGATTAAAAGAAAAAGGCAGCAATCATAGCCAAGAAAAAGCCCTCAGAAGGAAGTCAAACGCTTGTTCCGGTTTGAAATTTGTCCCAGGCAATCCAGCTTAAGCTGTGATTCTGTATCGACCCTTTGCTATTCGTCGAGCAATAACTCTCCGGCCACCCTTTGTAGATTTGCTGCCAATGCAACAAAATGCTCATTAGTAACCTCCAATGCAAACACAACTACACTAAAAATTTAGTTCCATATACTAGTACCAAATAGATCATTTTCTTGTCAAATGACCTCTTGCATTATTCAACTAGAAGAACAATCAGATGACTACTTAGGCAAATCGTCCTCGTATTGCCTAAAATGGTTAACCCAAGTTACTAACTCAATATTTCTCAATATTGTATCAACGTACTTCTTTTTCTCCCATGTTTCCAATGTGGGCTATTACAACACTAACTAGAGTAAGATGAATAACTATCTATAAGCGTTTTGTCCCAAGTCCATATGACACTCAGAAAGAGAAACTCACCGAACCAAATATCCATGCTTTCGTTTACGCTTGATGTTGCTTGGCTGATAGGTCCTCTTTGGGAGTAAAAGCATGGGCTCATCCTGTGTAGAATCGTTTCCTTCGCAATGACAAAAAAAAAAAGTAGACAAAAATGAGGAAACAATTAGCGCCTAACTAAAAAAGAAAAAGAAAAAGTGCACAAAACATATAACTCATTCAGGATCATACAAGTAAGATGGATTCTTGCCCCCCCTAAGAAAAATCATTCAACTCAAACTTAACCACCAACTATTTCTTCTGTCTACAAGTTTTAGGGAACTAACAACTTTCATCACAATTTAAGTAGAGTCCGGTACATTGTTATACATTTTCCACTCTAACAGTGTAACTCTTACCACCAATTAAAATTGGCAGCCTAACACAATAAAGCATCTCACATTCTCACTTATATGAGGTCAATGGACAAAGCTATTCAAGCCTATGTACACAACCTTACCTTGTATCTTAATAAAAAGGCTGCTTCCTCATACTCAACCAATGAACCCGTGAGCTATGATCACGCACAGACCGTGTTTCCACATCAAAATATAAAATAAAACGGAAATGGTATGTGCACTACCAATGTACCCTTTATGTACCATAACATGGCATTGCGGTGCATCACAAAGCATCATAAGGAATAGCAGAAAATCGCGGGGCATTGCAATGCACCGCAGGGTCGTCATAAAGCATCATAGTGGCAGCGGTGTTGCGAATTGCGATGCTTTGTGATGTCATGTTGTAGAAAATGTAGTGCAGCACATGCCGAAAATAAAACTATTATCAAGCCATATCCCAATAAACACAGACGAGTGAGTCACTGGAAGATGTTTATCTTTAGACAACTGATACCAATACCAATACCCACTACCAATACCAATACCAATACCAATTAGCAAACCGAATTACAGGCTAACTACAACCAATACCAAAATCTTCTACCCACTAGGCATAAATGATAAAACGGGGCAATAAATTGTCATAGCAATGTGAAAATACATGGACTACTTTGAAGAAGAACGACCGACTGTCTTCAATTATGATGCCAAAATAACAGTTTATGCTAAAGATACAATCACAAACGCAAACCCTCGAACAAGCTCCTATGGAGAAAAGTATTTCAACTAAATAACTGGAAATCATATTTAGGAATTCAATCAAATAAGATATGGGAAAGGAAGATTACCGTCTGGAAGGAACATGGGAAGATAAGGAAGGCCACCAGGGTACAAAAATCCTTCAGAAGTTAGCTTCTTCAAGGAGTCGGCGTCATTTTCCGGGAAATGCAGTGAGGGCCGAGCATTGGACTCCAAATGCGAGTAAAGAGAGGGGAACAATTTCTGTCCGATGTTCAAGCTTTGAGGAGCAGTCTGCAAGCTAGACCTCTCGCCGGCCGGCGTCAACAATCGGGTAGCTAAAGAAAATCCGGTGCGAATTAGGGTTTTGGAAGTCGTCGACGACGACATTGTGTCACTCGGAGTGGCGGGTTTGATTTGGGGAAAAAATATGACTGTATGGAACTCAATTACAATTACTGTAATTAATTGTTTTTCAAAATAAAATTAAAATTAAAATCAAACTTTTGAGGTAGTATTGGGATGTATTTTCCTTACAGGGTGTAATTCTGTCGTAAGAATTTCCTATTAGAACGCACCGTGACTGTCATATGTACAAATCACAAATTCTGTCGTGGGGATTTACTATTAGAACGCACCGTGACTGTCATGTGTACAAACCACAAAACAGTTTTGTTTTTATACACGTGACAGTCATCCGACATTACGTTCTAATAGGGAGTTGTTTCATCAGAATTTTCCTATCAATTAATCGGTTGTATAATGAAAGTAGTATGATGCAGGAACGAAGAAAATTCTGATAAAGGAACTCTCTATTAGAACGGATTATCGGATGACTACCACGTGTAGAAAGACAAAATTGTTTTCTTGATCTCCGTATTACAACGAGGAAAATTTTGATGCATAAACTCCCTATTAGAACGGACTGTCGGATGGCTGTCACGTGTAAGCTAGACAAAATTGTTTTGTTTGTACACGTGACAGTCATCTGACGGTGAGTTTTAATAGGGAGTCTATACAGCAGAATTACCCTAATTGATATAGACATGATCAATGATCTAAAAATATGTTAGTCATTTTTTTCTTAATCGTTTTATTGTGATTATTCTATTTCTAAAAGTAAGAATGATTTTCTTCCCTCCCCATCCCACTCATTTTGCAGTTTTTCCGGTTAATTGTTTATAAAAACTTGATTGACCGTCTTTAATGGCATCATGTCAAACCATATTCAGAATACCATAACGATGTTCAACTCCCATGCCCATATTTGATCGAGACAACTAAATGCACCTCGAGGTGCTGCCGAGGTGTAAATCAGACCATTGCAAGGTCTGACATTTTTTTTCACGTCAATTATTTTCTGACATTTTTTTTCATGTTCCCCGTCCAAATTTAGACGATTTCGTCCAAATAAAGTCAACCCGTCCAAATTTGGATTTCTTTTCGTCAAAATTCATTCACTGACCAAAATTGACGAATTCCGTCCAAATTTGGACGGAATGCCCGTCCAAATTTGGACGGAACCCCTCACATTTCACTTTTCTTCCTTCTTTTTCCTATAGACCCAAATTCAGCTCAGCCCAAAGATTTGAATCTATGTTGATAATATTTGGGATTTTTTTTGGATAGGATGATAACAATATATCTACCGCGCATTTAATAATTATTGAGAATATTTGTTGATGTTTTTATATTTTGATTTGGACAGAAGAACATTAAAAAAATAAGAATAAGAAGAAGAAGAAGAAGAAGAAGAAGAAAAAAAAAATGTAATGGATGCTGCAAAGTTGAACATGGAAATGATTGAGAAGGATAAAAGAAGAAGAAGGGTGAGGTACAGGAAGAGAAATGATGGATTAATGAGAAAGATGAGGTGTGAATCACATGTGCAATCATCTATTATGCTTCTTCGGCAGATGATAAAGAAGAAGCAACAGATGGATGAAGAAATATGGTCAAAGAACAAGGATGATGAGCAAAATAAAAGTTCCGTCCAAATTTAGGGACGTTCCGTCCAAATTTGGACGAATTCCGTCTAAATTTGGACGGAATTCGTCCATTTTGGTCAGTGAAAGGATTTTGACGAAAAGAAATCCAAATTTAGACGGGTTGACTGTATTTGGACGAAATCGTCTAAATTTGGACGGGGAACCTGAAAAAAAATGTCAGAAAATAATTGACCTGAAAAAAAAATCAGACATTACAGTGGCCTGATTTACCAATGTCTTATATTTGATCAATGATCAATTTACTGATTGAAAGATCCACAGGCTGTGATTTGTTTCTGGTTTTTTCTTTCTACAGGTGAAAAAAATTGTATTTCTTGATTATTTTGAGTGCACATTCAACTGTGTAAATTTTATGTGCACGTCACATTCACCACATAATAAATTGCAGAATCTGGGAATGAAATTGCAACATTATGTCATCTGAAATTGGCTGTCAGGTCTGTAAAAACCTGCAAAAGACTCTTAAAAACAACTACAAAACGCAAGTGTTTTACGGCACAGAAAATGTTCATATACAATATAAAATGAATAGAAGCAATTCACGTTCTCAATTACAAACAAGATACATTCACCCTTGATATACACGGATGTTCCGCAGTAAAAAAAAAAAAAATACAACAAACCGATCAACAACCCCATAATCATCATTTGAAAATGATCAAATAAGAGAAAATCAAATCCTAACATACAAATTCTATCTCACAAGTTCGCCAGACGAACCAGTAGCTTGGCGCAAGTGGTGAATGGCTCTTTATAGACGTATGTCCAAAAGCTTTGGATCAGACCTTTCACCATCGAATAAGAGTCTAACTCCACGAGCACTTTCTTTTTTTGCCAGACAACACCAAGCACCTTGGAACATGGCAGCTACATCAAAACTAAGTAGGCCATCAATCCTCGAGACCTCGAAAAGAACAAAATCAAGGAACTTTGTTCCAATAAAGTTTAAATAAATAATTCGAATTCTAAGAAAACACCCCTATGTAACCACAAGATACTGAATTGCAGATAAAAGCACCATACGCCTTCACCTTCGAACACACATGCCACTAAGCATAGGTAGTTGCAGAAGCACACCCCAATTCAGTGGTCAAGCTTTTAAAGCATTAGCTACCATCCAATCCGAAACAGCAGTTCGAATCTCTGACTCATCGTGCACTAGGAGACACAGAGGAGTAACCGCTACCTGTTCCATAAGAACAATATCCGTTTTATTAAATTTTCGTTCTTGTCTCAATGCAAATCCAAACCAACGGAAACACCTGAGATCCTATTCCGCGGAGTATCAAAGTAAAGCATGTTAGAGATGATAAGATAATACTCACAAAGCCATTTTCAAGTGCTCTGAAGTCCAGATCCTCGTCGTCCTCTCCTTGATCGTTATCAAGCAACTGAAAGATAACAGTGACCAAACCAAGGTACATATCCACCATCAAATATATGAACAGTGTATACACGCCAGAGACCAGGAAAAGATTACACAGATGATGTTAGAAGATTAATGCTTCATTGTATCAAATGCCGATTTGATAGAATTGTCAACCTATGTAATAATTAGCAACAACTGATAGGCCGAAGATTCAATTTTTCTAGAGGAACACATAAGGCCATTTCATACATGGGCTCGATTTTCCCTTGTGTAGCACATCTAAGTTCCATTTAGATGACAACAATACATACGAATTTCAACTTTTTCTTCATATGCAACATTAAAAACTTTACCTCAAGCCGAAAATATCTCACAGCGCGTTCAGAATCAGATTTCCCTGCAGCCCCAGTTGATTCAACAACTTCAATATTCTTTTTTTGTGTGCCTAAACGACGAGCAGCACCCTGGAATAGTATAGAAAGTATGTTTTAATATGTAGATTCACCACATGTGATTTTATTACCCGACAACAAAGCAACCCCGTAAAACAAAACTACTCGAACTCAACACTTACCGCAGCAGAAGCATCACGGCTAAGCTGAGCAAGCTGCATACCCAGAATTTGTTGGTTGGACATAAAACGCCCCGAGGATGGATGCCTATTAGCTGAAACAGCTTGCCAACTAAAAGTAGACCTCCATAGACTTTGTTTAGTCAACTTAAATCCCTGCTCAACAGACAATAAAGTTACAAATTTGTAATGTCATACTCCCATCAAGGCATATAATGATTAAAGACAAGCCGACCACTCGAGTTCTCATTCCGGATAAAGAGAACTCACACACACACACAATAGCATCTGAATCTCCACAAATCAGAAGTGATATCAGAATCTTTAAAAAACAAAGTACAACAAAAAGTATAAAAGAAGCCAGCAAAAATAGCCTTTGGGTGAAATGCATCCTTAATTACACGGTAATTTTTCAGATGAAAGATACAAACCTTGCTTCCCGAAGGAGAAGTTGGAACTTCAAGGTGTAGTGAGCAGTTTTTAGGGAAAATTCCCTTCTCTATGTCTCGGATAGCTCCGTCTAAAAGAGGAAAACAAGCATCCACAGCATCCTTGAAATCACTGTCCTGACTTCCCTCTTTTTTCCTAAATTCATTACATGAACAAATATATGTTAACTTCTATCAGAAAAAAGATACCAACATAAGGTACAACAGTAGTTAATGACACACCAATTCAATGATATCGATACAGATGGCACGCCGCTAATAAGTGCTTCTCGAGCTCCAGCTACTACACCAGAGTGAAACCTGCATATCATGCATCATACATCATACATCATAACCGGTAAAATTCCCCACGGGAACTTTGAGATGTTACTATTCTGATAACATAAGCAAAGAAGATCTAGCAACTTAAAAAACGAAAAGATGCAAGAAACCATCTTACATGTGATGGCCACAATTCGAACCTCTATTGATCCCACTAAGTACCTATCCAATCACAAAGAATAAACCAGCAATTAAAATGCAATATGAAAAATAAAGAAAAAATCACATGTCTCGAAAGAAAACAACAGCAGACCAGCAAAGGTTTTGTCCAAGAAAACAGTGAGCCAGATAAAGCCAAAGATACGCAGTCCACAGGGGTCCCTGAAAAATAAAAGGTCCATATGCTTAATCTGAAAGCAATCATATTATTCCATGCTATGATTAAAGCATTCAATTATCACACAATTACTGGTGAAATAAACTCGTAAAATTTCATAAAAACAAACCCAACAAAAGAAGGGAGAAAGATTGCTTAAAAATCAAGGAAACTGGACCAAATTAGCAAAAAATAAAATGTGCATACCAGACACTTCATATGCTGTAGCACCATCAATTACAGCAGAAGTCACGGAAATAGTTTCTTTTAATGTAAGAGAATGACCCGAAATCGATTTATCCCTGTCAAATCAACAAAAAAAAATCGTCCAAATCATGCGATTTCTAAAAATAAAATAACAATCTTTAGATTCAAGTCTTCTTTCAATTCCTTTTTCCAAATATTAAGAAACTCAGTAAGCCAACAGGAATTTTAAATTAATAAAGTCAAACAAAGCAAATAAACACAACCCAAAAAATAAATACATAATCAAAACATCTTCTTTGAGGAAATAATACTGACGATTCAGGAGCGAGGACGTAAACATTGAATCTGTCTTGACGAACAAGAGCTTCAACCAAAAACGTAAGGCCAGGGGACTCAATTCCTTCAGCGTTAGTCACCAAAATCACCGGCTTTGAGCTGTCAAGCTCAGCCTCGCCGGAACCCGAAGTGGAAGAAATGGACCCAACACCATTATTGTCGGTTTCAATCGATTCTGAAGGTTGGTCACCATTTAAATCCTTCCCTTTTCTGTTTACTAACACCTCCTGCAAATTTGATACCAGCCCAGGTGGTAAAAAGTTTTTCTTCACAGCTGAACTCGTCATTTTTTTCCCACAACGAACAAAGATTGAAGCAAAAGAATAAGATGGTCAAGATGTGTGATTTAGAACCCTAGAAAAATGGAGGGAAGAGAAAGACGAGGGAAGTTAACTAATAAAATTGCGGATAATAAAAGCTGAAGGCAAATTGTGACGTCGCCATTTTCTGATTATTTATTTTAATAGCATGAGCTTACGTATCGAAAAGATGCTGTCTGAAGGGAAAAGGACGATGATTTTTTTACTTTTGACCAACGAGGATAATACGGGTGAGAGAAATTACATCAATTACTTTTGATAGATATTTTAGGGGAAATTATTGTGTAATGTCTTCACACGTGTGGTGTCTCAACCACACAGTTTCATCTGTATTTAAATTAGAGATAAAGAGCCAAAAGTCCTCTTTTTTGCACAAAATAAATAAACAGGACAATGAAATTCTAAAATGTGCAAAAAAGACAAACATTTCCCGCATGACAAAAATGCCCTTGCTTATGATAAAAATTGAAACGGAAATAGAATTGAATAGGGCACCGACCCACGTTCATTTTCATTCCTCCACGATTAAACCACTCGCATTCCACCGGAAATTTTCATTACTCCACGATTAAACCACTCGCATTCCACCGGAAATTTCATCAAAACTGAAGAATTAGGGTCGATTCAACAAGAAATCAGTAAGAGAGTCAGAGTTTAGAAGAAAAAGCGAGTAGTATCGAAGAATTTTTTCGATTTTTGCAATATGTCCAAAAGAAAAAGGGGAAATGGAAACAGCAGTGGTGAAGAAGAAGAAGAAGAATAGTTACGGTAAGAACTATGAACCAATATATTACTGATTTGGATTTATATCATTTTATGTTAAGGCTTCCAGATTCAAACAACATTCTACTGCTAATATAAAATTGATACTACTAAAATGTGAAAATGCAAGACGGTTGATCAAAAGTTACAAAATATTTTCTTTATGTGCATGCCCTATATATAAAGATTGGCTTATTCTTTTGCTACTGATACCGATAATGAGCATAGATACGTCAACACCGACAATTGATGTCATAATGATCTCAAAAGCTATTGAATATGTATGTTATTTAGTGTCTAAACATTAATGATGCTTCTTAAATAATCGGACTTCATATGTTACTGATACTGGGATGTGGTTATAATGATGCTGATATTCATACCGGGATGTGGTTATAATGATACTGATACTGGGATGGGGTGATACTGATACCGATACTGATACTGAAACCGAAATGATATGATATGATATGATATGATATGATATGATACTGATATGATATGAATTTTTTAGTGTCTAAACATTAACATCTAGCTGCAAAATATTTATACATGCAGGTACTCATTGCAGTATAGATCAAACTTAAATGCTATACATGACTTACTGAAAACTGTAAAAACCGATCTTAAAAAGGAACACAAAGATGCAATCAGCAGAACCCCATTCGGACACATGCTGAAAGCACTTTATAAATCTCGGATCATTGTAAAGAAGAGGAAGAATGAGATGATGGATGCATTCATAAACAGCTATGACAAAAAGAAGGAAACATTCAACATTGCTGGTCAATCATGCATGCCAACTAAATTAGATATCAAGCTGATCTTTGGGATAGAGGATGGGGAAAAAGAAGTTGGAAACATCAAAGCTCATGGAAGGCGGGAAACAAAGTTAGAAAAAAAATATTTTAAGACTGCAACAAGACTAAGTGCACACATGGTAAAAGTTAAAGTGATGGAGCTTGTCGAAAAACAAGACAAAGAATCTATTGATGACTCTGTCAAGCTAATGTGTCTACTACTGCTCCACACAGTCTTGATTCCAAATACAGGAGGAAATATAGCATGGGGCTTATTATACTATGTTGATGACATAGAGAGATTAACTACTTTCAACTGGTCACAATATGTGTTAGACCAACTCATTGATGGCTTAAACCAAAATTGGAATAATCCAAAACAAGTGAATGGATGCACAATGCTGTTACCTGTAAGTTTGTTTCCCTTTAAATCTTACTTATATTATGCAATAATCCTGTTAAAATTACGAACATAAACTATATTAAATGCAGTATTGGTTCTGTGAGCACTCGGAAGCAATTAGACCAAGGGATACAAATGGTGGACAAAAAGAACCAAACCAGAAAGGAAAGAAGGGACTTTCATCAAATGGAATACCAAGAATTACAAAATGGAACACGAGAGAACTTGAGAACCTGGTTGTACCAAGAAAGAAGGGAGAACAAGGAATTCTAACAAAGAAGAATAAGAAATTGGTAAGATATCATACATTGTCACTAACTCTTATACAATTTACACTAACAACCTTACACAAAATCCTTTTCATGCATTGTAGTTCAACAAAAAAGAACCGACTCCTACAATAGATGAGAAATGGCTGATCAAAGGATTGGATGATGAATTCAACACGAAGATGAAGATGACAATGAAGAAGAACAAGAGGAAGGGGAGGAAGGAGAGGAAGAAGAAGAAGGAAATGATGAAGCACCGGAAAAACAGGGAGAGGAAGAACAGGAAGAGGAAGGAGAGGATCAAGAGCAAGAAGTGGAAGGAATGGAAGAAGAGCAAGAAGAGGAGGAAGGAGAAGAAGAGCAAGAACAGAGAGAGGAAGAAAGTGCAGAGGGAATGGACAATGCATGGCTGGAAGAAAAGGAATATGGACAAGCTTCAAGGGAGGTAAAAACATTAAAACCTACATTATATGAATGATCAGTATCAGTATCAGTATCACCAGTATCAGTATCAGTAACACAGTATAAACTTATTTTTGCAGGACCATAAACAAGAAATATCCATGCTACAAACAATGATTGAGGGCAAAGAAGAAGATATAAAGAAGCTTCAAGAGAAAGTGCACCAAAAACAAAAAGAAATATCGAGCTTGAAGAATGTGTTCGAAATTACAAGACCAAGGAAACATATATAATTGGGCAGAAAGAAGCATTGGATGTTGAATATGAAAACATGAAAACAAAAATGGAGGAACAAGTTGCTAAAATTGCTGAATTGACATCTGAAGTAAACAAATTGAAGGATTTATATGGAAAGGAAAGATACCAAAATGAGGTCCTTCACACAAAACTTGACAAAAAGGCAAGATACATTGAAAATCTCATGGCCGAAATGAATCCAAACAAAGATAATCAAGAAAAAAAAGAATCAAGCAGAAGGAAGAGGAAGATAGAACAAGGATTGAGACACTTGCACAGAAAGTTGCTGAACTTGAGAAGGAGAGCTTTGAGAAAGAGAATACAATCACCAATTGAAAGGAAAAGTTGAGGAGAGCTTAGGAATCAGACAAGACATGAAGATGCATCTAAGTGAAATGAAGAATGCACATTCAAAAGAAAACACAGAATTCAAAAACAGGATTGCACAACTTGAAAAACAGTTGTCTGAAAAAGATGCAACCATGGATGAGTTGAAAAGAGGGTCTGAAAATAATGCATTATCGGAAGAAACGCTTAGAAAACTTGTAGCAGCGTAGAAGGAACGCTTAGATGCACAGGACAAGGAGATTGAAAAATTGAAAGCTGAAGCAGAAACGTTGAGGACACACAATATAGAGCTTCAAGTTCATCAAGTAACTCAACAAAGTAAGCCAACAACTGGTGAGTCATCATTGATCGAAGGCTTCATGAAAATCCAAAAGAAAAGAAGGCGATTCAGGATGAAGCGTTCGACTACAACACCAAGAAAGGAAAGAACAAAAAACAACAACAACAACAACAAGCAAAATACATTGCTCCAACAGACAATGAGGTGATCAATGGAAAAGTAATCATGAAAGACTCAAAAGAAGAATACAACTGTGGAGCACATGTTATGACAGAGGCATACGAACGTATATGGGATCATAATCAACAGGGTGGGCAAAAGTAAGTATCTTTTCATAATAAATTCATGTAATACTTGTATAAGGATTACATATTCAACAATAATGTGACTCCTATAATCATACACAGCAAAGAAGTATGGGCAAGATCAATAGGAGATTACCCATTTGTCACAGTCAGCTCACTAGTGGCAGTAATGAATAACTTATTCATTGACGAATCGGTAAGTTCATAATATCACTGCAATATCTACTTCCATATGCAATATAATTTAGCTACTGACAAAATAACTTCATACGCAGATTATAGATGCAATGTGCACAATCATGGGAAAGGCAGGGGTAATACATGAAAATTACCAGATAATTGAGGCAGCACCATTGGTATGATGAAAAATCGACTATTATACTCCTATAAATACCGATAATACAGTTGTTACTATGAACATTAACATTCTTTTTTGCAGGGGGATTTCTTAAAGTTCTACAACACAGTGGGTAATGCTGACAAGGAACCCATTGAAGAAATTGTCAAACACATAAGAACAGGAAAAACAGTGCTTATTCCATCGTGGGGCAAAGGTAAAGAAGAAGATGGGAACCATTGGGTGCTTCTCACCCACAACAACCATGAAGGTACTTGGAATATGTACCATTCATTGAAAGCAGGAAGAACAAAGGACCCTTACTTGAAGGATTGTGAAACTGTGGTAAGCAACACTGATACTGTTGATACTGATACTGCTGATACTGATACTTCTGATACTGATACTGATACTGCTGATACTTATGATACTTATTGATACTTTGTTAGTCTAACATCTATTGTTATACATATTCATTCACAGCAATCATTTATTTGGGACACCATGTACCCAGATGAAGCAACAAAGCCGGAGAAGACTCGAAAGAAGCCTCGGAAGATAAATAAAGTTCGCGACCTACCACTACAAAAAAACAAAACGTAAGAAAGTATTACATACATTGTATATGATTACTAACATGACTCTTAATCAATTGAACCAAAACCGATGCAGGAACGATTGTGCTGTTTATATGATATACTACATCAACAGAATCGTAACAAGAAATGCAATCCAAAGGGATTTGAAAGATGAAGACGTCCAACAAATGAAAGGAATGATCATAAACAGCATAACAATGAATGAAATGTTGCTGGTACCTTAGAATTCTTCTTAAAATGTAAACTAATGTTAAATTGTTACTCTTGGTTATTCTAACCACTTTTGTCAATGAATGGTCAACAATTGAAGTACTTTTGTTGTCAAGTACATATTGAATGTTACTCTGAATGATGCAGACTACTTTTGTCAATGAATGGTCTTTTATTTCTCAAATATTATATTAGACAAACTACAAATGACTATTATTATGTCAGTTTCTAATTGCAAATCTAATTATTCAAATCTTTATCAAAATAAGAAGCTCTTAATGCAGAATCATGCTCATTAAACAAGTACAACAAATATTGAAAAATCAGTAAAGAAATGGCACAGATTACAAAACTATTACTCAAGCAAATATAATCATTATTATTCAATGCAACTGTCAAATAACAGTATCAGTATCAGTATCTGATAATGATATGTAGAATTCATAGCAGTAAACAAAATCAGTACAAAACAAAACACCACAACCATTTTCTACAATCATCAACAGTATAAAATCAGCCCAATTGAACAGCAGAAGTACATCTTTTCTTATTGTGACTAGAAGAACCGCAACGACTACATTTATATGCACGATTTGAACGTTTTGATGACTCTCCACGTGAAAGAATGCGTTTAGTCCGAGGTCTTCCAGGCTGCCTCCTAGAGAATGGAGGCAACACAACAGATGAAGCTGATATTTGAGATGATAAATAAGTATCTGGAACAGGATAAATTGCATATTGATAACAATCCACAAACGAGCTTGTCCTGTAACAAACATCGACATAATCATGCAAAAACAGTCTTGTACTCATGACAGCAGCAACTCCATGACCACATGGATAACCAAATCTTTGCCAAATAGAGCAAGAGCAGGTCCGATCCCTCAAATTCACTGAAGCACTCGGTGAAGAATGAACCTCGTAAACAAAAGCCATCGAGCTAACAACATGCCACCGCTTACATTGATCCATGATACGCAATAGAATGGCATCAATTGTGGGACAAATAGCAGTAGACCATGATGCAGCTAAAGTTCTCTTATCTACAACAGAAACATTAAAAAACTAAGAGAACGTGAACAAACACATTAACATGAGAACAGTAAAAGTAAAACTAATACAAACCCGAAAGCCGCTGCATAAGTTTAATACGGATAGCATCAACCAAATTAACAACAGGAAGATGACGCTCTTTCACAACCCACGCATTAAAGGATTCTGCCGTGCTAGATGATATGTATCCATACCGACAACCCTTGAAGTGAGCATTAGCCCAATTCTCATGCTTCAGATTTTTAAAAAATGCTTTTGCAGCATCACCACCCTCAAATAGCATTAAGTTATAATTAGAATCAAATTCAGATTTGGTAGAAGCATAGGCACACTTCTGAAGCAACTCAACCATTCGATGCTTAAAAAACTTGTTTTTTGAAAATTCAGCACACTTCTCACGTAAATTAAGCTTCAAATGATACAAACAGTAAGCGTCCGGAAAAACAGGACGAACACCATCAATCAAACCAGATTCCTATCACTCATAAATGTAAGTGCCGCATAGGATCCAAAATAGCCTTCAAATTGATGAGAAACCGGTTCCAATTTTCAATGTCCTCGGAATCAACAATAGCAAAACAAAGGGGATAGATACCTAACATAAAAGAAAATAATATGAATGTCAGAGTTTATGATACTGATAGTGTTACTGATACTGATACTGATACTGATACTGTGTTACTCTCATTTTTAATCAAACATATTATATAACAAGTAAAAACTCATATACCTTGATTACCATCTTTCCCAGTAGCACCCAATAAATGACCCCTAAATTGACCCTTCAAATGTGCTCCATCCAGAAAAAGGAGAGGACGGCAAGCATTGAAACCACGTATGCAACCAGCAAAAACAACAAACAATCGTTTAAAACGACATGATCCATGATCCACTTCATAAACAACACGAGAGCCAGGATTTGAATCCAAGAGACAGGCAACATATGCAGGCAATCTATTAAAGGATTCACGACATTTCCAAACAAAGTTGATTTGGCTTTCGACACACCAATTCTTGCTTTGAAATATGTAACCCTAAACGATAATAGGGAGAACAAATCGCGTTTAACTACACCAGAACTCAAAGTAGGTGTATCGCGCACCATAGTTTCAATAACATCTGCAACAAGGTCGAACTCATTCGTGAACCATCAAAAGAACGACCAGCAGAACCACAAATATGAACAGTGCATGAGTCTCTAACATAAAAATAGCCATTCGTATTCAATTTTAAACCATGAACCTTCCATGCACAATTATATATTTCCTCGAAAGGACAATAAGTTGTTATCCTAATGCTGTCATTCTTTTTTAAAACATATTGAAAACCAGTGTATATGGACACCTTTTGCAAAGATAATCAATTCGAGGCACCACCATAAAACACTGTCCCAGATTTAAAAGATATCTTATCCCAACCTAGCTCAAGCCTAGCCTTCTTAATCGAGGAACTAACTGACATAAAATCTTCACCACTATCAGCACAAACAACAGGCAAACAACTATTCGAGCTTGAGGAACAACATCACCACCATCAGTTAGACAGTACTAGAAGTTGATGAAGAAATATTGCTGTCTTGTACAACATCCACATGAAGACCATGCCCATTAAAGGAACGAGAAACAATAAACAACGAAACCAAATCTTCATCATTAGATAAAATACACTTAGAACAACCAGGTAACTTGTAGTACAACTTAACACACGGTGGATTCAAAGAAGACCATTTCCTACAAATCTTATCAATAATAAACTCAAAGCAATCGGTTTCAGAAACAGGCAAGACATAAGTCTCTAATGCATAGCTGCAAAGCAAAACCACCATCCTCACACAATCTGCAAGGAAACACAAGGAAAACTTAACAACTAACACTAAAGAAATAAGTCATTAACAATGAAAATGAGATATCGATACTGTTACTGATACTGTTTTGTAACACAGTATCAGTAACATGTACAATGAACGAAAGAAATCATGCTCTTTCTCTCATAACATCACGCTTCAACAATGTAATTCGAAATGCAGTATTCACAGAGCAGTCTGTACATACATAGGTTACACAAATGAGAATCAGGATTCTAAAAGCAATAAAGAGTAAAAAAATGTGTCTCCAATGGAAATCGATCTCAAAATAAAACTGAAAACATAATCAAAATGAGGTATCAAACTAAAAATACAATGCGATTTGACTTGAATGGAAAATAAACGAAGAACAACAGATTACAAACAAACAAAACAGCTGAAACGAAAATAGTCGACTACGAAATAAAAAATCAATGAAAATTTGAGATGAAAACTTACCTTCAAGCTAAAGATCAAAACAGAAACACAATTCACGCCGTAAATTGAAAAGGAAATCTAGGAAGATGAAATTGAACAGAAAATCAATGAAGATACGCCAAAAAAAGAGTCGAAACAATGAAATTCAAGACGGAAATGAATCAGCCAAGCATTTAATGATGAAACAGAATTAACGCCGATGAAATATAAAACATAAATGAAGGGCAAATGAGTCCGTATGGAAAATTATTGTCCTTATTGCAACTAATAATTTGAACCAGGATTAAGACTTAAATAAGGGGAAAAAAAAGGGACTTATACCTATTTTTTCCTTTAAATTGTGTGATTTTGATTGTTTCATCCGTCACTTTACCTTAAAATCTATCTCTACACAATAATTTTCCATATTTTAGGGCACACCCAAATTCTTAAAATCTATCTCTACACAATAGTTTCCCATATTTTAGGGCACACCCAAATTTAACATACACCACATGTATAATTCATTACTTATTTTATTACATTGGATGTTTTTAAAATCATACATTCGATACGGGACACAAGTTTGAGCATATAAAACACATAAGTTCATATTAAAGTCCATATATAACCTACGTAAGCATTGAGGCTGAACAAAATAATCAGTAAACCAATTCAAACCGTAAACCGATCCAAATTAACCAAATGAATTGATTTGTTTTGGAACCAAACCAATTTTTTATACATTATATATATATATATATATATATATATATACACATTGTTGTTTTTCATGGAGCCATGCAGGTTGTAGGTTTTGTTGGCTGCTGTTTGAGTTGGATTGTATGCGTGTTTTTGCTGTGGTTTGCTATGTTGATTTTGTTGGAAGATGCTTATGATGTTTTAATCATTTTATTGTGTCAACATTCAACTTTTTTCTCTTTTGAGGTAAATATGTAAATTAGTAAATGCATGTATGTAAGTATGCAGTTTTTTTCTCTTCTGATTGTAGCTGAATAATATTGTAATTTGTTGTTACTTGTTAGTTGTTTTAAGCTCTTTTTTTTTTTATTTTTTTTTTTTATCATTTTGCTTTGTAATTTATTTTAATTTGGATGTAGCATTTTATCATTTTAATTTGGATGTAGCATTTTATCATTTTTTTTATCATTTTACTTGTTGGTATTGTCATTTTTTTTAAAGATTAGGCTTGTTAAACCGAAACCAACCCAATCCAAACCGAAACCAATTCGAACCAAACCATTGGGGTTGACTTCGTTTTGGTTTGGTTTGGGGAACTAATTATGGCGCCACAAACCGACCCGAGTCTTTCAAATCCAACACAAACTCACTCAAACCAATCCAAGCTCAGCCCTAGTAAGCATACAAAAACCACAACAACTTCTAACTCTCAACCTATCTCCACCACTCGCGTAAAACAGTTAACAAAATGAATACATAAAACCAATCAGTACTTTGAAATCAGTATTACAGGTACCCGGCAAACACATAATCATGTCCGTATTCGTGCAGTTTAACATAAAACAATATTCAAACAACTTAAAAGCATAATCTTGAAACAAGAATGGAATCTTTTGATCGGAATAATTCATTACCTTAAAGACGAGCTGAACTACGAACCAAACAACAACTGACTGCAAATCTTACGTGAATCTATAACCCACCAACAAACCTAACAACGATTACCCTTCTAATCTAGCCTAATTATGATCAAAGTCAATAACTACTGCGATAAGAATAAATCTTAACTTCAAGTAGATATTATGAACTTAAATTTGCTTTTACAACCTGATCCGCTTCGATTTCAACACACCGATCCGCAACACAAAGTCGGAAAAGTCAACATGCTCATGCGCTTTCCTAGGAGAGTCCCCCGGGACAGCAGCCCACCTTTCTCTAAAATCCTAAAAAACGCGAAACATATGAACTCTAGGATTTTGAGCCTATGTCGGTATTATTGGATAAAAAGAAAGGCTTAATTAACCTTAAATTAATAGGAAAAAATTCGAAAAATACGGAAATACATTTAGTTAAAAGTTTGGGTTTTACATTGTTGATGTTTTTGTGAACGTCACTGTCACAAACGTTTTTTTTTGTACAAGGAACGTCAATGATGTCGACATTACTCACCATTGCCCATATATTGTAAAAAAAAACATCATTGTTAGTTACATTTTGTAGAAAAAGTAACATGACGTTCGAAGAAGTAACATCAATAGTAGTGACGATCTTTTCTTCATAAAATAATCGTGTATTTAATATTTTTTTTATTTTACTTAGCACGTAGAATATCCGTGTTTCTCGAACTAAATTTTTTGGAGTTATCTTTTCACACCAATTTTTATCTTATTACACGGAAATTTATTTTCAATTTCGCCCTTATTTTTTTTATTTTATGCGCGTTCACTCTGATCAAAGTTTGGTCAGAATGTGACGCATTATCCATCTTGAAATATGGTCAGAATATGTGTTGAAAGTTCACACTAGTTGATTCTGACCATCTTTTAAGTAGAATGTTTGAAGTTTTCCAAACTCATATATAGTCGAGCATCATTCTGACCAATATTGAGTCCGGAATACTCTACACATTCAGACTAGAATTGGGTCGGGATAACAACAACAATATAAGAGCACCACTATTGATTCTGACTGAATTTCAGACAGAATATTAAAAGTTTTTTTCACTCAATTTTAGTCATAATGTCTTTCCGACCGGTACTGAGTATGAAAAACATTCAAAATCCTGACTAGAATAGAATCAGTATAATGATCGTATTCTGACTTAAATTAGGTCAGAATGGTTGTTGTGTGAAATGACCATAAATTGGCCAGAATAGTATATATTTTCCGGACTCATTTACGGTCAGAGTGAGCGTGTGGAATATCCAAACGAAACCCACTCTCGGCTCTTGATAAGTGTAAAACAACATTGTGAAAAGATAATCCCAATTTTTTTTGCACGCTAAATACACGTGGGTGCATTAAGGACTCGTAGTGTCAGAAGTGATTAGCACTACTAATGGCATGATTCGAGTTGAGTTGAAATTTCACTTCCGAACCGAACCGAACCAAACCATCCCAGCCCACGAAGAGCGGTGAAGATATAAACAGCGTAACCGCCACTTTGCTCTGAAACTTTCATTTCTCATTCCATTTGTCTAAAACCATCTCAAAATTTCACACAGCTTCTGCGATTAATTTCCTGTTTAATTTTCTTGAGCTTGCTGTAAAAAAGATGAGTAATCCGGATAAAGATCAATTCGACATGTCCGATCTTAGCTCCAACCTCCCTGCCGCCGCTGCTGGTAACCTCCTTACCGTGTGCTGTTGTTTGTTTTTTTACACTGTAATTATTTTTGTTGCCTATGTATATATGATCAATAATCAGCCTGTTTGATTATCGTTTCTGTTTTCTTTTAATTTTTTGGTAGCTTTGAGTGCTGAGGATCGCAACAATTTGGTTAACGCCCTTAAGGTTCGGGCTTCTTATTTAATTTGTTTTCTCTGATTCCTCCAGATGTTTTGAGTAGTGTATATTTAATTTTCTAATAGATTTCTTGTTATTTATTTTTGAAATAGTTTCGGTTTTATGGGTATTTGGTTGTGTGATGAGTAGATTAATTTTGGTAGGAAAAGCTTCACAACTTGGCGGGGAGGCATTCTGATGTTATGGAGACTCTGTCTCCAAAAGTTAGGAAGAGAGTCGAAGTATTACGAGAGCTTCAGGTATGTTTTTGAACTTGATCATAATGCCATATCCCTTTTTTTTTTTTTAATTTTTTTTTTTAAATTCGTGACAAAGATGCGAACACGTTCTTTTGATGATTGAGGATCATCTCATTTTTTTCTTTAATCAGTATTATGTTTGATCATTGTTAGTATATATAGGTAAAATGTGTTATTGAAGGTTTTATCATTGAGATTATATTCTGCACTCCAACTCAGCAAGATTCTGTGATCAAATGACAGTATCATTTTGTATTCAAATTAAAGTGGACTACGCCATCAAATAATTGGAGAGCCAACGATTTAACCTTTGTGCTTGTGCGGTTGTTCTGTACTTTTGTGTCTAAAGATGAAATTCTTTTAATTGTTTGGCTTCATGTCCTACACTGGTTAAACTTTCCTAGTGTGAAATGACTCATTTGCAGGACCATTATGATGAACTAGAAGCCAATTTTCTTGAGGAGAGAGCAGCACTTGAAGATAAATACGATAAGCTGTATGAACCGCTATATTCAAAGGCATGACATTTTTTGAATTTTTTGTTCACTTTATTATTCAGTTCCATAGTTCAATGTCTTCCCTTTTCCCTTGATTTTTTTGATAATTTTTTGGACGTGGCCTGAGAATAACAATTGCTATTTTCCTAAATGTTTTTTTTTTTCTTCTCATAAATTGCAGAGATATGAAATAGTGAATGCTGTTGTTGAAGTTGATGGAGTTACTGAGGCTTCAAAGGACGAGGAAGGTGACAAAGAGGGAGGAGGTGGTATAAACTTTGCTTACTGCCCGAGACATTCTTTTCCCCACTTGGGGCCTTTTAGTTTTTCTAAGTTTTGACCATTTGCTCTATTGTTTTGAAGTGGTTGTCATAATAGTCGTAGTTTGTATTAACTTGGAATTGTAATTCAGAGAAAGGTGTGCCCAGTTTCTGGCTGAATGCGTTGAAGACTAATGAGATAGTGGGAGAAGAAGTATAGTTCTTTCCTCTTTCTATCACTCATCTTTTTTGTTATATTTCCTGTTTGTGACCGTTGATGGCTTATACTTATCTGTTCAGATTTTTAAGCGTGATGAAGAGCCTCTAAAATATCTCAAGGATATAAAGTGGTCTAGAATTTCTCCTAGAGGGAGTTTCAAACTCGAGTTTTTCTTTGATACCAATCTTTTCTTTAAGAATTCAGTTTTGACTAAAACCTACTATATGGTTGATGATGATGAGCCGATATTGGAGAAGGCAATAGGGTAACTTACAATTCTACCTTCATGATTTGATCTGGCCTGATTGATGCTTTTGTAATTTGTTAGTGGTTATACTTTGTAGGACGCAAATAGAATGGCATTCTGGTAAATGCTTAACAACAAAGGTCCTAAAGAAGAAGCCGAGAAAGGGATCAAAGAACATGAAACCTATAACTAAGGTTGAAAAGTGTGAAAGCTTTTTCCATTTCTTCAACCCTCCTCAGATGCCTGAAGACGATGAGTTGGATCTAGATACCGTAAGTTCATTTCTTTCTCTGTTTATTATTATCAAGCACAGTTTTATGATGTTCATTGTATTGTGAATTACAATTTCAACTTCAACATTTGATAGGCCGAAGATCTCCAGAATATGGTGGAACAAGATTATGACATTGGGTGAGTTATTGAGTTTTTTTCTTATGGGATGCCCTTGCAATAGGAGAATGTACCAATTCTTTTGTATTTTTGGCAGTTCAACGATTCGGGATAAAATTATCCCTCATGCTGTGTCATGGTTTACGGGTGAGGCTGCTCAGGACGATACTTTTTATGATAGAGATGGAGATGATAGTGACGACGATCATGAAGAGGAGGATGATGAAGACGATGAGTTACAGGACAAGAAGGCTGAGTAGATCTCTTGGTTCTCAATGGGCTTGTTTACTAAGATATATTTACTCGTGATAAAAAGAACATATATGTGCATCTTTTTGCGTCGTGTACTTAAATATCTATAATTACTTTTCGGGTTTCTTTACAGCCGTCCAGATTTAAGGTTAGATGATGCGACAACGTTTAGCTGTTTGATTTACATAGTATCTGGATTGGTAATCTGTATTGCAGTTGCTATGACTATGAGAACACAAATGAGGTGAAGTCAGACGGCCGAAATTCAAGCTGCAGCCTTGAGTTGAGTATTTGTGGGAAAAGTTTAGAATACAACCGTCGTAGGAAGGTTGTACCAAGTAACATTCATCATATCTATACGTTTTTACTCTCTTTCACGACGTGTAAGGTGAAAGAATAGTATAAATAAAATGTTACGATGCATGCACTTGGTACAACCTTCCCGCAAACGGTTATACCATAAAATCTGTCATATGTATTGTCCTTGGCTGTTGATAGCTACCTTTTATGAACTATAGCAGTGTTTTTAGCACATGCTTTGAATTCGTACTCGTACTCCATTTTGGTTTGCTTTTGTAGTACGTTATGTACATAAATGTGTGTGTTTTTCATGTGGATTTCTTGAGTAGTTTGTTAAGAGCTTTGTTGATTCTTTGGTTTTGGGGTGTCTGAAAAGGCCATGGGCACTGTCCAGACACATCACATTCCATTGGAGAAGCCGGGTCGGCCTGAGGCATCAACCTTCTGACAGGGCCGTTCCTAAGACTTAATGGGGCCGGGGCAAAATTTGAAGAAAGACACAAGTCAAGTCATATTAAGAATATACCAAGGCTATTATGTTACAACATATTACAAATGTCAAAAACAATAAAATATTGAATCAGTTGAGAGGAAATAACAATATCTGGAACAAAAACATTATAAACGACTACAAAACACCGAAATTGTAACCCACAACTTCAAAATATTACGAAACACCGATCGACAACATGGCTAAAGTAACAAGAAAATAAATGTAATACCGATCGACAACATGGCTTAAGTAACAAGAAAATAAATTGATCATGAAAAAAAATCTATGTACATGTACAGATGTAAAATGATCAATTATTGGATCAAGTTTATATTGTCTAACATATCATACAATTCATGGGCCTTGAGCGGTCAGCTAGGGCATATTTTTCATTAGAGTCTACATTTTACAATAGGGTTTAACGGTAAATTCATATATCATTACAATAAATAAATAAAACTAAAATATGTCAAGATCGAGAATCTAACTATCATCGAAAGGAGTATATAACCATCGTTAATCTACTAGATCAGCTTACAATACTGTTAAAGATGATATTTTGGGCCCTCTTATATCATGGGGCCGCCCTGGGCGGTCGCCCATCTCGCCCGCTCTCGTGGTCGGCCTTGCCCTTGCCCTCTGAATGAAGTAATTATTGTCGTTGACAATGTCACGAATGATCATTTCGCAAAAATACTCATGCATGTACACCCTTGGATTCACAATATATTATTCTTGTAGTAGTGCACGTGCATCTTTCTCTATGACGACATATGTAGTTGCGGTTTGGAATGGAACAACCCTAATAGGATGATCCTCATCTGCAACTCCTCCGTGCTTTGCAATGAATACGACCATTGTGCATCATCATCATCATCATCATGGTGTCATGCATCCTCATGATCAAGAATCCTTATCAATTTTCGTAGTCTTTTTCATCGTATAAACGAGATGGAAATAATGTATAGAGTATTTACATGGAAATGGTTGCGGAGAATATGATGTGAATAACACTAATATAAATACAATTCAATGGGAATCAAAATCCTACTTGTAGTTTACCTAGTGATTGATGACATGACCGATCAATGTGATATCATATTCAATATAATATATTCATCAAATCAATGTACGTCTTGCGTGAATTATTGTTCATTCTCACGGTTTTTAATTGTGATATTACGTCACGTTATTCATTATCTCCTATCTCAAAATTATTAATTAATTCGACAATGATATGTTACATTGATAATGATCCAATCAATAAGTTTAATCAAAACTATAAACTGTGTTAAAAAAAAAATCAAAACTATAAACAAATTCATACTGGTAATTTGATATCTATTAACTAATATAAATTTTTATTTTGCTTTGCTGCCTTCAAAGAGCCCTAGCTTCCCCGGGATTACAATTGCAAAATTGTCGGAAAGAATAATCGAGCAAGAGATAAATCCGTGAAATCATCTCCATTCTTCCCCAGTTGGATTATCAGAACTGTCAATCTTAGGTCATTCAGCAATTCAACATCGTCTTGAGGTTAGCTATTCAGCTCGAGTCTGAATTCTAATCATCATGTTTCTTGGTTATGTTCTTCTTCATCGATTGGCGATTACTTCCCTTAATTGCAGCCTCTCTATCATATGTAGCGTTTTTTTTTGTTTTTTATATTCTTTTGTTGGGATTAACTTATAGGAGACTGGTTGGTTCAGTGGTTTGCTATTGCCAAATATAATCAGCTTTGAATGTGTTGTGTTATTTATTGATCTTTGTGAATCCATGAACAACTTTTCCTTTATGCTGTTTGCTTATCGGTTTTCTTCCCCATTTAGTTACATGAGGTAGTGTATTTGCACTTTCTAATACTTATCGAATATGTAGTCACTTAGCAGAAAGCCCAAATCTTGTGGCGTGTGGTTCGGAAATGTTAACATTGTTCCCCCATGCACAAATTACTTGATCCACTAAGTGAATTGTCTTCCAGATTACTCTTCCTTTTAGATGACTTGTCAAAATTCCGTTGGAAATTGTTCCAAATTGCAAGTTTCAAGGCAGCTGCTGCTATTATTTTATATTAGACATCTTGATGGCTTATTCTGTTGGTGAGTTTTGCTCAATTGAATTCCTAAATTGTTAATGACTTATTTCATCCAACAGTTGTTTTCTAGGAATAAGAATAGGGTGAAGAAGCTGAGGCATATTTAGATGGCGTTGCAGTGGCTGGAAAAAAGGTGAAATTTCCATTCTGGTGTGATTGTAGTGATGAATTCAAATTTCATATTCGTTTTTTGTTTGAAGTTATTTTTATAGTTAATTTTGTGATTAGGTTGGTCAACATTATTGGCACTGAATACTAACAGAAGATTCACGCATTTCTTTAGTTGTTTTTTCAATTGGGTATCCAGCTCAATGGGCAAGCTAGTTATTTCTTTTTTATGTCTTTTCAACCAATTTATGTAAAGAGAAATGTTTAAGCGGCCTCCCTGTTCGTGCTAGAATTTGCATGTTAGTTGACATTGTTAGTCGTAATTAGGGATATAAATGGTGTTGATATTTATATAGGCTATAAAAGGGGATGATCTGCAATTTATGTGCAATTTTAATGAACTTTCAGTTAGTTTTGGTATTTTATGTACACTTTCTATTAGATTATATTTCTCTATGAAATTGTACTTATAATTCCTCCGTGCCAAATCTTCTATTCTTGCGCTTCACTAGTATGTCAAAGAATTTTACCTGTATTTGGTCTTGAAGGGTGTACATGCTTGTCGATTTTCTTCTGTACCTGGTCTTGTAGGGTTTATGTGCCTGTCTATCTAAAGTATCACCAAAAGCCTCTAAAGATGCGTTGGCGGCAAGTTCCAAACTTCTCCTTGATGAGAACCTATTTTCGCTTTTTGCTTCAGCCAGACAAATAAAAGGTAATCTAGTCAACTAGCATGAACATTGTGTCTTCTTTGTAAGATTCTTTTTCTCTCATTTTATTACTTCTCCTTTCCCCAACCTCGACCCATTTCTTCCAAAAGAAAAAAAGGGAGAAAAGGAAAAGAGAAAAAAAAAAAAAAAAAGACAAAAACATGACAAGAAATGTGAAGTAAAGCAATAACAGGAAATATCAAGTATTTATATCTAGGATGTTACATTCTTCTCCTTATCATTATTAGAAATTTTCCATTCAAGTAATACGCTACAAAGTTAAATGCTTGTTGTTGATACACGGTTAAGTAGAGTACTCTTACAATGGCCTTAATATATAAATTTTTTTGCAGGATATTCCTTATGCGTTTCTGACAATGTGGGCTTTTTGACAAACAGACTGCAATGGAGGAGGTAAGCCAGCACGTCTATTGTCTGTTTTATAATCTTGTTAGTTCTTGGTATATGTATCCTTGTTGGATATGTGAAACATTTTAAAGTATGATTGGCTATCTTCTAAAAACAGCAGTTATATCGATCTATCCCCTGCCCCCCTGCACCTGAATTATATTGCCATCCAGTTAGTCGAAGATCGAATGCATTAGTTCTACCATTGGAAGGAAGTTGTTTAGGTCACATGTTAGGGGCATGTGGCCAAATGCACAAGCTCTCTTTAAGTCATTAAGCTTTAGTATGTGGCATGGATCGAAAATTTTATACTTAACCAAGAGTCTATGCAGAAAAATTGGTGTTAAACTTATGTGCTTCAACTTGCATTCACTATTAAGCATGCTCAAGTTATATTTTTTGTCATTCTAAATAAATATGTCTACTTCAAGTGGCTGAGAAGAACTAATACATTTTTCCTACATGTTTGAACTTTGAATAATATAACTCATATATATATATATATATATATATATATATATATATATATATATATATATATTCTCTTTTCGTTGGTGGTTAATGTGTGTGGGTTGCTTGGGGAGTAGACTCTTCCTCTTTCCTCTCGTGTTGTTGCAACTGAGTGGTCGGTCATGTGATTTATTTTGTTTGCATGTCCTTTGAAGTAGAGAATGCTCAATCATAAGCCATCTTTTAGCAATATATGATATCTAATATGCTATTCCCAGTATTTACAACAAAAAGTTTATGCTATTCTAATAGGTGTTTTCATTCGAGTCCAGTTGCACTATTCGCGAGACAGGATGATTGGGGTTTAAAGAATCAAAGGAAGGGTAAATTTAAGAAAGGGCCAATGAGCACTACACCACCAGTTGAAGCTCCATATGTGCCGCCTAAACGCAATCAAGTTGTCAAGCACCATGCTGTGAAAACTATCGAAATATTTGAAGGCATGACAATTTTTGAGCTTGCCAAGCGATGTGGGGAAACTATAGCTACTGTGCAGACTGTTCTTTTAAATGTTGGAGAGAAAATTAATTCAGAATTCGATTCTCTCAGCATCGACATTGCTGAGCTGATTGCAATGGTAAATAACGTTTTATGACTGTTTTTGTGAATCTGGTGCCTATTACATTGTGCTCTGGCATTGAAATTTGAAGGTATACGAGAGACGGTTTTTGTATGATCTTAATGTCTAATATGACCATTTGAAATGGTTTATTATATAGATTCTCTTAGAGTGCTCCTTTAAGAGATTATACCTTCATATGTTTTTTCCTTCTGCTGTTAATATTCAACAGTAGTGTAAAAAAAGAACCACAAATTATGGGTAGGATTTTGAAGTTCTTAGTTGTTGCTTCCATAATAAAAGGTTATTTGTACCTTTGCAGGAAATTGGAGTCAACGTTAAGAGGCATCACTCAAATGAGGGTGCCAATATTCTACCGCGCCCACCAGTTATAACTGTAATGGGTCATGTTGATCATGGCAAAACATCCCTTTTGGACGCTTTGCGTCAAACATCTGTGGCAGCCAAAGAAGCTGGGGGCATAACTCAGCATTTAGGTGCTTTTGTTGTTGGGATGCAATCAGGTGCCTCAATCACATTTCTGGACACTCCTGGTCATGCTGCATTTAGTTCAATGCGAGCTAGAGGAGCTGCAGTAACTGATATAATTGTGCTAGTTGTCGCTGCTGATGACGGTTTGATGCCTCAAACTCTTGAGGCAATGTCACATGCAAAAGCAGCTGGTGTACCTATTGTGGTTGCTCTTAATAAATGTGATAAACCTACTGCTAACCCGGAAAGAGTGAGAACACAGCTTGTTAGTGAAGGTTTGCCACTAGAGGATATTGGAGGAGATGTCCAGGTTGTTGAAGTTTCAGCCGTAACTAAATCTGGTCTGGATAAATTGGAGGAGGCTTTACTTCTCCAAGCAGAATTAATGGAACTGAAAGCACGCGTTGACGGGCCAGCCCATGCTTATGTAGTTGAGGCAAGACTTGACAAGGGTCGAGGGCCTTTAGCTACTGCTATAGTGAAGGCAGGAACCTTAGTTTGTGGACAGTTTGTTGTTGTTGGTGCTGAATGGGGGAGGATTAGGGCTATTCGTGATATGATGGGAAAACCAGCTGGTCAAGCGATACCTGCAATGCCTGTAGAAATTGAAGGTTTGAAAGGGCTTCCTGAGGCTGGTGATGACATTACTGTTGTGCACTCAGAAGAAAGAGCAAGGATGCTTAGTGAAGGGAGGAAAAAGAAACGGGAAAAGGATAGACTCATGAAGATAGAAGCAGCGAGGCTAGAGGTTTTAAATTTGGAAAAAGAAGAGGAAGGAAAAGTAGAACATGAAGGAGAGGATGTAAAGAATGAGGGAGAAGGAAAGGTAAATAGATTTGGAAGGAAAGAAAAGAGAAGAGAACAAGTAAAAGAAAACTGTCCCAAAAGGCCTGAATTGCCTCTAATTGTAAAAGCAGATGTTCAAGGCACAGCTGAAGCAGTTGCAGATGCTTTGAAGAGCTTAAATAGCCATCAGGTAATTTTATTATTTTTAAAGGGGTAGGTAATTATCTCAAATTTCCACTTCACTATTATAGTAATACCATATTTATGATTTTCACTGCATTCTTACTGGTGCATTTTTTTTTCTTTTTTCGCCGCAGTATAATTGTTCTGTTTTGTCACACGTTTTCTTCTTGTTTTTGCCAGCTTCCTGTTTTTGTTGTCCACACTGGAGTCGGGGCTATTTCTCAGTCCGATGTTGATCTAGCACAAGCTTGTAATGCTTGTATAGTTGGGTTTAATGTACGTGATCCACCTAATTCCATTACCCAGGAAGCAACTCGTACCGGCGTGAAGGTATATTATTTTACTCTGAAACTCCCTCCATCTTATTAGACACATACTTCCCTATTACTATTAGTGTAGTATCTTTATCTTATTGTTAGGGGGGTCTGAGTCAGCTGATTAAGAGAGACTTTTTCATTTTTCCTCTCATACACACAAACAAACAAACAAACTCGTGTGTGTTACTGTTTGCAAACACTGAAATATGTATGTGTATTCATATCTGATAGATAAAGTTGCATCGTGTCATCTATCATCTTCTGGAGGATATCGGTAAATTGATAGTTGAGAAGGCACCTGGGACACACGAGACACAGGTAGCTGGAGAAGCTCAAGTGCTCGACATATTTGAATTGAAAGGGAGGAGCAAAGCAAAAGGATCAGATGTGCAGATAGCTGGTTGCCGTGTGACGGATGGGCGGATGAGTAGGTCCTTACCAATGAGGCTTCTGAGAAGTGGTGAAGTGGTTTACGAAGGATGTTGTGCATCACTGAAGAGAGAGAAGCAGGACGTGGATGCAGTTGGAAAAGGAAACGAATGTGGACTTGTCATGGGTGGCTTCTTTGATTTCAAGGTTGGAGACATCATTCAGTGCTTGGAGCAAGTCAATAAGAAACCTAGATTCGTTTCATCTGAAAATGGAGCTGTTCGGATTGAAGACTAATATTTTGATTTCTTTTATTAAATTATCGACGTGATATTCACCTGAGATGAAACACACTTGGATGGAATAGGAAAAATATTTAGGTGTGAAAGCATGAAGGAAAGCTTTGTGTTGGGTTGGGCTAGCATGTGTAGGAAGAACATTAGAGAAAATCAGCATTCTGTGCAACAATTTTGGTTGTCTAATTTTGATTGCATATGCAAAAGTTGCAAAACTGTAGATTCATAAAAATACCATTGAGAAAGAGCTCTACTCAGTAGCAGTAATATTGTGTAAAGTAGTCAGGTGGCACATTTATATTATATTATATTATATTAATACCCTCCTTTTTGGTGGATCTAAATATACTTTATAAAATGTAGGCTCTCTCTGTCGTTGTGTTGATGTCCATCCGGCTGATATTTTTGATTTCATATTCATTTAATGTTGATATATGAAAAGATGGAGAAATTATGAGTTGTCACAACACTGATCAATTTCATATCAACTTTTCACTTTCTCATTGGCTTTTTTTTTTTTTTTTTTTTCCAACGACGAAAGCATACATTAATATGATAAAGTTTAGGTGCTACAAAACCATACCGGGGTACAACCATGCCAAAAGACCCCTACATCAAATTTAAAAGAGAAAGCAGCAAGATTATGTGCTAACTTGTTGCTTTCTCTTCCACAAAACAAAATATGGCATGATTCAAAAAAGGAAACCAGCATTCTAATATCATGTACAATAGTAGCAGAGTCAAAAGGAGGGGGTTGACCCGACTCAATACAGTTAGCTAAAGACAAGTTATCCGTGAAACAAACTAACTTCGAAATTCCCAAAGCAAGGCATCTCTTAATGCTCCAACGCAAAGCTTGAGCCTCCGCTGCAAAGACGGAACTAGCCTCAGTCCTCGGTGACGCCCAAGCCTCCATAACCATGCCATCCTCACGGAGAAGAGCTGCACCATAGCCAGCGGAACCGGAATTAGGCTTCCAGGCTGCATCGACATATGCCCTAACCACATCAGAGGGTGGGTCTGTACGCTGCAAGACAGAAGAGGAAGAAAAAATATTAGAGATAGCCCTCTCCTCATGGTGTGCCTGCTCAAAGTCTAACCAAGCCTCATTGGCTAAATTTGCAGTATCCTCTGGGGACCAACACAAAGAATTAAACTGCCTGTTACAACGAGCCTTCCAAATGTACCATAAGACAAAACAAGAAAAGGTGATTCTGTCTTTCAACACCCCAAGGGGGTGCGTAGACGACAAAATATTCCACCAATGAGTAATGGAAGCATTCGGTGCCAAAAAAACGCTCCATGAGATACCTGCAAGCTTCCAGACAATTTTAGCAAATTGACAATAAATAAAAAGATGATTAATAGATTCCAAATGCTCTCCACAAGCCGAGCAAAGCCTAGCATCAAATCCAAATCGCCAATGAAGGGCCTCCGATGTAGGTAGAACGCCTCTCACCAGCTTCCAGAGAAAAAATTTAATTTTTGAAGGTAGGGATAACGCCCAAAGCCTCTTCCAGAATTTTTCATTTAAGCAGTCATCACACATAGAACGACAACTATGGGTTGTCAGACTCTGTTGGAGGCAAGCGTCATAAGCGGATTTCGTAACAAAATCTCCATGTCTAGAGAAAACACAAACTCTCCTATCTGGGGCGTCGCTTAGGCTAATCGGTATTTTTGTAATTTGATTAACATCTACTTGCCAAAAGGACTCCGATAATTTAGCCTTATCCCACTCATTGTTACGAATGAAGTCACTCACTAAAGCATCCTTACTTAAGGGAGAAGCATGGGAGATGGGCAAAAAGAGGGATTTTGGATAAGCCAAGGGTCTTCCCAAATTTTTATGGTTTTACCGTTACCAACAATAAAACAGGTATTATTTTTTAGGAAACATTGAGCTGACATCAAACTCTTCCAGAAGAACGAAGAAGAAGAAGGCACTTTACAATTGAAAATGGTGGATTTGGAAAAATACTTCCCTTTTAACACTTTTGAAACCAACAGTGTTAGCTTTATAATTATAATATGTTACTTGATACACCATTCATATTAATTGTTGTACCATAAAATCTTTCATTTCGGGAACGTACCTTTATCATAATATTTAATTCATTTTTTTTTTCAAACATACTATTATCGTAATATTTAATTTTTGTACAAATATATTTTTAAATGGAACCTTATCCACCACCCTATCCTACCCTCCAATATCTCACCCTATCCTAACGCATCCTACCTACCTTAGCCCACCACACACATCACCCACCCATACTCTACCCTACCCTACCCTACCCACCATCCCACACCCAATATACCTTACCTTACCCACCAACCCACCCTAACCACCACCATACCTTTACCCACCAACCCACCTTACATGCTCCCTACACTAACCTACCTTAACCACCATCCTACCATACCCTTCCCACCATATCCTACCTTACCTTACCACCACCCCACCCTACCCTACCTTAGCTCACCCTATCATACCCTATGCATCCTACCTACTTTACCCCACCACATACTCTACTTCACCATCACCCACCTTACCCCACCCCACCCGACCCCACCCACCTTACTTCATCACCTACCCTATCCTATCCCACCACCCACCTACTCTTACTCCATCACCTACGTGTTATGTCGATTTTAATTTTATTCCATCGCATTTTTGAAAAAAATGAAAATAGACATTTTTCATTCCATTGTAATAAAATTTCATTACCATTCTATCTAACAAACAAACCATTAGTCAATAGGAGCCCCATTCCCTCTTTGCGACCTCATCACTTTAATTTAAGAGCAAACCTCTTAGTCGACGGGCTAAGCACTACCGGCAACCGTATCTAGAAACAACACTTAGTTGATATTGATAATGTCATTGCACTGCAATGCAAAGGATTGGGGATTTTGGCTTGGCCCCGGTTCCCGGGGCTAGGGTATTCTCTATATATTACGAGCCTATTCAAATCGGAACTAAACTAGTTTATTCTATTTCGCCTATCGGCCGACTTTAAGCAACCTTCGCATTTTCCACCTTTTGTATTTTACACATTAAAAAAAGTAGTTATGATGTTGTATTTTAAGTACACATGGATATATATAATTCTATTTTATAATAAAAGTGTGTTTTGTAATATGAAATGAGAATACAAAAATTAAATATTATGATCGGGGTATGTTAATATTTATGGAGTCCAAAATAATTCTTTAAGGGCATTCATAGCATTGTGTCTATAAGGTGCCATATCTCCAAAATGAGGATAAAATATAATGTAATACTCAAAAGTCTTCTACATCGATTTTTAGGGATATGAACAGTGCATCTCTACATTTGAGGATCATTATTCACGTCCGTAAACATATTTAATTATAAAAGTGGCATTTGTAGCAGAAGCAATGTATGGTCCTCTATCCTTAAAATGAAGACAAAAAATAAAGTTTACTCAAAATAAATCTCACAAAAGTCTCTATCCCTATTTATTTTTAGGGATATGAACGATGCATCCCTACATTTGATTAGTTATTAAAAGTTACAGGGATAAAGATATGGATGCTTCTGCAGTGAAATAATAAATATTTAATGTGTATGAATATAGTGAAGTAGAATATGTATTATTTAATATTATTTAAAATGTTATAGGGTTAAGGATAAGAATCGCTCTGGAGTGGTTTGAATTAAAATGTTGTAAAATAAGACATGTATTATTTTAAAAATAAAATATAAAGCTTGTGATGTGAATATAAAATAATAAATATTTAATGCATATGAATAAAGTTAATGAAGTAGAATATATAAAAGCAAGTGTAAAATAGAGATATTTATTATTCTTTTATAGAGAAATTGTATTTTAGGGATAAATTTTTCTTTTTTTCCAAGCCTCCCGCATCTGAATTCCACTAATCCGACCTATTCACAGTTTGGTCCGGATCATGCCTTTAAATTTTTAGAGTCTCTGCTGTCGATGCCCAAAAAAAACAAAAAATCAGTCGATCGTCTAACGATTCAACACAAAGAACCCTAGCTTTTCCTGTTTACATTTGTAAAAATTGTCGGTAAGAATAATCGACCGAGACACAAATCCGTGAAATCGTCTCCTTCTTCCCCAGCTGGATTATCAGAACTGTCAATCTTAGGTCATCAGCAATTCAACGTCGTCTTGAGGTAAGCTATACAGCTCTAGTCTCAATTCTAATCATCGTGTTTGTTGGTTATGTTCTTCTTCATCGATTGGGACTACTATCCTTAATTGAAGCCTCTGTTCTTGCCTATCATATGTAGCGTTCTTTTATTCTTTTGTTGGGATTAACTTATAGAAGTCTCTTTCAGTGGTTTTGCTATTGCCAAATTTAATCAGCTTTGAAACTTGAAATTATGAGACTCCGGTGTGTTGTGTTATTTATCCATTCTTTCGAATCCATGATCCTTTATGCGCTGTTTGCTTATCGGTTTTCTTCCCCATTTAGTTACGTGATATGGCGTTTTTGCACTTCTTTCTAATACTTATCAAATAATTTGTCACTTAGTAGAAATCCCAGCACTTGTGGCGTATGGTTCGGAAATGTTAACATCGTTCCTGCATGCACAAATTACTCATTCCACTGATTTGTCTTCCTTTTAGATAACTTGTCATAATTCCGTTGGAAATTGTTCCAAACTGCAAGTTTCATGGCAGCTGCTACTTATTTTATATTAGACATCTTGATGACTTATTCTGTTGGTGAGTTTTGCTAATTTGAATCCCTAAATTGTTAATGTCTTATATGATCCGACAGTTGTGTTCTAGGAATAAGATTATCTATCTCATCATTAAGTTTCACAAATAGGGCCAAAAGGAGAAGAATTTTCTCAATACTTAAGTAATTTCTTTTTTAAAGTACTTCAGCTCTAGTAGGACACGCGAAGGTGAATCTATGATTTTGATAATTTGTATTTATTGTTAGGAAGTATCTGTTTAGGCAAAATATTGTGTATGTTAAATTTCTTTCAACAAAAAAAAGCTCAACTCAAAAGTGGAAGGAAAGTCCACATCCAAATGATCTGTTTGGGCCCCCATATTTCACAGCGCCGGTGTATCCCATATGTATCTATCTATTAATCCAGTCTTCCAACCATTCTGATGATATTGTCAATTTAGGATTTAGGGCTCATTTGATGCAAAATCCAAAGTCTGAATTGTGTAGTGGCAATTTCGCATTTGGCCAGTTGCTTTATGTTACTTTAATTTTGTTTTCTCCCCTTCTTTCCAGTACACTAGTTGACCGTGAGTAAATATGGCGGCTTCAGCGTCTGCGTCTTCTTCAAAGATTGAATACCTGAGAAAATATGGCTTTGTCAATGAAGAGGAGAAGAAAAAGAAGAAGAAAAAGAAGACGACTAAACCTGTTAATAGTACCGGCATAGGAGTTGTTGTCGTTGATGAAGATCCAGTTTGGCAAAAACCTGTAGTTATTGAAGAAGAAGACAACGATGAAGCAGGTAACTTGTTGCCTCCTTGAGTTCGATTAATTTTGTATTCTAAAAATGTGTATAACATTCCTTTGTGATTTAATTTTTTGCACACTTCTTTCTTGGCAGCTGAAGATACTCCCCAGGTTGATGTAGATATCGAAGTTAAACGAATGAGAAGACTGGAGCAAATTAGGTCTAGACGTCCTTTTGGTTCCATATCTGAGGATGGGAGTGGTTGGATCTCCGTCAATGATACTTCTCAAAGCCAAATTCCTGATATGTCTCCACCACGTAGAGGGAGGTTGGACACTCCATCTCCTAGACGTGAAAATAGTGATCTTTCACCACCTCGTAAGCAAAGGGCTAGGAATGACAGTCCTTCTCCAGAGCGGATGTTAAAGCAATCTACTACAGTGAAGAATGATTTGTCACCACCACGCATACGTCGGGCACATAATGATTCATCTTCACTCGAGGCTGTGGGAAGGTCTTCTAAAGGAGCATCTGCTGATTTATCACCCCCACGTAAACGACGGGCACGGAATGATTCGCCTTCACCTGATATTGAGGCGGGGCCTTCAAAAGTAGCAGCTGCTGATTTATCACCTCCTCGGCGACATCAGAATCAGGACCGAAGTTCTCCACCACCTAGACGGAGACAGGACACTCCATCTGGAGAACATGGAAACAAGCCTTCTTCCAGGCTTATTGATCTTTCACCACCTCGTAAGAAAAGGATTTCAAAAGATGGTTCTCTAGAGTCTGAGTTAATGCCATCTGACTCACGAAACAATGATTTCTCACCACCACGTAAACGGCGAGCCCGAAATGATTCATCTTCACCGGAGGCTGTGGGAAGATCATCAAAACTAGAATCTGCTGATTTATCACCTCCTCGTAGGGGGAGGGCCCACAATGACTCTGTTTCACCTAGAGATAAGTTGCACACTTCAACAGATGATCTTTCTCCCGTAAGGAAGCCCAAGAAGGATAAGTCTGTGTCAGAGGATCGTTTTTCTAGAAGGTCGCAGAATTCCAGCCAGAATGATGCTGCACAGACGTCCTTCAAGTCGGATCTCTCTCCACCAAGAAAACACCCAAAAGGAACATCCATCCCCAAACATCAGCCGTTAACTGGGCTGGTTACAGGTCAAGATGTGAAAGAAGAAATTGCTAAAACCCAAAAAGCAGACTGGTCTAGGTAAACTACTTTCTGTGCTTATGGCTGTTTAGTACTTGCTGATATGTTCAAGCTGCTGGTCAAGTCATGGTCTTTAGTATGACTTCAGTTGTATGTCTCATCTCTCTTCTAATGTTTGGATTATTTACTGATTGGATCATATTCTCCCAGCTTTAATGAGATGGATCCGGCTATAAGTGGTCGTGGTGCAGAACCTGTATATCGTGATAAGTTGACAGGTATGGTGATGGTTTCTGAAGATTCATTCTATTATATGCTTGCTTTTATTGCATTCTCACTCTTGGTTCTTGCAGGCAAGCGGATGACCAAGGAGGAATTTTTGAAATCCCAAAAGAAGAAGGAAGAGAAGCCTAAGGTAAAATTTCTTCTGTGCAAAATTTTTTTGGGATGTCCTTTGCCTTAAAACTTAGTTTTCTTTTAGGGCAGGTGTTTAGTTAAAAAATGTGAAGATATAAATGTATAGTAAATTACACTTATCCTTAACAGCTTAAGCTTTTAGGTGAAGTTTGTAATTTAACAATCGGAGCAGAAGATAGGGGTTTCAAACCCTGTTCCTAGCCTGTTTTATTAAAAAACTAGTATTTTTGTTGCACATGTTAAATTTGCTACAACAACGTCAACAAAAAAACTGCTACTATTGATGGGCATGTTAACTATACTACATTATGTCTATACAAGTCCACGTGTTAACAAGTTCACACATGAGGGTACGCTTTAAGATGTACATGTATAAATTTATCCTTAACACTCAAGTTTTTAGGTGAGTTGGTAGTTTAACAAAAGCTATTTCTAAACATCATCTTAAAACTATTTCTAAACATCATCTGAAAACTATTTCCACACCACTACCGTCCAATTGCTTGGATATGCTAGAGACTGTTTGGGCAACCATGTATTCATCCGTTCCATTCAATCCAAATAAAGCAACTTTATTAATTGAATAAAGTAATTTATTTTTACCTCTCTCTCTTACCTTTTTTCTCAAAGTACATTGCATCTGCTTTATTCAATACGAATCCCAATGCAATCCAAAAAACATTTCAATCAAAATTTATTCACTGAACAAGAATTTCTCCGAGTAATATTCATATCCGAACAGATGCATCCCAGTGTTTACCTTTTTCACTTTCCGATTGTACTTGCTATGCATGTGATATTTAGAAGTTTAGATAAGGTTTAGCTTGTTCTTTGGCTATAGTAGTAAACTGACAAATTGGCCACTTCATGTCTGGGAACTGCATGTCTAGCTTGATTGTGGCTTTAAGTTTTAGTTACGTTCAATTTATATTGTGTTTGTGATCCTGGTGTCTTTTTGTGATGTTCAAGTGCTCTCTTTTCTTTATGTTGGTTTTTAGGAAATAAAGTTGGAATGGGGTAAGGGATTGAGTCAGAAGCGAGAAGCTGAAGCAAGGATGCAGGAACTTGAAGAGGAGAAAAATAAACCTTTTGCACGCAGCAGGTACTTATTAAACCATATAATCACAAATTTTCTGGTTACATGTACCATGTATTTTAGAAGCTAATAAAACAGAAGTTTAGAGTCATGCATCTTCCATGCATATGATCTTCCATCCTATGTCCTTCTGAAAATGCTTCCTCCTTTCTTGTACTTCTTTAGGTGTACGAAAATATGGTAAGTTCATATCTTTCATTTGGTTGTGGTTAAAGAAAAAACCAGTCACCAGTGAATTAAACCCTGTCAGCTAGATCTGCATTATCAATATTGTACTGCAGAACATTATTGCATTCCTGATGCAGATATTGGGCCAAAAAAGTCCATTGGACTGCTGGCCACGGCAGTATTTTGGTTATCATGGAGGATAATTAAGGTTTTATATTAAGATCTTACAGTCAAAATATGGTAAGAAAGACGCGTCGAATGCTAGTGCTGCTGAATCATGTATATGTTTGTATGTTTGCTTGTGGCCTTCTTTTCTGCGTAACGCTGGCTTTTAGTCCTTAAATGGCTTCGTTGAGCACTGGGAGTAATTTGTTTGATGGTTTTCTATCGAATTCTATTTTGTGATGCATGATTTTTTTTTCTTTTTTCTTTTGTTCATTGTGGTAATTGTCTTTTTGTGTGTATTTTGCTTGCAGAGATGACCCTGATCTTGACAAAGAGCTTAAAGAACGAGTCAGATGGGGTGATCCAATGGCACATTTGGTTAAAGTAAATTATCTTTCTTTTCCGCTTTCGTCTCGGTAGATTAACAACGTTGTAATTTGTATTTTATTTTGTCCTATCGGAAAAAACAGTTTGAACCAGTATTGCCAAATCTTGGTGATGATGATAGAATGAAAGAATCAGGTTTCATCGTACCACAAGACATCCCAAAACATAGCTGGATAAAAAGAGGGTTAGATGCTGCACCAAATCGTTACAATATTAAACCTGGAAGACATTGGGACGGCGTTGATAGAAGCAATGGTAAGCTCTATCATCTTCAAATCAATTTCTTTTTAAGATAAAAGACACTTTTGTCCCCATTTGTTTCACGATTTTTGCACTTCCATCCTGAGTGTTACATCTCTGCACTTTTACCTCTCATCTATGCACATTTTGTTACCTTTTCGGTCCATTCTTGTCATGTGTCAGATTTTTATTGGCTGGAGCATGTCGTGTATTGAATGTTGATAGTGGCACACATGACATTTTGATCTAAAATGGCGGGAAAAAGAAGAAGCAATAGACGAGGGAGGGATAAAAGTATCAAGATAAAACATAGGGGAAGTGTAAAAATCATGGAACACAAAAATGTGTATAATAGGTTTTGTTGGTTTTAAAACTGATAAAATTCTTGTTTATTGGCATGGGTTTATTAGGATTTGAGAAGGCGATGTTCAAAAGGACGAACGAGAAAGAAGCTACAAAGAAGGAAGCATACTTGTGGTCTGTCTCAGACATGTGAGAAGTCTTTTCGTATGAAAAGTGACTGTACCGGAGGATCACACTAGGTTCGTGTCACACGAGAGAGAATCTGCTCTTCTTTTTATTTTTATTTTCAAAAATCAATATCCTATTGGCTTACCGCTGCACGGTGTGTGCGATTTCAGACGTCATTCATTCTGTGAAGTTTGTAGAATTTGTTTATGATAGCAAATCACATTACAGTATCTTCTTAATGCTTACCCTAAATGTTCTCAGATGACAAAAAGTTTAAACGCTTAGTTTTATACAATTAAGTCCATCAGTAAAACAATGGAATAGTTACCAGATATTGAATCTTTCAATTTAATTAACGTAATAGCATTTGTATTTAGGGACAATTATTGAAAAGGACGATTTTGGACTTAATTAGGCAAAAAGGACATCCAAAACAAACACTTAGTTATAATGACAAAAATTAGGTAGATAGACCCAAATACCCTTAATGAAGGGAAAAAAAACGCCGAAACTGTAGCGCTGAATCATATAAATGTAGCGCTAGTTTTGTTTTGTTCATGTTGGACGTTGAAATTTGAGTTTTTTTTTCCCTTCATTTTTCTTGGACTTTTCTCCTTTTTTTTCCGGACAGTGAATTTTTTTTTTCATTGACCACCGCGATGTACTGACAACCGCGATGCAGAGACACCGCGCTGAAATGACACCGCGATGCACTGACCACCGCGATGCATTACCCAACCCGATGCATTGACCACCCCCGATGCACCACCCCGATTAATTAACCATTGCGATGTAGTGACCACCGCGATGCGGTCACCACCCCGATTAATTAACCATATATGCAGTGGCATCGACAATCATATATGCGTGACATCAACAATTTATGCAGTGACATCGATAATCATATATGCAGTGACATCAACATTTTATGCAGTGACATCAGCAATCATATATGAATGACATCAACAATTTACGTAGTGACATCGACAATCATATATGCAGAGACATCGCGATGAAGTGAAACCGCGATGCAATGGCTACCCCCGATGCAGAGACACCGCAATGAAGTGGCCACCCCCGACGCAGAGACACCACGATGCAGAGACCATCGGGATGCAGTGACATTTGATGAAGCAACACCGTGATGACATTTGATATTTTTCCACTTAATTTCATAAACTTGATATATTTTCTTCTTAAAATCGACTTCAAATGACTATATCTTTTGATATAAAACTACGATCAACATAAATCTTTCACCTTAATACATATTTTTATGCAGTGACATCGGCAATCATATATGCAGTGATATCAACATTTTATGCAGTGACATCGGCAATCATATATGCGTGACATCAACAATTTATGCAGTGACATCGGCAATCGGATATGCAGTGACATCAACATTTTATGCAGTGACATCGGCAATTTATCCAGTGACATTGGCATTTTATGCAGTGACATCGCCAAATCATACACAAACCCACCATCAACGTATATCTTTGCTTTCTTTGTTTCAAGGTGATGCATGTTAAACTAATTGATCATTATTACATCATGATCAACGGTGTCGATACATGATGTGACACTTGTTGTGTCACAACGGTTGTGTCCGGATCATTACTCATTCTAAACTTTAGGTAATTCCTCAATTCCCATAAAACTCAAAAGGAAAACCACACAAGCACTAAATTCACTAGGAAAGTTAGTTACACATAGTGAGCATATGATTTTAAGCAATTCTAGAGCTGAAACAGCAGCAAGGGAATCCATAGAAACTACAGGCCCCAAACTAACCAAACCAGCAGCAGGATCAGACCTCAGAACAGGGCCATCAACAGCAAAATCACTAGGTAAACCAGCAGCAGATGAGTCAGAAGCAACAATAGCAGATTTTCCAGTAATAGCAGGCACAAAAACAGCAGCAGGCTGAACAGAAGGCCCAGAAACAGCAGCAAAAGTAGCCCTCAAATCCATCTCCACCCCTGAACCAACAGCACCAGAGAAAGGGACATCAACAAGGTCATTCAGAGCAGCATCAGGTACAACAGCAACATTAGAAGCCCCAACATCACTAGCTATACCATTACCCTTAAAAGGTTGCCCATCAACAGTCTTGGATTTTTCAACATCACTCTCTGGATTAGTATAGCAGCCAAGAATCATCTTATGCTCCTTCTGGTAGTCACCGGGCTGTCAATACCATTCATTTTTCCAAAATACTCTTTCTCTGAAATAGGGAAAATATAATAATTAACATAAACCTACATAAATTGATCATGAACAATAAAAGAAACCAAAACTGAATCGTGTCATATAAATCGAAGCAATTAAGCAGAAAAACGAGATCGAAAAAACAGGGCATTACCTCAAATACTCCACAGTTTATCAGATTCACCCAACAAGCATACTAACCTTGTCCCTGGAAAAAATAGATTAAGCATACCCCAGACTGAATTATACGGTGTAGTGAATCTTGGTTTTCTCCATCTGGACTGTGAGCTTTTCTATAATGGTTGATGGATTCAGTGTTTGGGTTTTACTGGTATCCTCCAAGGGGAAGGGAGGAGAAAGAAAATCTTCAGCCTAAAATCCACCATTTTATGCTTACCCATGGCGTCGACGGATTTGCAATTGATTCGCACCGAGAGCGGTGATTCCGAAGATTTTGACGAAATTGAAATGAAAACCCGAGCAGACCATGGCTACAGCTGAACAAAGAAAGCAAATGGGAAATAGGGGTAATTTTGTCCAGGAAGTGTTATTTTGTCCTTATAACTAATGATCTTTTTTGGATGTCCTAAGTGCCTAATTAAGTCCCAAAACACGTCCTTATAAACAAATAACACTTGTATTTATCTCTCTCTGAAACATTCATGTGTAGAAATTTATCTTATTGTTTGTCTTTTACCATTTAGGCTTATACATAATAATTTATTATAAATTGATAGATCAATATATAAAACTTTAGTCAATTTAAAAGAGAAAAAAACTAACACACACACACACGTGTGTGTGTATATATATTGTGTGCGTTATAGTCATGAATGGACTATCAATACAATACAATGTAACTATTAAAGCAATATGGTGACATAATATTTTAATAGACAGTATCTGAAACGGCAATGACAGAAGTCTTTGTTATAGTTAAAATATAAAGTCAGATGGCGGTGGTTGAATTAATTTTGTCGACTGGGGGGTACCCTGCACATTATTACAGTGTACTAATAATCTAGGGGCAGTGTATTCACCGACACATTCATATCATTGTGTGAATTCTTATGTTGTTTCGTGAAGACAGAGTGAGGTGAATGTTATGTTTCGTGAAGACGTACATAGATTCGGATGTGACGCACTTTTAGAGTTCATTTTTTCTGTTAATTTTCCAACCGGAAAAAATATACAAAAAAACAGAAAACTCTTCAGGACCATATGCCATATTTAGTGGTTGTGTATGTGGAATCACCCGTAAAGATGGTGATTTCTACCTATCCCGATGAATATTCACCTTATTCAATAGAGTATGATATTGATATAGTAACTAGTTCACCCAATCCACTAGCTGAATCTTGATAATTTCGCATTCCACACGAAAAAAAAAGGACGAGGCAATCACGATGAATAAGTATCCTCTTGTTGGTTTTCCTCATCGATTAAATATTTAGGACTGAATAATGCTACCGGTCATAACAAGGTTGTCACAATATGACATAACATGATGCATGAGTGAACATCATCATCACATCATATTTTGTGGATTTATGATTTTTCTTTTATTACCAAAGAGACCGTCACCACCACCTGTCATGGTGGTATAAGATGTGTCCGCTCCCGGATATGACCCGTCAAATCTCTAACATGTACATGCCTCATCTTAAACGGAAAATTCTTGTGTGGTGAGGGATTTTAGAATGAAGTGACCGGTGAGTTGATCAGAACCACACAGTTTAAATGTGTGTTGTAAACTGTGTGGTCCTGATCAACCCACCAGTCACTTCGATGCATGTGGAGATACTAGGGAAGAAGTTCCCATCTTAAACTTTATATCATATATCATCGTAATACTCATATTTATCGATGTATCATATACCAGAATGATTCACACAACTCGATGTTATGTCACATCTTGTTTTTCAAAGATCTAATCATGTTATTGTATAAAATAAAAAAAAGAAAAAAAACCAATACAGCCCATACATTACACGGGGAGTGGGGACAGTGGACAGTCCACTTCAACATTGTTGGATTTTTTTAACAGCCATTTCCCATCCTTTTAAACACTGCCCTCCCTCCTCTACCTACTAAATTTTGCCGAATTTTGTGTGACTTTTTCATTAGCAGAATTCATCTTGTTGGGATTATGTTTAATATGAAAATGACATTAATGACCCTAATTATTAAAATATATAATATATTAACACGTCATTTAAAAAGTATTGCATAAGGTGTATTATGGGTCTATGACTTTATAATCACCATTAAAGAAGGTGGATTTTGACGTTAAGTATCTTGTTCAACTCACACTAATCACTAATGGCCACACAATATAAAACTAAAACTAAAAATAAAATATTATATTATATTATTTGTTGGTCCACTAATGATAGTGTACCCTTAGGAAGAAAAAAGTTTAAAGCTTTATATTACTTTGACCTTTGTTTTAACCAAACCTTCTTTAGCATTGCTTTTGTTTGTTGTGGATAAAAAGCAAAAATTCTTGTTTATTAGTGCTTGTAATTTGGTGGTGATGTAAGTGTTTTATTATGCAATTATCAAAAACATGATTTCTAGATAAGGATTAAAAATATGTAATGTAATCATTATAAATTTGAGTAAGGGATTTTTTTTCCCACTTAAATAATGTCATGCATATAATTCTTGAGCTTCAAGTGACAAAAGCATCACTGAACCCTCCAATGCTTTTTTAAAGAATTATATTTTTGCTCTTTCCTTTTTCTTCTTTTTCTTCTTTTTCTTCTTGTTCAACCCCACTTGACTTTTTGTTACATAGTTTTGATGATACTGAATTAAGCCCAACAAATGTCAAATTTGTCTGCTTTTATCACCTTTGACAGTTCATTTCAACTGTAAACCAAGTAATTATTACAGCTAGTAACTAATCTTAATACATTCCTTCATTCAGACATTAAATTTACTAATTAAAAAGTGGTGGTGGGTGGTGGGGTGTGGTGGGGTGTTTCTCCTGAAGTTTTTGTCCACTGCTACCTCCTTAGCTACCATGTTTTCATTGCCTCACCCAACCCAATTGTACTCTTTGTGGGTCATTTCAAGTACCCTCTTAGTTCTGTCAATTCCTTTTTCTTTTTTATCACTTTAAAAAAAAAAATGGTTTCTTTAGAACACCATTTAATGATTGATTCTTGGAATTTTTAAAACTGGTAATTCCACACAGAGCAAAAGATCATATCTTTGGTATCTGTCAAGAAATGGGACTGGAATTATTTGCCTTTGTGTTTATGATTCTAAGCTCTTTCTCTGTTCATGAAGGTGAAGGTATTGATTACACTGAATTTTCTTTATCAGATAATCTTGATATTGTATTGCCTTCAGGCCCATGTCTTTTTTTTTTTCTTTTCTTTTCTGAGTTAATATTAGAAGTGATTTATGTGGAACTTTTTCCTGCATGATGTTATACTGAAAAAAAGAAAATTTACTTACAGGTTTTAATCTTCCATCATGGGATGCAACAGCAAGCCTTTTCCACCTGAAAGAAAGAATTGTGGATTTTAATGTTCATAGAATACTCTTACCACTTCCAAGCTTAACTCAAAATGGTAATCTCTTACCTTCTATTACTTGTGTAGCAATCCATCTTTTTTAGGATCTGGTCTCCTGCTAGTACACTGCAAGAAAACTGTGAAATTAAAATCGCACCTTTTTTTTAGACCATTATATCAATATGCTAATGGCAGCAGAACAGAACCCTGTCAGTTACATTGAAAATACTCATAATCTGGAGCGAATGTGGGGCCCGACATGATCAATGGCTTCAGATGCATGACTGATAGTGTGCACAAAGAATGTTTGAGTCTGTAATTTTGTTGTTTTGTAATGGTCGGTTTTGTGCAGAACCTTATGAACACAGGCAGTGGAATAAACCTCACATGTCTGCTTTGAAACACCCTTACAAGAAGCAAAAAGATGATTATATATCTCCTCAACCAGCCACATTTCACATCCATAAGCCTGCTGCTACTCACTTTGAAGGTAAGCACAAATATCGATATGTTACTCTTTTTTCCATTCACTTTATGAATATAGGAATGAGATCTTTAGATGCACCGCATAGCATACAATTTACCGAGGCATCACACTACTGTCAAAGGTGTGTGACTGATACCGCAATAGTGTTGTGTCATAGTAAATTGTGTGCGGTACCTTTAAAGGGTCTTTTAGGAATTTACCGCCTTAAAGCTTTTCTGATGGTTATGATGTTACCTCTTCAAGTTCCAGCACCCGCACCGATGATTTCTCCGCGTGCTTTCCATAAAAAGACTGTCAAGACTCCATCACCTTCTATCTTGGCCTTGCCATCTCCTCCTCCAAGCCAAGGTATACATGGCAATACCAATGTAATTGAAATGTATCTATTTGTAACTTATGCAACCCTAAATATAAAATAATAATAATAATAATAATAATAATAATAATAATAATAATGCTGATAATGTAGATTGTACAGAGCTGAAGTGCAGTGAGCCACTGACATATTCACTAGCTGGATCATCATGTGGATGTGTTTGGCCAATAGAAGTTAGTCTTAAACTAAATGTTACACTATATACGTTTTTCCCTCACGTATCAGAGCTTTCCAAGGAAATTGCTGCTAGCCTTCGGTTACAAGGAAATCAAGTCCGCATCATGGGAGCTAACGCGCCCAGTCAGGAGTTACAGAAGACAATTGTCATCATAAATCTGGTGCCTTTAGAAGAACAATTTGATGGTAACACCGCGTTTTCAATCTATAGGAAATTCTGGAAGAGAGAGGTTTATGTTCAACCTTCGCTCTTTGGCACCTACGATGTTGTACATATTCAATATCCAGGTTGTTTCCAATACCAATCATATGCTATAATCTTCTTTTCTGCATACGAGAACTAAAATATCATCTCAATCTGTGTATTGTGCTTAGAGATCTCATGTTTGACATTTTGCAGGTCTACCTCCCTCTCCACCTCAATTGCCCTCAGAAACTGCTACTATCGACAGTCAACCTTATCGTGGAAGTGGGAATGATGGGACGGCAATAAAGCCTCTAGGGGTGGATGTGTCAAGGAGGAAAAGGAATGCAATAGGGAAAAACATGGTCGTTGTCATTGTTTTATCGTCTATCACAGTTGTTCTCCTATGCCTGGGATTTATCTTCCTTCTATTGTTGAAATGTAAAGACTGCACACGTGTTCCTACCCAGCAAACTTCAGATGTGTTAAAATCCTCTCAACAAAAGCCTTCAGGTATGAAAAGAGATCAAAATAATTACTTGTCTTTTATTACCAATAACATGTCACAGAATTCGTGTCCCTATGGAAGTTATTTTGCTCGGTTTCATACTTACCGTTTCTTGCAGGCTCTGGTGGATCTTTGTTGTTAGAAAGCAGTCCCGTCTCCACCCCATTATCGGTTGGTTCAAGTATCTTGGCTTATACAGGAACAGCTAAGATTTTCAGTTTAAGTGATATCGAGATAGCTACTAATAATTTTGATGCCTCAAACATCCTTGGGGAAGGTGGATTTGGAATTGTATACGGTGGCATTCTTGGAGGAAGGCAGGTAGCAGTAAAACTTTCAAAGGGAATCGATCAACAAGCAAGCCGTGAATATCTAGCAGAAATCGAGATGCTCAGCCGACTGCACCATAGAAACTTGGTCAAATTAATCGGCATCTGCACAGAAGCCCATATGCGATGCCTGGTCTATGAGTTGGTACCTAACGGGAGTGTGGAGTCACATTTGCATGGTTCGTGCAACTGTTGTACACCTTTGTAATCGTCTTTTTGGACTGCATATGACATTTCCACTTTGTTCAGGAGTCGAAAAGGAGAAATCGCCTCTCGATTGGCATTCAAGATTGAAGATAGCCTTGGGTGCAGCACGTGGATTGGCGTATTTGCATGAAGACTCAAACCCTCCTGTGATACACAGAGACTTCAAATCAAGCAACATTTTGTTAGAATATGACTACACACCAAAAGTTTCTGACTTTGGATTAGCCAGAGCTGCACAGGAAGAGCAAAACAAATATATATCAACTCATGTCATGGGCACTTTCGGGTATGCAATTCTTCTAGTTCATTTCTTTCTACCACCCAGAGACTCTGTAGTGTATAATTGTTGTGACCGAAACTCACTACGGTATTTCCTCAAACACGTCAACTACACTATAATGTTTCGTTTCCTGTGCATATACAACAAAACTCAGTCTTTCTGTACTTGTCAATACGATCAATTGGGCTTATTTTTTTCCAGGTACCTAGCTCCAGAATATGCAATGACAGGTCATCTGCTTGTGAAGAGCGACGTATATAGCTATGGAGTAGTGCTTCTTGAGCTCCTAACAGGACGAAAACCTGTGGATTTATCACAGCCATCAGGTCAAGAAAATCTGGTAGCTTGGGCACGTTCACGGCTCACGTCAAAAGAAGGCTTGGAAACAATCGTCGATCCTGATCTAAAACAATACATCACATCTGAATCTGACAGTGTTACAAAATTTGCAGCAATAGCATCTATGTGTGTGCAACCTGAAGCATCTCATAGACCGTTTATGGGAGAAGTTGTTCAGGCCTTGAAACTTGTATGTAACGAGTTCGATGAAATGTCAAGAAAAAGTTGGAGTCAAGAACTTTCAGTTGATGCTGATAGCAAGCATAGCAGGAGGATATCAGGTGAATTTGGGGAAGTTTCACATAAATACTCAGAATTGGGCTGTGATTCGAATCCCGATAGCGGTAAAATAGGGTTCCAAAATTCAAATTCAGTACCTGATCATCGATTTGAACTAGAGTCACAGTCTTTCAGGAGGCAATTCAATTCTGCTCCATTGAAATTGGGAAGAAAAATGCGGTTCTGGGAACGATTAAGGAAATCAAGCAGAGGCAGCATGAGTGAGCACGGTTTTCAATCGATAACGCATTGTTGAATCATGAATATCTGCAATTTAATCAACAACTTCTTGTCCTTCCGGATAACGGTGCAAATTCTCATTCATTTACGGAAAATAAATGACGGCAATTCATTTTTGAATTCTAAATGCTGGAAGGGTATGAATTATTGTAGCCATGATAAGTGAAATTTACAGCATGTGGATTGCATGCAATTAACATCTGCTGCTGCTGCCTGGGGTTGGAAACCGAACAACGCCTGCAGCACCACACTGTAAAACAATCGACATTTTCAAAGTCAATAATTCTAGAGCATAGAATCGACTTTAAGATGGTCAATCCTCACAACCGACCGTGTAAAAGTCGGTTTTATGCTCTAAAATCAACTTCGAAAATGTCGTTGTAAGTGTATTGTGGTACAATTAAAGACGCCTTTATCCAGGAAATTAAGCAAAAGGCTCTGCTTTTTCAGTATGGTATCAAGTGTCGTAGAAATGTTATACCAAGACAATACACTATGTTTATCTATTTCTACCATCTTTCACATAATACGAAACGAACGCGTATATGCAAAAGATGGTAGAAATGGATGAACAATATGCATCCACTTATTACAACATTTCTACATTAGTCAATACCAAATTTATGTAGCTTTGTAATTTGGCTTTTAGTAAAGCCTGTAGATGTAAGCCTTTAATTTGGCTTTTGTATTCCGCTGTATTTCTATAATATATAAATGATATTATTTGTAATAGACAAAATATATCAATCATCCAATATTGTGGTGCAATTAAAGGCTCTTCATACAATAATTTCCCATGAAAAAAGGGAACAAATATAAAGTATTTTTCTGTTTCAGTAGGCAGTACAAAAAATATTACATGTCACTGGAATACTTATATACTATGAATGCCTAAAAGGTAATCAACACACAGGTAAGATGTTGATTATTTTTTACTAATACATACATCGTTGTAAGGTTGTACCAAGTGACGCGTATCGTTTCCTTTTCTTTCTATTCTCTTTCACGTAGTAAGGGTGTGTATAGTGAAAGAGGGTAAAAATGGAAAGATATGATATATGTCACTTAGAACAAAGGCACCTTCAATGGCACCACACAACATCTACCGTGGCATTACACCTAGGTGTGACATTCGACTTTTCAGAGATCAATTGTCATATTCGACCTCTGGAAAGTCGAACCTTGCGTGTGAGATTCGACCAGAGGTTGAACCTCACTGTCGCGCCCCGAGAGTAGCTGTGGTGTGATGCCACTAAAGACCCCCTTCGAACAACCGTCCTACAATGATTGTACCATAAAGAAAACAGCAAAAGCTCATCGAATCGAACAACAAAAATACAAGAACAAAAATTATATCTATATTAAAAAATGCAGTGTTGTTTGAATAGTGAGAGTGGGATAATAAGAGAAAAGCTCCAAATGGAGAAGAAAACCTTATTATTTGACTTTGACGTGTAGTGAGGGGCTAGTGTATTCGGTCCCATTTTCTGAAGAAATCACCTCAGATGAAGCACTGGATGGCAAATCATTGTGCTCATTTGTTCCACCACCGTGATTGCTCCTTGATGCTAGCGGAGCTGGTGGTGGTTGTGGAGGATTTTGACGGTGGCTATTCGCATCGGGTTGCTTATTCCCTTCCTCAGCTAGTTTTCTGAGGAGATTCATTACTGTAGGAACAAACCTGCTTCCCAACGTGAGAATTCCAGGCAACTGTACAAGCAAAGAGAAATTAGTTATATATAAAGGTGGAATTAAATAGCTTGTGAATTAAGAAAAGTCTAAATAATCAGTTTGTTTTGTAATGTCAGTAAATATAGGGCAACGTTAATGGCACCACACCCAATATACTCGGGCACCACACTTGTGCAAAATACTTTTTAGAGGTCGAAATAACACATTTCGACTTTTCGGAAGTTGAAATAACACATTTCGACCTCTAAAAAGTCGAATTTTGCACAGGTGTGGTGCCCGAGTATATTGGGTGTGGTGCCATTAACAATGCCCTAAATATAAATCCAAGAATCTCATTCCTCTAGCTACAAACCATAACATCTTCTTATCTTAAAGCAATTGCAAAGGTTCTTTTTAACACGTTTTCTATTTTACAGATTTAAACATCATTTTTTTCTTTCTATTTTACAGAATCTATGTTCAAAGTGAACTGCACCAGAATCTGCACAAGGCAAAATTTGAACAGAGAATCTGTATTTTGTGCAGGATGTACCCTTTAAGCCCACATCAATTTCAACGATAATTTTAAAACAGACAGATTGCATAGGTGGATTTCAACTAGATGATTAAAAATGCAGAGAATAAACTTGCAAATGGGTAAAAAGGCTGATACTTACAACACCGTGGTCAAATGCACCAGGGACGTCAAGTGTCACCCAAATAGCTTTAAAAACTAAGAAAGCAACAAATATGACACCTAAATACAATGGATTTCTGCATCAGAGAGAAAGAAAAAAAGGTCAATTAGTAGTAATAGTAACAGCAGTAGTAATAGTAGTAACCAAAGAGATTTGAAAAATAGCAAGTTAATGGGAACTAAATTACTGAAAAGAAACCAATGGATTACCTTAATAGTGTCATAAATTCATTGAATCCCAGGATAAAGATTGCAAGAACTGCCCATAGAGGTGGCAGCGAGTTGTTACTTCGCCTGTTAGCTTCCTGATGAAGAACAGAAGAAAAAACATGACAAGAATAACTTGAAGATACAATTGCAGATGTGCTTGCTGTGCACTGATGTACACAGATGAGAGACTGAAATAAAGTCAAAAGCCAAAACCTAAGAACCTAAGATTACATACATCAACGGGTTCGTCTAACATTAAAACCCAAAAAAGAAGATCACCAAAAACAAATAAAGCAAAACAAAACAAACTCCAGAAATCTACTAAAATTCTTGGAGGACAAACATGTGTAGTAGAGCATCACTCAGAATAATGTAGTCTACGATAATAATGAGGACCACTTTTTTCTTGGGGTGGGGGAGGGGAGGAGGGGGCGGAATGAACAAACATATATCAATACCTGAGCAGACATGGCTTGAGACACAGAGTACTCAGTCTCTGTTTTGAACTGCCTCCACAACGATTTACACTGAACAGGAGTAATCAGAGTCTTTTTCGCTGGAATCTAAACGTGCAAAATGCAAATTCAACAGAAACAAATATCAGGGGTCTTAAAAGTATATGAAACATATTTTGGGAAAATATTAACAATCAAAAGTATAAAAAAAATTCCTGTAAACATTAAAGACCCCAAAACAAGAGCGGGAAAAGAGCGCCATTAGATCTAAAAGATTTCATGGAATGTATTTAAGCACCTATTGGGTGGCTAATAATCCCTTCAATGTAAAAAAGACTACCTCGTCCCAAGTGCTTGAAGCAAGAGGGTCCATTATTGATGTGCCCTTATTTGTAGAAGTGCCCTTATCTACTAAAGCAAGAGCCAAGGTTTTTTCAATGCCATCAGCGTCGTTATCCAGACGTATAGCAGCCAAAACAGAAAGCAGCTTCAAAGACTACGTGAAAGACAGTACAGAAAAAGAGTTACAAGAGAAGAATAAATGGTATGGTATCAATCATATGATCTATCATGACATGAAGCATGGCATACAGCAGAGCGAGCAAGCTTTGTGATTGCTCGAATATCTTCCTTCCCAGTCCAAACGCGTGGCATTGAATCGGCATCACGGCTAAACAGCGTAGCAAATCTGTAAGCAGCAGAAGAAATATCTGTGAGGAGAACTCTACAAAGCTCAAGTCAAAGGCGTTGACTGAAAAATCCCCAAACTTTTTGTTCATCATAGGCATGTGTGAGTAAATATAAGATGAAATGTTCAATGAGAAGTGCGTTAATACAGACAACAAGAAGTTTTTCCCACTGTCAACATGCACCCATATACTCAATAAATCAAAGACCTAATTATGCATATACCTGTCCTTCATACGGATCAAAATTCTTCCAGCTTCTTCTTTTGCTTTTCCCTCAACCACTCCTCGAGCATACTCTTCCATCTTTGAAAGCAATTTTTCTTTTGCTGCTTCATCCATTTCAAAACCAGAAAGTGCATCAGAAAATGATGAGATGGCTTTGTTAGTCTCCCGCAGAAAAAGCTTTCTAATTGATGGCCATGTATCCTTATTTGCTTCATCCAGTAGAGCCTCAACGGGTCCAGATAATGCCTCGTTCAATTTGTCCTGTAAGCAAATTTTCCATATCAGTAACCCTCCAAACAAGCACAAGCTTAGCGTCGCATGTCTTTTCTATTATGAGGACCACCCTGGGCATGAGGCTACTATGTATGAAAACCTAAACCAAAAATTAAACAAGATACCAAATTCATTGAGGCTCGATAGTTTAAGCCATAATCAATACATTCTAACAAGTACTCTTTAACCAATTACATCCCAAGGACCAATAAATTCAGCATAAAATTGATCAGGCATCAAAAAGTTGGATTGAGACTCTGAACTCAAGCTTACCTCATATAATTTTGAAAGCTCAGCAAGTTTGTCAGTGCGAACTGCTGCAATATGTGCATCTATATCACGAAGAAGTTTATCCCTTACTTTAGTAGAGTCCCAATTTGCTTGGACAATGACGGCATCTGTACAACAAAAGGTCTCAAATGTACGTTGAGGTAAATAAAGCTACATGTACAGTTAGCACAGAGGAACAGCGCAAACTAACAAGCACTGGATGCAAATTTCAAAAGCCGCATAGGCTGGCTAAAACATGAGATTTCCCGTAACAACCTACACAAGTATTACAAAATAAATAGCCCATACTAAATCTATTTGGTTCAGATTCAATATAAAACCATGACACAAACAGGCACATCATACGAAATGTATGCTGTGAAAATGTCAAAGAAAGTCGAATGAAATTCAATGAAGGGGATTCCTATGGTACCAAAAACTAAGGGGTTCTTACTAGGGCATTTAATCATTCATACATGGCTAAAAAGGGACCGATTGTTACAAAAACAAAGGGACCTGTTCTTCAATTACAATATTGTCCTTCCCAAGTGTGAAATTCACAGAGGGCTTTCACAATATGGCTACACTATAGTCACAGAGGGCAGTTATACGGAAAACTTCTTCCTATTACCAACAGTAAATTCAGCACAATGGTCCATAAATACAAAATATGCACTGTTGTTCAAGTACCTGCACAATCTTTATCAAACTGTGACATTATCAACTCGGTGCAGTCGCGAGCTGCTGCAGAAAATGCTGTCCCTCCTTCAAGTGTGTCCTCAAAAGCTTTTTTAAATTTCTCCAGAGCAACAGATCGAATGTGACCCGTCAATGAGTGGTAGGCAGGTTGGACAAGCTAGGGGACGAAAACCATGAGAAATATTATAAATAGGACAAGAACTTTATCAAGTTAACATATCAGGACGAAACCAGCGTGTAATGACCGCCCCACATCTTACACCCAAAAAGATAACTATTCAACCTTTGAAAGTTGATATTAAAGACTTCCTATTTCCCAAATCAATGCCTTCCCATCTGTTTTAGAAATCCAGCACCATATATAGTACAGAAATGAACAAATTTACCAAGTTAAGTTAAACTATTAGTCTATTACATCATCGTATAGCTGAAAACTAAGACAGCAATTCATTTCAAAGAAACATACTTGCAGCAGTTTCTCTTCAAGCTGCTTCCGCTTGGAAGTTCTCACACCTTCATCGAAAAAAGTTGCCTCAGCATCATACCTGGAAGCAGACAGTTATCATTTCAATAGTATGACGGGAAAAACTGACCATCCTAGACCAATTAGCAATCGAGTTGAGACACTAATATAAAAAAGGACAAATATTGAATGTCATTCTGTAGTGTACAAAAAATTGCAGAGTGAAGATAGGATGAATCTATACATAACAGGATGTTTACTCTGAGAGATAAGCATCAAGAATTGAACTGAGTTTCTTTCCAAACCCAGGCACAGAATGAGATTGCACCGACTCCTCTAAATGACGCCATTCCTGATAAAAGTTGAATCAGACACGAGGTCAGTAAAATCGGCTAACCACCCAAATGCCCTAAAAATCATCTTATGCACATTAAAAACAACTTAATCCTCAGATATCCGCAAACATACGAACAGCAAACCTCGTTTTCTAGAAAGGCACCACACTTTTCATTGGCAATCTCATCACATCGTACGGTTGCCACCATGACCTAAAAAAGCCAAAGCAAATAGATTGAATCTTTCAGTAAGAAAATATAATTCTCCGGCCAAAATATCTATTCCATGTACTAACCTTGTGGGCAGGCAGGTCAAGGTCCTTATTCTCCCTAATAACTTTCCATATCTGTTGGGCACTGAATGAAAAACCAGAAGCAGGCACCACAGCTCGTCTATCTCCTGCAAGCCCTCCAGGTGCAATTGAATGGAAGAACCGTTGTCTTAAATTGGCCACCTTCACCGAGAGCAATAACCAAGAAATTAATCGAAAAGTTTCACAAATCACACACCCACCTAGTTGTCCAAATGAAACTTGCACCATATGCCAAAAATTCTATTCATGTCACAAAAAATAGCAAGGGTATGCGCAAAACGTCTTTACATATATATTAGTACATGAGACCACAAAGAACTGTGATACAAGTATGAGGTTGGCAAATAAAGCAACAATATCGACTTCCATTTTGACTTAAAATCAAAAGGTACCTGCTCTTTAAACTGTTCTTCTTTCTCTTCGAAACTAGAGAGTGCCACCACTTCAACCTGCAGGTATAGTTGTCAAAATAGATTGATAATTTAAAATATAAAACAATAAATATCAATACCAAAGAGCGGTCAGCACCAAGATAATGAAATCTTACATTAAAAAAATCACTTATGGGTGTGTCCTTGTGAGCTTGTGGCTTTGGAACTGAATCCCAAATCTATAGAGAAAAATCAAAGAGAGGGGGGAGAGGATAGAGAAGCAGTATGCCATAAGTCTACTACAAAGATCTAGGTAATGACAACCTTTAATTGTTCTCAGCATGCGTTCAGGGGGGAGTTCACGTATTTTACCTTCTGAATATCTTCTCTTAGAACAGGCTCTAGATTTTCCAAAGGTGTCTATCAAGAAAGAAGGCAAATTTCCATCAAAAGTGAACACAAAAAGATATGCAATAATGCAAACAAAACTATCAAATGCATGAGATAAGCAGCGAAAAAGAGGAGAAAGGGGGGGCTCTTATCTCAGGGAGTCATAATAAATTTAGAAAAAGAACGTGTCGTACTCTTGTCTTGTCGCGTATAACAAACATCAAAGTTGTCTTGCGCGGACTAAATAACCGCATCATGACCTGTACATTAACGGAGCATAAGCCTCTGAACTAATACCTCAAGACATCTAAAAGTATCATAACACCATTAGAGAACAAATATACCTGGAAGACCGTCTTTAAAAGCGGCTTATTTGCAGCCTGTTCACGGCCGATATCATGACACCACCTGAACATGATTTCATCTTGTTATAGTTTTTATTGGAACCCAAATTTTTTCATACAAAACAAATGGGGGGAAAAACTTACATGTTTATGAGAACTATATCTGAAACCGCTAGTGCAAAAAGTGAACTCTGCTTTTCAAATGTTGTATCATCCTAAAAAAATACAAACAGCGAATCATTATAAGCAATGGCAAAATATCCAGCTATGATTCTCGCTATGACCATTCCAGCACGAGTCTTAAAAAATAGGGTGAAAAGCAATAGATAGCCATGTTCATATAGGTAATGAGAAGGGAGGAATGTAAGCTAGATTGTGTATACAACTGGCATAACTACTGCTCTCCAAACCCAATCCTACCACAAGGACTGGGCCATAGCGGGAGTAACTTTCAAGTACAACTATTAGAAAAAATACGCACATCCATATCATATATGATAGAATCCTAAAAGTAGAAAAAAAATAAAATTAAAGGCTAATGCATGCAGCATGTATACAATAATTGCTAGCAAATTCATAAAACACAGGCAAACAATTAGCTTCAATAACATTCAAATTTCTCCCAAAAACAAATACAGTTCTTTGTCAACTAAAGTTCACAAAACAGTATTCAAAATAGTGGCTACAAAAAGCAAAAATGACAAGTTCCACTCTTCACATTGTGAAAACCTCAGTCAATCATACAAACGGTAGAAGCTAAACTTACTCAACACTGGATAATCTTGGTTGATTTTGATATAGGAAATGTGATTATATCGACCCCCCAAAAAAAAGTACAGTATTATGCTCTACAAATAAATATATAGCTCATGAAAAATGCAAAGTAATCCTAGCCTGATGTACAACAATAAATGACAGCAGCAATGAGATATTATTATCAGGAAATACCTCCCCGCGTTCTCTTCCATCTGTACCCTCCAAATCCATCACTAGGGTACAAGGCTCAATCCCACCACATCTACCCAACCATATTCCTTTCGTAGTTTGTGACCTGAAATACAAAAATAGTCTCCAAAATGATATTAACCAAGATGAAAAGTAGTACATATAAAAACAATGGCGAGAAATATATATCAGCACAGGCTTGTGAATACATGCCTTCCCTTGAACGCATCCATCTCTCTGAAATTAGTACGGAACAGATGATTCAAAAGAGTACTTTTTCCTGCAAAAAATCATAGATCACACGTTACCCTCATGATTCATTAAGTGGCTACTAATGTACAAGGAAAAATCCAGATGCACCTATCCTGAATAATATAGGAAGATGATAGCCCGAGCACAGAAGGCGTTATCAAGGCATTGTAAAGGAGGACCAGAAGTTAAAATGGCTTAAAATCCTTGTTAAATTACAGAAGAGTTTCTTCAAGTACCACCAAAATTCAACAAGAGCTAGACAAGTGTTTTAAAAGCCAGAAACTATAGCCCTCAGAAATACAAGATCCATACCACTACTTTGTGGCCCCATGATGGAGACTACAGCGTAAGACAGCCCACATTCAGCCAATTTGACTTCCTTCATGAAATTCTCAACTCCAGCAACATTAAAATTACCATCTCCATCGATGAGATGAGTGGAACAGCAATCATCATTTTTATCTGCAAGTAATTGAATCATCAAAGGTATATCAATGAGAACATGAAATCAATCAATGTGACTAAGAGAACAACTTTGCATGAAATTGAAAATACATCTCGCCACACCTAGTTGAAAATATAAACCAGAATGAGGCTTTTATAATCTTCTCAAGTTAAACAATGATAAGGATGTCACTATCATTCACTTCTATGACATGAAAAATCATAGTTGTGAAAAACAAGAAATAAAGGGCGCATTTGAACAGCCTATATTTGTTTACCACACCCATCCAAATAAAACAACTTTACTAATCTTGTATCTCCTACTCTTCTCCTCACAATACATCTCTATTTCATTCGACACGAACCCAACGCAATATAAATATCGTTTTAACTAAAATTCATTCACTGAATTAAAATAAATCCGAATAAACTCATATCTGAACGGACCCAAAATTTCTGTAAAAATTAATTAATTCGTTTCCCTGCATGTATAAATTCAAACATTTTGTCTCGACTCATTACGAGACATGAAATTTTTTTTTTTTTTTTTGGACTGAATGGCAAATGATCTGAGCTTAGGTTCGGTAATCCTCTCAATCTTGCTTCTTTCTCTCTTTTACTTGAAATCCAAACCCAAAGCTCTCCAAATCACATATGATTATATGCACTGCAAATTGGCTCCAAATCACTCATTCTAAGCACGAATGTATTGGCGACGCCTATAAGCAGCTATCCAACTGAAAAATGTATCCTTTCTAACAGCTAGAGACAATATAAAGAAGTTGAACACCAGAGCAATAATGCCAATGGAATCAAATACTGTATCTCAACCAAACATGCATTCCGTTACAGGAATACATGAATAGCGAAAGCAATAAAAACAGATCATTAAATAGTACGAAAAACATGAATCAATCAATTACAGTATAAACAAAACACAGAAATGGAGTGAAATGAGACGGATCAGGAGACGGAAAGGAGTACCTGTGGCAGAAAAAGACATGTTGGATCAGCCAGAGACAATCGGGAAAAAAGCCACCGGAAGGAAACAATGGGAATTTGAATGGAGGTTGCTTTTTGAAGTGGGTCTCTCTTGCTTTGCTTTGCTTTGTATGAATCAGGTAATTTTAATTCATTGATTGATAATGCTAATATTGAAGAGATTTTCTGCGGAAGCAAAAGAATGAAAGAATATGAATATATAAAGTATACGTTCGTGTGCGTACGTATGTTATGAAGAAAATGTACATGAATCTGAAATTCTGAATTCTTCAATATATATCAATAATTATTTTTTACAGAGTATATACAATAATCTTTTACAGAGCATTCATTCGTTAGTTTTTTTAACCGTAATATATACTTCTTTCGTCTCATATTATAAGTCATCCTAGCATTTTTATCCGTCTCATAATATAAGTCGTTCTAACGTTTCAATATAACCCAATTATTAATGATATTTTTCTTATTTTAACCTTATTTCTTTTCTTTTTTTTTTTTTAGGGATTAACCTTATTTCTTATTCTAAAACAACATTAGTCTAAACAACCTAAGGGCATTTTAGTCCAAAACTACTAAAATTGGATCGTTTATTAAGTTTCTTAATCCGTAATCATAAAGCTGTGATGACTTATAATATGAGACGGATGTAATACCAACAAAATATTGGTATACCGTGACACTTAACCTGAATGTTCTGGTTCAAGTTCTAATAAGAACGCGTGGAAAAAGAAACATTAATTTATTTGCAGCGTTAAATCATATGTATATAACCTATACATAAGCTTCCATAAACTTATCAAATCAAGTCAAATGTGGCATGAAGAACATTCGGAGCCTTTCAAAAAGAAAAAAACATTCGGAAGAGGGCTCCCAAGTCTCCAAGACGTTCTTGGGTTCTGAATCCTAAAAAGGACATAAAGTGTGCGTGTAAAAAAAAAAAAAAATTAATTTATTCATAACGCTAAATCATTTGTATATTACCTTTTTTTTAAGCTTCCATCAACTTATTAAATCAAGTCAAATGCAGCCTAAAGAACAATGGGAGGGGTGGCTCTCCAGTCCCAAGACATGAAACCTATTGTTGAAAGACAGACATGTCTGCGCGAGAAATGGATTGGTTTATTACCAGAACGCTAACAAGCGAAAAAAAAGAGCAAGACCCGAAATCTCTAGCTAGACACAAGCAATCTGCAACTAGGGCCTGATAAGAACGTAGTTAACTCCAAAGCTTCCACCTCCAAAAGACCAACAACTTTTTGAGAGATAGCATAGAGTACTCGTCCATCACAATCACGGAATAAAACCCCTATCGCCGAGCATGTTGCATCCGTACCGATGTTTGTAATACCGACAAGGGGTGGGGCCAAGACGTCGGCCAAGCTGGTGAGCCGAATGTGCCAGAGAAGCCCACAGAGAAAAAACATACTCCACTACATCCGCCAACGACCCTAGAGATAAATACTTTTGTAAGAAATCCGTACACAACGCGCCTTCCAGATATACCAAAGGGTCATGATAAAAGTGACCATCTTAGTTTCCTGCATGCCATTAGGGGGGATCTAACTATATAATGGAGAAAAACTCCAATAAATGAGATTTAACACTCTAAAAAAGGTACGAGTAATCAAAATCAACTCCTATGAGGAAAATATATATTCTATGACGGAAAACAATAAAATACATAAATGATGGATAAAATCGACATAGAAACATGGAATCCCTATAGTACTTGATGTACTCTCAATAAAGGGTGGTGATACATCCACTACACATAGTGTGTAGTGTATGTCCACTATACACTATGTGTACTGGATATATCATTTTCCTTCAACAAAAGTTTTTTTTATTAGATTTAGATGCCTAATATTTTTCTCAGTTATAAATCCATACCATAGCCAAAAAAAAAGGGACAAAAAGGCTATAAAAATAAATAAATACTGCATGACTGAATTATAATATTCCATGGCATAGCCCAAAAAAACATATAGAAGGCTATGAAAAAAAAAAAAAAACATGTTGATTTAATTATGGTCACCCCAAAGAAAGAGGAGGCAGCAGCTAAAATTCCTGCAAACACTGCATGACTTGGGTGGTGGATTTATGGGGAAGTTCTTGTGTGGTATATCCACATGCATCAAATTGACCGCTAAACAAATCTAGACCACACAGTTTGAATTCTGTTTAAAAATACGACTTCTGTTTTAAAATACAAGGTATACAGTTTGCCACATAGGTTTTCACCCCAAACCCGGCTCGATCATCCTTTCGATTTTCTGTGTTTCTGCCTGAAATACCACAAGTATATAATATAATTATTAGCTATAGCGCCCGGACAAGCAAATACTAGCTCCGTCCCAATATATTTTTAGGCTTTCTACACAAGTTAAGAAATTTAATAAATGATCCACTTTTGCATTATCTGGCCTAATTTGTCATTTTTTCCTCCTATGAGTAAATGTTGTTGCTGTAGCAATAAATGGTGGCAATACAATACAGTGGCAAAAGAGGTAGAAATGGGAAAAATTAACACGAAATGCTGCATTGTTTTTGGCGGTCTTTACTTGGACTACACCCTATTTACCAATGTACCACATTACAACAACATCAAACCGAATCGACCTTCAGAAAATCAATTCTTAACTCAATAATCGACTTTCTGAAGGTTGATTCTGTGTGATGTGCAAGTAATGTAAAAAGACGGTGGTGCAAATCAAGGGCCTTTATATTGTTGTTGTTGTTGTAACAATATAGGAAAAGCATACTGTATTTAAGTGACAGATGAAACGAGACGGAGACATTGCTAAGAACCAACAGTTAGAATGCAGAACTTACCAAAACACATCCTTCTTCTCCTGAGCTAATAACTCCTCAAACGAAATGTCCATGAAATCGTTATCTGAGCTATCCACTTCTTTCACAGTTTTCGCTTTCATTTCTGGGCAAGCACATACCTTTAACATCTGATAATCGCAGAGAAATAAATAAATGAGATGATAGTTCACATAAAACTTGATCATAAGCCGAAAACATAATGGAAGAATCAAAGTACCTTGTTGTATGCAGGAGAATGCCTAAGATGTTGTTGAACCTGGTTATATACAAAAGCATCCTCTTGTAATCTTTTTTGTTCTAATTCTATTCGGTTAATCTGCATCATGGACAAAGACAAAAGTAAAAATCTGCAACTTTTAAATCCTAAAACAAGTGCAAACGTACGTTTAATTGATAAAACTGTCACGCACCTGTTGATGCAAGCGGTCAAGTGAAGACCTGTCTGCTTTCATTAACAAAGCCTTTGTGATTCTGAACTTTCTTTGGATAACTTCTGATCTGTTTAGAATGCACATTCAGGAAGAAGTACAAATGAAATTCCATGGATTCTTTTTATTGGAAAAGGAAAAGTTAATAACACTATTCTAAGCACACACACATACAAGAAGCAAAACCTTCATTGGTAAATAGTGAACTTCCAAACTCCACATGGAACAAAGATGTGATGTACTTAAATTCGATGAAATCTCGTAGATAAGAAAGGTGACCCCACAAAAAGTATATATGTATATATAATGGCTCATACATTAAGGAAAGTGCATTTCTATAGTGCCTATAAGGTTGAATTGGAAACGAACCTGTGCTGCAGCTCTTTCTTTGCCTCAAGCAAAAAATTAGTAAACTGCCCAACCTGCATTGCATAGTCATAAATGAAAATCTGGTAGCCAATTGTACCTCTCCAAATATCTACATAAATTTCAAGTTAACAAGATAGAGGCAAGTACTTATCAGAAACCGGAGACTTAACATTATCAGAGACCGGAGACTTGACATTATACCAAAAACGAAAGTTATAAGCCATATCATTTTCATGCATATAGTACACTATTACAAGTGGATATAGTCATCAATGATGGAGGTTTAATAACAGTATGTGTTTTGCCCATATTCAAGAAGCCTATTACCAGGATCATATTGACATCATCGGATTACTGAACTTCCATATGCGAATACATGCTAAAAGCCAAATGCACTTATGCACATGGAAGCTCATGAAATGGGCATCTTTCCTAGCACCACACCAAATTTACCATTCTAGAGCTAAGAATCGACTTTAACCGCGATCAAATGTCACAATCAAGGGTGAAAGTCGATTCTACACCTGAAATTCGACTTTCCGCTGCTGGTTAACTGATTTCGGTGTGGTGCCACATTAAAAACACCCACCATGGTACCACTAAAGGCGGCGCACTTGCGAAATTCGTAAGTTGCAAGGTCTTTGAGGAATCTGATTCTTGATAGGAAAAACAGAAAATCCATAACACTCTACTAGGAGATACACAAATAGGAAAGTAAATCACCATATACACAAACAAGAAAGTAAACCATCACCCAATTAAGGTAATTAAACCTAGCTAATCAAGGAGCTGCATCAAAAGAGAGATGCAGTATTCACAACAAAATTAGTAATAACTAATATAAATAATGTAATTAAAAAAAATGTAGAGAACCTGAGTCATGGTCAAGCAATTGGATTGATGAAACTTGACAAGCTGATCAAACTGTTCCTTAATCTTCCTCTGAATTCCACTGCTAGACGTAGTAAACGGGTACAGAAGCACCAATTCCTCTTCTTCCCGGCCACCATTCAGGTCGGTTCTCTTCTTTCTCGTCCTCTTCTTCGTTTTCCTCTTCTTATTATCCTCATCCTGCAATCCAACCCGTTCCAGCTCCGAACCCGACCCGGCTTTATCCTCACCATCTTTTACAAACCGTTCCAGTTGTTCTTCCCAAGCTAGAGTTCCACCACGTGGAATCACCTTCACTAAAATCGAGTGCGTCAACCGGGTCGGGCATTCGGATTCACCGACCGGTTCTTCAGCACTTTTAGTAGTAGAAGCATTCAGGAAAGCGTAACAAAATGTAGTAGCGAATACTCTTCTTCCTTCCTGAATGCGTCGTCTCTTGCTACTCCAATACTTTTTTAAGTACAAACAGAAAACCAAAACCGCTAGCAAAATGAATGAAACAGTACAGAAAAATGCAGAAATGAACAACATTTTCGGCTCAGAGAGTGAGCAATGCAGATGAAACGCCGCCGCCATGGATGTGACAATGAGAGTCGTCCCATTGGCAAGTAAGAGCATATTTTCAGCAGTATTCAGCATAAAGAAGAATATTTGGTACTGATTTCACTCGTCTTGTTCAGTATAAAAAATCAGTTTGAGGTCTCTGGAGAATAAAAACAAACAGGTGATGTATAGGATTATGGTTGTTTTAGGAAGGATCTGACCGAGTGACAATTGCAGTTGGATTTTGTGGAGCCTTTTTCGAGAAGTACAGGTGTTATCTAACTGCGCTATTTTCCCGACTCCTCTCGTCTTGTGATGACTGAGGCTTGTTCAGTTAATACATTGAGCCTACGTGGAGACCTTATTTTAAGACTTCATAGAGTATGTAAATCGAAAACTCTCGTTTTAGAGTTCTATAGAGTACGCAAATCGAAAATTATGTGTAATAATCACGTACGATTTTATGGTGCAAGAAATGATCCCCTCCGGCTGTTTGGCGAAGCATTTTACTAGGCAATGACTTGCTTTTTCAAAGGTTAAGATGGTGTGTTAGAAGAGTGATCTAATAACTATCAGATAAGATCCTTGGTGGCCTCTATATCCTTCTTTTCGAGCTCACCCACCCACTATCCTCGGCCATTCATGCCGAAAAAGTGAGTACTCTTATTAAGTCTTACAATAGAAGATGGAAAAAATGATTAAATCAATGTGTATTTTATTTTCTTGGAGGTAGAAAAAATTCTATCAATTCCTTTGTCATGTGGCTCCCGTGACGATCAATTTATGTGATGTTTTTTTAAATAATAGAGTTTACACAGTTAAAACTGGTTATCATCTAGCTAGCCCTTGATATGATATATTAAACATCGAGTATCCAATGTTGAAGCCCCCTTCCGGTTCGTTCGCATTCTAACGGATCGATTTGGAAATTTTTATGGCATCTTAAGGTAAAGCCTCGTACAAGGCAATTTTTGTGGAAAACTTTTGCATAATTGTTTACCCACGGCTCTTAGATTGCCAAGTAGAGGACGAAAAGGTGGTAAGTGTCAATTATGCAATAAACCGGATGAGTCGTCATTGATTATTCAATTGCGATATGCCCGTGCTTTGTGGAAAAATTATGGGAAAGGATTTTTTGGGAAACCTCACCGGTTTCAATCTTTTCTTGATCTTTTTCATTAACTCATTTTCTATGCGTTCATATGGTGGATTTGATACCCTTATTGGTGTGCTTCTTGCTATATATAGTATGATCATTTATGCTATTGACTGAGGGTACTTTCGGGGGTGGGGTTTTTTTTTTAAGGAGATTCACTTATCATCCATCAACGTCTTATGGTGCGGTCAGAAGATTGATCACCGGTGGGAAGCATCATTGAAAATATCAGGCAATTGTTGCCCCGTTTTGTCTCCTTCTCTTTTTCCTTTGTGAAGAGACAAGAGAATGTTCATGTTCATCTCCTTGCAAAGAAAGGTATTAGTCTGAATAGGTGTAAGATTTGGGGTGTTTCACTCCCTCCCATGTAACGGTGCTGATTGTAGTTAATTAATAGTCATTTTTACCCTTAAAAAAAACATGTGTCATATATCATGCAATAACAAGTATTGTAGTTGTTTCGAACAAGAATTGAACCATGCGAATTGTATTGATTACTAATAAAACAATGTATCACCAAGTTCCACACATCAAGTATTTTAGAATGGACAATTATGTTGCAAGGAGTCTCTATTAGACTCAACTGTTTGTTTATACACGTGGCACGAATATGAAGGTTGAGTCTAATAAAGACTTCCAAGCTAAGTCAGAATTACCTAAATGGGAAAATTATGTGCAGGTACATATCTTTCACAACACTGTAAAGTGATTACAGAAGGATCTAAGCTCACTTTTTTGTGCCACGAACATCTTTATATAATTACGTGATTTAGTGCCGCGTGTCAAGATGCACAATAAGATAAATGATACTATCTACATCTAAAGACAATATGGAAAACTTTAATGCTACTATTATATTAATTTGTAGCATGTTACATTACAATGACATGAAGCAATCAAAAAGATTACTTTCTTTACACATCTTAGAAATCCCAGAAAGCCAAAAGCTTTACATATTCCAATACCAAAAAAACAACAGCACATGGACTCAACAAGAATGGTCACAATGTGCTTTTTTTCTTTCTTTTCTTAACTTAATACTTACTACAAAACATTGCAACTTACCACCATATATATATTCTATATATACATATTTTTTTCTCTGCATTCTTCTTTGAAGTCTGCAGATTATAGGATGAAGAAGAGGTGTACTAACTGCATATATTAATTTGTACAGCTTCCCACCTTTTATAATGGACTAAAAACAATCATGTTTTTAATTGTTGTGTAATAACTTGGACATAAATATGAGCATCTATATATAACTTCAACTACAGATGGCCTCCACAGATAGTTTCTTCATCACACTTGGACATGGATCTCCCCCGAAAAGTTCCGGGGCTACTGTCACAGAACATGACTGCTGGCCAATGCAGAGCTGCAGCCGAAAAGATGGTAATATGTATAAGGAAATGTAGTATCTTGCAGTAAAAAATGGAAGAAAAAAATAATGTAGGTTAACTGTTTTAGAGCAAACGAGGACGCGTGTAAACATGCCAACTACCTTGTGTAGGATAAAAAAAGTATACCTTTTCAAAAGCATCATAAGAATGAAAAGCATGGCAATTTCCTTGTCTGTAGCTCCCACATGCCCCTTCAGGTGTCCCAAACTCGCAAACTTGATTTTCGAGATCTTCTGACCAGGATCACACTTCAGATGAGCTTGAGGCCTCAAGGGTTTATTCACTTTTCCTGATGCTTGCAATTGCCAATTCACCAATGTAGGTTGCCACTCGTACATATCCGTGCAAACACTTGATACTTCGCGTTTCACAAAGTTTATACCGTATGGATTGCCACCCCATTCTTCAAATACAACCAACAAGTTCCCTGTTGGATATAGCCAAGAACGCGGAACATGATACCTGAAAATTTTGCATATTCTCAGGAACATTATATTGCAAGCAGAAAGAAACCACCAAAAAGAAAAGTAAAATGGTGGTAAGAATTCGGAATCCATAGCTTACCATCTTTGAGAAGGTTCTCCACAACTTTTTAGGCATTTTTTCTCATAAAAATAGCCTGCATAGTTACAAGCACCACAATTGCCAGATGCTTTATATCCAGGCCAATATCGTCCTATACTCTCACCATTGATCCACACTTGACCTTTGCTCATTGAACTCATATCGATTGCCAAAGGTTCGTTTCCCCACGGAGCATTGAAAGTTGTCTGCAAATTCACCACGAAAAATAATTAATTATATGAAGCTGAAATCTAAGAGCACTTGCATCAGTTCTTCTTAACAATTTCTCTATTTTATAGACTCAAACACCTCTTTTATCTGTTTTACAGAATCTATTCATAGTGAAATGCATCAGAATCTCTATATCGCATAATTTGAATAATCACTACATGTAGTGCATAATGTAAAGATTTTGTATTTTACAGATCAGAGTTGAGATTTTGTTGCAGATGGATTCCAGTGAATCTGAATGATTTGGATCTCGATTTTAAAGATTTATCTTGTTTTACGGTATCTACTGCATGTGCTCTAACTACACAAAGAGGCAATATGCTGTTGTTGCACATTTTAGGTGAAAATGTACCTTGTACCAAGTAAGTGGCTGCCTTTGTGCAATTAAAGAACCTTCCACCCACTCTACAGAAGAGCTTCCACTTAAAGAATGAAGACTCAAAGCTTCTCCTTTTAAACCAATCTGCTCAAGCAGTATAATGTTTGCTAAAAAAAAAAAATAAAAAAAAAAATAAAAGGACAAATCTTGATTTAACTAACAAACCTTGTATGTCCATTTCTGCCATGTCAAGTCCCGTCTTCCTTCGTTAAGACCGTATAGCGTAACAGGACCAAGAACACCAGCATTCCAGGTTTCAAAATGGGGTCCCACATTCTGAGTCATAATCAAAAGCAATAAGTAAATTGCATATCTCAATGTCTAGTGTTCAAAGATTCAAACTTTATGTCTTCAAACCAAAATGTGTGCAATCAAGCGTATTTATTCAGACTGAGAGAACTTTCATGCACATACATGTTAACCGTTGTGCGTCTGTTTGTGTGTGTGTGTGTGTGTGTGTGTGTTAAACAGAGATAAGAAAGAGAACGAACCGGTAAGCCAACGGAAATACTAAGAAGTGAAATCCTGTTCACACCCGCTCTCAGATTTACACCTTCACTGAAAGTCAGTTTGGGATCCTCTAGGCTTCCATATGCAGTTCCTGCCAATAATTGAAGCATGTTCGAAAAGTTAAACAAACCATAAAGACGAAACTGCCCTACACTTTGAAAGTTAAAATACATCAAATATCACAGAATACAACATGTTAAAGGATCTGGATTCACAGGGCTAACCTGAAAGCTGACCATTGACAAAGACATGTAACGCATGTCCAGCGGATAACACAGTAAGAGTAGGCCATTTTCCACTCTTCAGAAAACCTTCATTGGAATCAATCCTCACACTAGAAAAAGGAGAACAGAAACCGCACTTTAATCGAGTAACTTTGCGAAAGAAACTTGTCTTAATAAGAAAAAAATAAAACACTTACTCTGTCATATACCACAAATAATCAGATTTATCTCTAGTGGTATTTAACTGTTCCAACAATCCAACTGTTGTCCATGTGTTGTCAACATCAGAAGCTGCCTCTTCGTTATAAGACTGCCACGAGAAACCATGTGTTACTGGCCTCATCATCATCTGAGCACTTTGTGCTCCCACCTGCAGATGACGACATAACATTTCATTTATACGTCAATACTCATTCAATAAGTAAAATTAATGAAGTATTTTTGCTTTGATGAAACATGAATACGGTTATCTTCCTCACCCTTGCAGTATTATAGACGGTGTTTTTGCAGTCTGGAAGAATGCTGATTGACCAAGGAGGGAGGTTATAATGCATGTTCCCGAAAGACACTTTGGCGTAAGAACGTGGATTATAATTGGCAAGAAATGCAGCACAAGCTCCGGCTTTCGTTTTGAATACATGTGCCTGAATTGTAAACCAGAAAAAATACGGTTATGAGCCATCCAATTCCAATACAAATTTATATACGTAAAATCGATAACAGAACTAGGCTAAACCTCTTGGAGGTTTCCAAGCGTCGTGACAGTAGGATCTGAAGACACTAAAGCTGGCTCACATAGCTTTATTGCTCTATGCAAGTCCTTTAAATGACCCCATTTTGAATGCCGTAAAAGTCCTTCAAAAAGCAAAGGATATTACAGTTAGTCCATGAAAATGAACATGTTGACCATTCTAGACAAAAGTTTAATACAAGGTTAGGCTCCGGTTTCAATAACTATCGTGGCAAAACGATAGCCATAAGCTAAGTGATTAGAAGGTTTACAGTCAAATCATGCTATCTACTAGTTTGGACCTTTAGTTTGGAGATGTTAATGAAAATGACACTGCAAATATTTATCTAGTCATCAATTTATCTACAAGATGACTAGTCATCAAGTTATCGACTTTTGAACATATAAATTGATGCCAAATGTCATGCACCTACCATATTCATCAAGGGGTGCATCGTAATCATAACTTGTGGCGATAAAAGGACCTCCTGCAGTTCTGCCAAAGTTTGTGCCTCCGTGATACTGCACGATTAGAAAGAACACAAGCTTCAGTAAACTTATCCAAAAGAGGCGATAGCAAGAAGTTTAGCTGAAAGACAAATGTAATGTACCATGTAATAGTTGATAAAAGAACCCCCTTTTTGAACAAATCTTGCAACAGCAAAAGCCAAATCTTCAGCAGGACGGTAAGGTACTGCACCTCCGAATTCAGTGAACCTGTAAACATTACAATATTGGCAGTTTCTTGTTAGTCAAATGAACTGGAAAAAAAAAAAGAAAAAAAAAAGATGGGAAATAATGGTGCAAGTACCATCCAGTCCATGCTTCTGTCCACATCTTTGGTTTATAAGGCTTGTTCGGAGAGAAATAGTCACAGTAGAAACCATTGCAGGCATTAATCTGTTTACATGAAGAAGAAATGATTCAAAACAATGGGGTACCATAATATCAGTCTTTTTGACTCTTCGTTTTTGTCCAGTAATATGTCTTTTAAGAATACAAATAAAGCATTTAGTACATTTTTCCTTCATCTTACCCTATTTTTACCATCCATTCAACCACAATTCATTACTTTACAACTATTGCATTAATGATAGTCAATTGGTATTTTAGACTTTTTCATTTAAACTTTAGAACATCTATCCACTATCTTAATCGGTGTGAAAACCCTTAAAAAGACCTATATTTTGGGGCGGAGTGAGTATATTGATTGTACACCCCAAAAAGATATGCTTATGGAACAACTCCTTTTCTAGAACTGTTATATCCTCTGTCCTGTGCTCGAATTAAAAAATACACGGTACTTATCATGTTCAGTAGCTATACAAATTTCAACATCCTTTAAAAACAATTTTAAGGAGCTAAATCAATTTTATTAATAAGAACTTGCATATAAAAGTGTAGATAATTAGAGAAATAGAAGAATAAGATTGGGAGAAAGAGAGATTTTATTGATCATAACACTTATCGGGCATGATAAGTGTGAGAATTACAATATATATAAGTGGCCTCCAACGGCTAGAAAGTACATGCCACTAACGGCTAGTGTACAGTGCAGACAGTACACACTAAACTAGTTAAAGCTTAACTAGTTACACTAAAAGGGAAGCAAACTAATTAGGATCAAAAATACAACATAACTCCACACTCCCCCTCAAGGTTGGTTGTAGATATCAATGCAACCAAGCTTGGAATGTAGGAGTTGAAAAACTTGATTGGAGACAGGTTTGGTGAGGATGTCTGCTACTTGATCTCTGGATGGAACATGATTGAGTGAGATTTCATTCCTATCCACCTTTTCTCTGATAAAGTGCCTGTCAACTTCCACATGCTTTGTCTTGTCATGTTGAACTGGATTTTCAGCCATGCACAGGGTAGATATGTTGTCACACAAGACTTGAATAGGTTTGCCATTGTCCATCTTTAGGTCTTGCATCAACCTTTTCAGCCATATCCCTTCACAAATTCCCAAAGCCGGTGCTCTAAGTTCAGATTCAGCACTGCTCCTTGACACCACATCCTGCTTTTTGCTTCTCCATGTTACCAAGTTGCCCCAAACATAAGTGCAGTAGCCTGATGTTGATCTCATATCGGTTTTATCCCCTGCATAATTGGCATCGGTGAAGACCTTCAACTCATTTGAATTCCCCTTTCGAAAATGCAACCCTTGGCCTGGATTCTTCTTTAGGAATCTTAAGGTCCTGTTCACAGTTTCCATGTGTCTTTCAGTTGGGTTGTGCATGTGCTGGCTCACCAATCCAACCGCAAAACAAATATCATGTCTGGTGTGGGATAGATAGATAAGTTTGCCCACCAGTCTTTGATACATCTCCTTATTAACTGGAGGACTGTCTTTCTCTTTTCCAAGCTTTAAACCTGGTTCTACTGGAGTGTCAGCTGGTTTACAGCCTAACATCCCAGTTTCCTTTAATATATCAAGTGTATACTTCCTCTGAGACATAGAAATCCTTCGGAATTTCTTGAGATTTCCATCCCTAGGAAGTATTTCAAACTTCCTAGATCTTTTACCTCAAATTCACAAGCCATTGCATTTTTCATAGATATAATATCATTTGGATCATTTCCGGTGATAACAATATCATCCACATAAACAGCAAGGATGGTCAATTTCCCTGTGTTAGTGGATTTTATAAGCAGTGTGATCTGCATGACTTTGAACAAAGCCATGCTTGATGACAAATTTTGAAAATCTTCCAAACCATGCTCTTGGAGATTGTTTGAGGCCATACAGTGCCTTTTCCAACTTGCACACTTCACCAGCCTTTCCTAATTTTTCAAATCATGGAGGAATGTGCATGTACACCTCCTCCTCAAGATTCCCATTTAGGAAGGCATTTTTGATGTCCAGTTGATGTAGGGGCCAATCAAGGTTAATCGCAATGCTTATCAACACTCTTATGGTGTTAAGTTTTGCCACTGGAGCAAAGGTTTCATGATAGTCAATCCCATAGGATTGTGTGAAACCTTTTGCTACAAGTCTAGCTTTGTATTTGTTAAGAGTGCCATCAAGATTACATTTTATGGAAAATATCCACTTACACCCAACTGGTTTCTTTCCCGGGGGTAAAGTAGTGATTCTCCAAGTATTTGTCTTGCAAAGAGCATTGAACTCTTCTTCAATGACCTTTTTCCACTCGGGAGAGTTAAAAGCCTCATTGATAGTCCTTGGAATTTGGATTTTATCCAAACTACAGATCGGACCAGCATCCCCCTTTCTAAGATTATTGTATGAAAGAAAGTTGTATAAGGGATAGGCTGTACACTTTCTGGTTGCCTTTCTTTGAGCAATGGGTCTATCATCAACCTCATCTTCAATTATTTCATTTTCTGAACTTTCAGATGTGGTTCCATCAGTTTCTGATTTTTCAGAACTTTGTTCAGTAGAATCATGTGATTCATAAGTGTCATCATCCGATATTTCGTGATTTTGTATAATAGCTTTCCTTTTTCTAGTGTATACAATTACACTAGGATTAGGAACATTTTCTGTTCCATTCACAGATTCAGACTCTTTTTGTTGTTCATGATCAGAGTCATGAACATTTTCAGTGGTGTTAATAGGATCATTCCCCCCTTTTTCATGAGGAGCAGGGGTTCCCTCATTTTGATTATCATAGTATGGAATATTGGTATTCCATACTTGATTAAATTCATTGAAATTCTCCCCCTGACCTTCATGATTGTAGAAGGGCTGATTTTCATGGAAAGTCACATCCATAGTGTTGTAAATTTTTCTTGATGTAGGACAATAGCACTTATAGCCCTTCCGAGTGGGGGAATATCCCACAAATATGCACTTTATAGCTCTAGGATCAAGCTTTCCTCTGTGTTGTGAGTGGACATGCACATAACATGTGCATCCAAACACTCTTAGAGGAATATTGCCAAAAAAGTGAAACTCAGGATAGTGCTCTTTTAGAACATTCATTGGAGTTCTGAAATTCAGAACTCTTGAAGGCATTCTATTAATGAGATAAGTTGCTGTCATGACAGCTTCACCCCATAGAAATTTTGGAACCTTCATTGTAAACATGATACTCCTTGCCACCTCCAAGAGGTGTCTGTTTTTTCTCTCAGCCACCCCATTTTGTTGGGGTGTATCAACACAAGTACTAACATGAATGATCCCTTTTTCAGAGAAAAAGGAGTTGAGACTATGTTCAAAGTATTCTTTGCCATTATCAGTTTTCAGTACTTTAATCTTTGTACTAAACTGAGTTTCAATCATAGCATAGAATGATTTGAATATAGTACCAACTTCTGATTTCTCCTTTAAGAGAAACAGCCATGTTACCCTGCTGTGATCATCAATGAATGTAACAAACCATCTTTTTCCAGTTAATGTGGTTTGTCTTGAAGGTCCCCAAATATCACTGTGGAACAGTGAGAAAGGAGTAGAAGGTTTATAACCTCCAGTAGGATACACAGATCTCGTGTGTTTAGCTAATTCACACACTCCACAATGTAATTCAGAAATGATTTTCTCATTAAACATACTAGGATACAGCTTCTTCATATAAGCAAAATTAGGATGTCCCAGTCTATAATGTAACATCATAATTTGATTGCAAGAATTTCCAGAACTGTTGCAACTAGCAAGGCCTTTAGGAATCTCATCAAAGAACTTGTCGGTGAAGACTGTTTTGAGAATATAGAGATCAGAGTGAGTTTTACCACTAGCAATCTCCTTCAGAGAATTTAACTCCTGAAATTTACAGCCATTAGAGTGAAACAGAACAGTGCAATTTGAGTCCTTTGTGATCCTTTTTACAGATAGAAGGTTGCATTCCAGTTTAGGAACATATAGAACATTATTCAGAGTTATATTCTCTGTAACCCTCACATCCCCTGTTCCAAAAACTCTGGAAATAGAACCATCTGCAATCCTTACATTATGGAGATTTTTGCACTTCTGTATATCCACAAATAATTCTGGATTTCCAGTCATGTGGCTGGAAGCACCAGAATCCACAATCCAGAGGTTCTTAATGATTGAATTTCCAGTGTATACATTAAAACACAGACCTGAATTGTGCATGGAAGGATGGGCTTGTGAACAATGAGCAGCTAGAAGCCTTTTTAAGTCCACAATTTGCTCCTTGGTAATTTGACAATCAGGTTTGTTGTTTTGCACACCAGTAGACTTTGTGACCATGGTACTGGCTTCATGGAGAGTAGGAGTGATGTTCTTTAACAGTAGCTTTCTCCTGCTCTCTTTATATTTGATATCAGCCACCATAGCCTTGAGTGATGAGAGGGGTTTTTGACTCAGAATACTCCCCCTTTCTTCATCAGAATCGAAGTTGTCACCATTTAATGTGTGACTAGATAATGACAACATTGATGGCTCAGTGTTCCAGGAAGGATTCAAACTTGATTCTTCCCTTGAGTTAACATCTGAGGATGAATCATGTGCCATTTTTGAGAAAATTTTCTGAAATTTGAATTTTTTCCAGAAAATTTGAAGATTTTTGAGCAGTTTTGATGGATCAAATCTCTGATACCATGTAGATAATTAGAGAAATAGAAGAATAAGATTGGGAGAAAGAGAGATTTTATTGATCATAACACTTATCGGGCATGATAAGTGTGAGAATTACAATATATATAAGTGGCCTCCAACGGCTAGAAAGTACATGCCACTAACGGCTAGTGTACAGTGCAGACAGTACACACTAAACTAGTTAAAGCTTAACTAGTTACACTAAAAGGGAAGCAAACTAATTAGGATCAAAAATACAACATAACTCCACAAAAAGTGAAGTCGTAGCAAAAAAAGCAATAAAGAAAACATGAAAAAGGAACAAAACAATGAGGGCTTATAGTGAAAAAATGCACACAAAAAAACAGTGACTTACAATTGGATCAGGAGCATCATCTTGCTTACACATGACCCATGGAACACCAGTGCCTTGATCTACCGCCATTTTTGCCGCCCATTGTGTGTACGATTTACCTGGTGCACCGAGTTCATACTCCACAGGTCCATACTCATTCTCAATCTGTAAAAACAATTTACAAGAAAATGGGGGTAAATAAAAGATGACCTTTTTAAGTTTTTTCACCATATGGGCTTGAATATAATTCATAATTTTATTATTATATTCAATTATGTCATTTTTATTGAGTGGTAAAGTAAACTGCTGTTAAGAAGGGAGGCATGCAGTATTACTCTGAGCTTGCATGGGTACAAATACACACATATGTGATACGCAGTTGATAGTTTTTCATCGTTTTAGACAGCATTTTATTCATTATCTAGCGGTTTTACTTAATCGTCACCATGGTTCTTCATTTCACATATCCCAGTTATGTGTATGCATATCCGAATCCCATATCCAACTTTTTTCTTTTGAATAACCGTATCCAACTTTTGAAAATTACAAGCATGTCTCCCAAGTGTCCGGTGCATATGTGTAAAATACGTTTTAGATACGGTCCTCGTTGCTAAACAGAAGTATCCCTCCACAAACTAATGAAGCAAAGTGCTTTAAATACCTGGGATAGGATTATTGGGCCACCTTGAGATTCATATAACCTTTCTGCTTTCATCATATTCACTATCTTAGTTGTGAATTTTTGCATTGCATTCTTCATTGCAGCATAACAAAAAGAAAAAAAATGTCAGTGTCTTAACACATCAATTAACATGATTAAAAAGTTATGTAGAGAAAAAAAACAGTTCTTTAACCTTAAAAGGCTCATTGTCTGTTCTGAAACTGATCCCAGGAACATACTTTAACCAGACAGGGAAACCACTAAAATTGACAACAACAAAAGAAAAACAAAAAACAAAACCATTAATCTAACCAAAAAAGTATGACAAAAAAATTATAAGAAAAAATTGTAGTTTTTTGTCAGAATTGTATAATCTTTACCCAAAGTTCCATTCAGCACAAGCATAAGGACCAATCCTGAGGTGGACATAAAGCCCTGCTTCCTTAGCCAGATTGATAAACTTTACCAAATCATATCTCCCCTCAAAGTAATACTACAGAAAGAAAGAATGTTGCTTTTTTAGATAAAATTGACAGAATATAATAAAATAATGAAAAGAAACAATCTTTAATGATTGGTAATCACTTGGCCAGGTTCAGGTTCATGTCCATTCCAGAAAACATATGTTTGAATCACATCTAATCCCCCTTCTTTTGCCTTCTGAATAAGATCTGGCCACATCTGCCATAACCCAAGAACATAAGAAATATGAACATTGAAGTAAAACAATAACAGAATAAGCAAACTATGAAAAGCTGTGATGAAAATGTAAAAACATACCTCAGGGGTACTTCTGGGATAATGAATGGAACCAGATAACAGGATTCTTCTCTGTCCATTGACAATAATAGCCTTACTATCATAAGAAACAGAGGCATTCACACAAGAAGCCAGTAGTAACATAATGGAAACCACCACATTCCACATAACAACCATCTTCAAACTCATTCCCATTGTACCATACAAAAAAAATGAAAAAAAAAGATTAAGACTTTCCTTAATCCCACTTGTTCTTCAAGTTTGAATTTTTAGAAAAATTACAAACAAAACCAAACCCGGAAAGCATATAATGCCTTTCCCTCCCAAAGCCCAAATACTCTTGGCACTTTATTCTATGCTTTGCTTTATTTGGAGAGAGAGAGTAAGATAAAGAATGAACAAAACATGCTTCTTCTAGCTACATACATAGAGGTAAGAGAGTCAAGAAAACAGCTGTGTTTAAGGACTTATGTTTTACTACTATTTGTGTTTTCTAGTACGAGAATCGAGAGGACTATAATGTTTGTTTAATGGATTGAATGTGGATAGAGAGATGGAGAGGCTGAGGAATGAATTGAATAGAAAGAAAGGTGAGTAAATGAGAAGTGTAGTATTGGTGAACTTGGGACTGCAGAAAAATGGGGTGATACTAAGCTGCTTTTAAACACAAATAAAATGGGATGTTGCCAAAATGGACATTGGTCCCATTTTCACACCTTTGGCCCTCTTCTAATTACCTCTCACCCTACTTCAGTCGTTTTAATATTATTTATCAACTATATTAGAAAGATTATACCAAGTTTCATACCCTTTGGGTTTAGTGACGACTTGAAGAGTAATAAATGTGGTAACTAGTTAGTGTTATTGTCTTCATGTGGTCTATTTTTTTCAACTTTTCAACTTGAGATATTACATTATTCATCTCTCAAAAAACTGACGTCATCATCGGTACCTTACCAAATGATTTTAGAGGCGGCATCTGCGTCTCTAATTGGCGATGATAGGTCTAAAATGGTATGTTCCGTAATATTTCCACTAACTTTACAATGTGAGTATTATATTATTCCACCCTTAATGGGGCCTTAGTCGTTCTAGAGCTCTTGATTATATAAAAAAGTACGGTGTCACGGTTATTTTTAAGGGATAGAATGTGAAGATCTGTAAAAGAAGGTTGTAAAAGTATGTTAGACTTTCTTTAAATGAATATGTCTATTGATTTCAGTCTTACGGATTGTTTTAACTTGAATAAAAAATGGATCTAAAATACACTACTCACGTATAAAACGGGGCTAGGTCGTGGTCTATTTGGCCTGCCCCCGAGGAAACTTCTGTCGCTTTGAAAGACTCAGCATCCTTGTCGAGATTGTGTCAAAATATTTTAGAGGTGTAACGCTTAGTATTATTAATGTTTCCCCTAATTTTCCAAAGTGAATTTTATATTATTCTTGTCTTAACTACTCAACGTAGAAGGTACACAACAAAAAAAACGGGAAGTTATTGGATGGTGAGGGAATTTATACTGAAGTGACCTGTGAGTTGATCGGAACCACACGGTTTATGTTCGAAATATAAATTGTGTGTCTCTGATCAACCCACGGGTCACTTCGGTGAATGTGGAGAGACCACCCAATAAGTTCCCCAAATAAACACAATTATCAATCATATGTTTGAAATGAAGTTTAAAGGTCCATCCTCTAATTACGTAGTACTACCTCCGTCTCATAATCTAAGTCATCTTAAAGGTTTTCACACAAATTAAGAAATTGGTCAAATGTCATAAATTTGAATGTTAATATCCAAAATGTCTCTTGACTGTTATTAATGCAGTAGTTGTTAATTATTGAAAAGTTGTTAAATTGATAATAAATTACGGGTGAGATAGAGAAATATGCAATAAATGTTGCATTGATAATGTAGAACGACATATACTATGGGACAAATTTAAAAGTGTATGATGACTTATATTGTGGGACGGATGTAGTATATAACTATGTCAAACAACAACTTAATCTTGCATAATTACTCCCTCCGTTCCGAAATAACTAAGCCAGTTGCCGAAAACACGCATATTAAGGGTGTGAGTTACTGCTTTAATTTGAATGCCAAAATGACTAAAACAACTTACTCTATAATTAATACAATGTTGTATTTATTCTCCCACTCTTTAATAAATAATGGTAGATGTAGGAAAAACACAATAAATGCTACATTGGAAATGTAACCGTCTCTGTTATTTTAGAACAAATCTTTTTGGCAAATGCCACAATTATTTCAGAACGGAGGGAGTACATCATTTCTCTATTTGATTTTTGGACCATTGATTATGATGTATGACATACTGATTCGAATGAGTGCCAAAAAAATCAATGGTTAAAAAGGTTGTTATAAAACTTTTTTGTGTATATTTTGTTTTGGCAAAAACATTTCTCTATTTAAATATATCATTTCCCAGGGGCTGTCTTTTACGGGAAGTTATTGAGTGCACCCGCCATATGCGGAGGGCATCCATGTGGCAAACTGTACACCTTTTATTTTTAAACAGAATTCAAACTGTTGTGACAGATCGATCAAGAAGTGATGGTGATTGTGAGTAAAAATAAACAATAAACAAGTAAACAAACACGGAAACAAGAAGAAAACGGTTAACGATTAACAAGTAAACAAACACAGAAACAATTAACAAGTAACCAAACACAGAAAATAGAAGAAACGGTTTTAACGTGGTTTCCGACAATGTGTAGACTACTCCACGGACAAAAGAGGATATTTTATTATCACGAGAAAGTTACAAGTTACAATTAATACAGACGGTTTTACAGCCTTGAGAATCCAACTCTAACCGATTAGACATCCAAACCAGACAATGACCGAAATACCCCAGAAGTAACTTGACCAAAACCATGCAACAGGTGTGTTCTCTAAGTCTGCCGTAAAACAGTAGACTCAACTCCAGCAGCTTTAACTTAAACATGTTGATCAATCCTGCTGATCTGCCACAACTCAACACCAGATCATAGCTTTCATACCAGACTTCAGCAGCATAGTTTAAGTCACAATTATACAAACTGTGTGGTCCAAAATTATTACCGGTCAATTAGGTCCATGTGGATATACCGCACAAAAACTCCCCGTCTTTTACAGGTAAAAGTCTTTTTTTTAAATTAAAAAAATGATCATTTTACACGGCTGTTTTTACCATGGACGACAAAGATTATCGGACCAATCCTAGTACTGTGGGTAAGGGGCGTATCCATGTGTATCAGGGTGGGGTCACATGACCCCACTGAGATCCGGATAATTTTTATAGTATTAAAACGATGTAGTTTTGATGTTAAAAAGTGTCGTTTGTTGGTAAAAAAATGTAGTTTTAGGCTCCGGTGACCCCACTATAACAAATTTTTGAATAAAAAATTGTAACGCCCCGCTCCCAGATACCGAGTCCTTATCCGGAAACGAAACGCTCGGCACGTATAGTATTAAATAAATTCAATATTATACGTAAGCCTCTACGTCGTATCGAGTTTAGCAAAAGGAAGCTAAAAACACTCGGCAAGCATCATAAATGCTACTAAGAATAGATTACAACATACTAAAGATAGAATGTTTGCCTTACAACAACGAAACAAAGGAAACTTACAACATATGATGTCTTAAAGAAAAGAACAACAAACTTGTCTTACAACATGAAAATAAAAGTACAACATGGTCCAAAAGAAAATACATCATAGCCTCATACAACGTCTTTGAAATTAAAAGGAATTATCATAAAAGCATCATCATGACATTGTCGTCATCAAACATCGTCAAACTCCTCATCGAGCTCAAAATCTACCTATTCATCTTCTCACCCCGCAAAGCATACAACAAAATACAATGTAGGTAAGTACAACATACTTAGCAAGATTAAGAAGCTAATGTATAATTAAGTCTTACAACGAAAGGTTCATTAGTTATTATTAAATTATCTTTATGAGACCAACTCGATTCTAGGGTTCACTTCATGCTCATCAACATGTCGTGACTAACTGTTTCTAGCTTAGCTTATCTCTGTCACATCATCATTCAAGGGCATTATGCATGGTGTTCACTCACCACGAAGTATCTGGGTGCAACATATTGGCGGATCACACCAATATCCACAGGGGAAAGCCCGATAGTATACACGCTCGGCGGAGTCCCTCCGTACGTAGGGTCTCGGACTTACGGGGTGGTGTTCCTCCATACGTAGGGTCCAAAGACTTACGAAGTTATCCACTTTATCTAAACGCCCACACATCGCGATATAGACTTGTGTCTTACCAAGAATGAATTGATGTTTAATCTTTTTACTACACAAGTATGTTTGTCATTATGTTGTTAACTAACCACCTAAGTATTTTCAAGTAAGCTCCCTCACCTCTACTACTCTCTTTCCTATACCACTAGACACGGACAAGGCCTAGCACATACACAGACAATGGTGAATTGTAATTCATCAAAGCACAAGCCAATCATACTCTTCCGACGGTCCCAAACTTCAACTCCCTTGAAGAGTACATTCGGTGCCAGAACTAAGCGCATCTGAAGCTTAATCAAGGCTTGTTCAAGTTCATTTAATGTTATTAGATCAAGAAACAACATTTAAAACTAGACTCGGGGCTCAAAACTGACTAAACACTATAAAAGACAAGTCTAGTGCGCTTGTACTGGCCAAACAGAGACTTTCTGCAAGGCTGGTGAGCCTGCACTGGGCTCTGGTGCGCCCGCACTGGCCTCGGTGTGCTTGCACCAAGCCCCATAACGTAAAAACGGACTTCCTGCCTCCCGGTGTGCCCGCACCAGCATCTGGTGGGCCCGCACCAAGCATAGAAACTCTCAAAAACTCAGTTTTATGCATCTAAACGATCCCCACTCGATTCCAAACATGTTTAACATCAATAGGCACAGCAAAACAGCAGAAAAGCATCACTTTTACATAACTAAACGTCACATACTTCTCTAATACAAGTAGGCATGATTTCAATCATTAAAACACCACAAATTATACCCAAAACACAACCTTAACAACATAAGATCTTAATTAAACATTAGGAAGAGCCTCTTACTTGATTAAAGCAATTCCCAAAGCACGACTTGAAAGAAACCTGCAGCACTTCCTCAAACTTCGATCAAAAACCTATGTTGATCAACAATTAAACTACAATTAATTGTGATAACGGCTTCTAAACAACATAATCTATGAATCAAACCAAACGATGACTTGAAACCTGATCAAATCTTGAAGAAACCAATATTAGGGCTAAATTCTTACCTTCTCAAAATCCCGAACTTTTAGTATCACCACGAAGCCCTTCTTCCGCTGATTCTATTCCTCTAAACGAATCTGAAAACAATCAAGAACTCTCTGAGAAACTCTCTTTTTCTTTCCTTCCTTTGCTTTCAACGTGAAAGTTAGAATGTTTTAAATTCTGACAACTCTCTGGCAACTTCTAACTTAATGGGAAGTTAATTCTCCGAATAAAACCTCCCTTTAACCTTAATTTCCATTAACTCCCTTTAATTACAATTAAGTCCCAAAAATCCTTTATTCCCACTTTTATTCCTTTTTTTTTATTCCCACTTAATTCCCACTTAAATGTATAACACTTTAATCCATAAAAGAAATAAATATAATATTTCAAATTTTACAAATTGACACGTCTGTCCTTTTTTAAAGTTCGAGATATTACAAAAATATAGTTTTACGGTCCGATGACCGCACTGAAAAAAATTATGGAACCGCCTACTGTGGGTTACCTTAATTATTTGTGTTTCATGTTAAATCGACTTGCAGACACTAATTTTTTGAAAGATTGATTTTCACGCGGCTTCAGGAAAAAAACAAACAAAAGGAACAGTAAATACTGTATGATGTATCGTTACATTCAGGAAAATGCAAATAAATACTGTAACAACAACAACAAAAAAAAAAAAAAAAAACAACTACGAAGATGAAGGAGTTCGGCCCGTTAAATTATTTTCAGTCATTCCAATGATTTTTTTTATTAGGTATATATCCAATACCTTTTTTTATGAAAATTATTAATTTCTGCCCCTAATGACTATTTATTTTCTCGATACACAACGGTGAACGGCATAATCATACATATCCGTTCTTAAATATAAGTCATCTTACATCTTTTGATTTATTCTACAATATAAGTCATTTTATATTCCAAATGCAACATTTATTGCCTCATTTTCTATATTACCCTTAATTTATTATTAATCTAACAATTTTTCATTACTTGACAATTATTGTATTAATGACAGCCAAGAGATATTTTACACATGAACCTTCAAATTTATGTGAAAAAATCTAGGATGATTTATATTTTGGAACGTAGGTTGTACGTCATTGTCCACAAATTCGAATATTGGTCTTCATATCAAATTATAGTCTAACCCACCACTAAATCGATGGACCTTGTGTATTGTCCACAGTTAATCCATTAGTTTACACTTTCTACGTAAATATATTAAATAAAGTATGGCAATAATCTCACTTCCACGTACACAAAAAAAATGGTTAAAGGTTGTAAATGTGTTTTTTATTAAAATGAGGAAAATGAGAAAAAATGACAAAAACGCGCATTACTACATGTGTTACTACATGTTGCTACAACCAAATGTAGTAACACATGTAGTAACAGGCACGTTTTTGTCCTTCTCAACCATTATTTTTTTTTCTTGTCCTTTTTTCTCATTTTGTATTTTTTTTGTCCTTCTGGCCTCTGGCCCCAAAAAAAAATATTAAGGGACCCACGTACAATTTTTTGCTCGTTTGCATTGTCAGTCTATTAAATGGTTTTTCACCAATCAACAAACACCAACACACCTAATTTTGTGGTTGGTTTTTTTTCTTCTTCTTTTTCTTTCAAATTTTTATTATATTTGGGAGGCCAGGCATAACACTCCCTTAAATGTGTCCAATAACAAGGTTGAACCAACATAACACATAAAGACGTGTGAAATGTGGTCCTATAATAATGTTGGGTCAACATAACACGTAAAGACGTATGAAGGGCAAAGGGTACACAAGGCCAGTAATAAGGATTGATCACATGACTTCTCGTTCTGATATCATATTGAATTATCATCTCTCCCGAAAACATAAATTGTTGGAGACGTAGATGATTAACATCGTAAACACTTCAACAATGATGTCTATTGACATGACAGTTTTACTTCAATCACTACATTTTTATTACTTGGGACAATACATATAGAAATGGTTGTCACTGATGTTTTTACAAATGTCACTCACAGCGACGCTCTTTATGTACAAGAAACATTATTGTCATTATCATTGAGGTTACTCGCAATCGTTCAATCTGGGTGACTTTTCTATAAGAATAGGAACGTCGATATCACTGGCATTTTTTCTGAAAAAAAATATAATCATGACGGTTCGGTAATTGTGGTACTCAAAGACTACCAAGGATTCTAGAAGATGTTGTCAATAGCTCAGATACCGAACAAATAGAACTGATCTATGGAAGCAAATACCCCCTCCGTCTCAAATATAAGACATTTTATATTTTTAAATTTGTCTCGCGATATAAGTCATTAAATATTACCAATGAAACATTTATTATTGTTTTCGCTATGTTACCTGACATGGGTATGATCAACTAACATACACGTGACACTCATCAAACTTAATCGGGTCATCTCACCAAATGGGCAACACACGGGCGCAACTCAATATTGGACTTTACATCAGACGACGTTAGCAAAGCAAAGCTCATCTCTATACGACGCGAGTTGCCTCCAGGATCGTCTTGTCGACATGACGCAAGTCTTCATTTATATTTCATAACCAGCGCGACACAAGTCATCTATGGTTTCATATTGCTGACATTGTACAGGTTCCCCTCAACCACCCATATTCAGTACATGACAGGTCAACACCGACCTTAAATAGCGGTTACATCCCATTAATTAGGCATTAACACACATTCAACAAAATGTCCCATGATTATCGTGTTAGAGACATGAAATCCTCATAACGGCTTCATGTCTTCAGCATGACTTCAATACAACACTATCTTCACCGCCCTCCTCTCTCTCTCTCTCTTATGTGTGTGTGTGTGTGTGTGTGTGTGTGTGTGTGTGTGTGTGTGTGTGTGTGTGTGTGTGTGTGTGTGTGTGTGTGTGTGTGTGTGATCATCATTCTCATTATCAAGGTACATACAATTTACTTACACTTGCAAATACTCTCGATCACTTACCGTCAATTTTTAGAAACTTCTCTACATGGTTACTTATTTTAGCGTTGAAGTGTCTCCCAAAGGCAAGTTTCGGGACTCCTAACGCTCTGTGTGTTTTGCAAGCCCAATTCCAAAAAGAGTACTTGGATCATCCAAATGAGGTTCAATTACCAGTATTACAAATTGTTTTCTGATGATGCCGAAAAGGTCATCAACAAGATTGAGTGGATGTAACGGTGGATATCTGGCTATAAAGAGTGCATGGAAGTGGTGGTGCTTAGTGGTGAAAGTGGTGGTGCTCAAGAACAGGATAAAGGTCTTCAAGAGCAATACGGGGGGTGTTTGGAGTTTTTATGTTTATGAGATGAACCTGAAGAGGCTGCCTACGTATCCTCTGTAGGGGATCAAGCCATGCGTAGTTCTGGGAATGAAGTCCCTTCATCCTCCTCCTTTGTGATGGAGGTGTAGTGGGTATTTATAGAGGTTTGGAGCTAGCCAGCCGGTGAGAGCATGAAAACTGGCGGGTGCGGGCAGGTCGGAACCCGGAGGGCCTCGTGGCCTGACGGCCTTGTGGTTATGTTGGCGGTTATGGTCTCTGGCGGACCTAAAGACCTTGGGTTCACGGGCCGGCCCCTAGCCCTATAGCGTCGCATAGGACCAAAGGCTTGGAGCGGGGCCGACAGCTTGCGAGTTCGCGGATTGTGGTGGCCGGTGGCTTAATCCACTGTTTTGGGGGTCAGATGGACCCGAATAAGGATCCGTGGGATGAATTACGATTTAGGCATATCATTTTCAAACCGGACTATTTCTAGCAACCAGGGCCGGCCCTGGCATTTTTTGGGTTTAAGGTCAAGTCCCCGAATTGAGCCTTTTAGTTGAAGTTGTTTTTTTTTTGAAAAACATATTTATCGCGTTTTTAACATCTGTAAGTACAAAATTCAATTTATTGATAGCCTCAAAACATGCCTACAAAATAGTCTTTTCTTGTTTGTATGTCTAATTTTTTTTGGTCCAAGTAAATTTTTTTATTGGGACCTTTATCGATTGGAGTAAAATAAAATTTAGGACATTATCAAAAAAAAAAAACATATTATATTAAGTTGGATCGGATTGAATTTACACGTTTTTTTTTTTTTTTTTTTTTTAACGAAACATGTATCGTTGGGCTTAAGACGGCCGTCTCTTCGGCCTCACATGAGAGCCGGCCCTGCTAGCAACCTCATTAATCCTAATTTTTTTTTATCAATCTAACTATTTCAGTAATAAAATGCAATTGGTATTTTAGACATTTAATGTTAAAATTTATGAATTCAACCATTTTTTTAAACTTTGTGAAAATCAAAACCTTTAAAATAACCTATATTTTGAGAGGGTAGAAGTATTTCATAGTAACAAATTATTTTCTATCATTATTTCAAACTAATGCTTGTCATTATCATAAATCCTAGAACTAAGCAACAAAATCATCTTGATTGCTTTCGTGTGCACTACCCTAAAACTAAAACTAAGCAACAAATCTTGTTAATTGCTTTAGTGTGTACTTCTTGTAATTTGCATCATTGCCAAAAACAAAAAAATATACCTAACCAATTAATCACTACTCCCTACACTACTAGTATTAGTCAGCCATAATATAAACTCAAATACAGTAGTTGTCTCTTAACGGAAATGATGTGATTTTTCACCAAATTGAAAAAAAGGCATTTTCAATAGTGCAACGACAACACATGCTGTGCACTTAGCACTATTTTTCTATGTAATCAAAAGCTCTACGTGTTATCAAAGTAAAAGGGCGGTTGGTTTTATTACTCATAAACCTAAAATTTTATATTAGCATCACTTCATCTTTTATTTTTTTTAAGTAAAACATCATCATTTATTTTTATTTTTTTATTTTTTACTCGGAAAGGAAAAAACATCATCATTTATTTGAATTGGCATTTTTAGTATATCAACATAGATATCTATGCATATATGAATTATTTTTATTTTAAAGATGTATGCCGTACCAAATGACATGCATGCACTCGCATCATATCTTCTATATTTACTTTCTATTTTACAGTTTCAAATACACATTTTTCTAGTTTACATAATTTCTACTCAAAATTAAATGCATCAGATTCTCTATTTTACATAATGCGGTAGATATAAAGGAAAATTTACAAAATCTGGATAAACACGATAGATGTGATTAAAATTTTACAAAATATATATTTTACAATAAAAAATATAGTATATGTTGCAGTATTGTTTTTCATGTTGAAATCTATAAATTACAGTTTTTAAAAGATTTACAGTATCTATTGCAAATGATTATGTATATAAGGATAATTACATTTTTGTCCATGTTTTTCTCATTTTCTCAAAATTGACTCATAGATTGTATATCTATATTTTTACTCCACACTGTTAGTAAATTTTTTTAAGCCCCACTGTTAGTAAATTTTAACGGAAGCATAAAGTCAGATGTTTAACTCTGTGTCTTATGTCACATTATTATTGGTTCATGAAAAAAATGACATTATTATTGGTTCAACAACGATTAAACTACAACTCATGGATGTGAAATATTAGACTAGCTAGCTCCTATATTTTAATTTCATAAATCAAATGGAGACACAAATGTGTTACATGCATGTGTACTACAATTGTATGTTTTTAAGTAATAAAGAAGGCACTTTCCTTTTCCTTCTTCTTTTTGGTGGGTGTATACAAATCGCTTAAAAGTTAAGGTTAAAAAAAACAAGGGAAAATACACTTAAAAAAAAGGAAAATACACTTTTATCCCTATGGTTTAATATGTACTCTATACCCTTATGGTATATTAACCTATACTCCCTCTGTCCCAATTTATTTAGGATTTATTCCATTTATGAGTGTTCCAAAATAAGATACAAAAATTATGTTTTAATTGCCTAAATTGCCTAAATATATTTTATAAATTGAAAATTGTGCTACATATAAAAAACAAAAAGGTAAATTAGTCAAGTTTTAAATGACCAGACTTATTAATTGATGTCTCCTTAAATATTGTGATTTTTGAAATTTCCCAAACAAATTGGAACGGAGGGAGTAATTTAACAGAAAACGCTCATTTTCATGTAAAATTTTATAATAATACTCCATCCGTTCCAAAATAACTGATGCAGTTGCCGAAAACACGCATATTAAGGATGTGAGTGAATGATTTAATTGGAATGCCAAAATGACTAAAAAAACTCTAGTCTATAATTAATGCAATGTATTGATTATTTTGACTAAACTTCACTTATTTTGAAACAATTTTTTTTTTTTGCAACTCAGTTATTTTGGAACGGAGGGAGTAATATAAAACAGTCACATTTTTTCAAATGTTTTCTTATTCTGAATAATTTAACTGTAAGGCCTGTTTGTTTACACATCTAATCACTTATTCCGAATAATTTAAGTGGTGGTTAATTTTAGAGTTTGTTTGATAACTGTTTTAAACACCACTAAATTGATTAAGTGGATTTGAACTTTCAGCGATACATACCTCGCTTATCATAGAAAATGTTGCCACAACTTTCCTTATTTTATGCAAAACGCGTGTAACTGCCAACTCATTCATGTCCTTTTTTTTTCTTTTGCTTTTCAGTATATTATTATGGTTAATTCATTGATATATATATATATATATGTATTTTGTAGTTTTTTTTGTATATTTAAAAGTGTTGTAGGGGTAAATCATTAATTTAAACATTTTCAGATTTCAAATGGATTGCCTTATCAAATGATCTAATTATTTTCAGATTTTAGTAACTTAACATATTCAAATTTCAGATTTCAGAATTCACATTTCAGATTTCAGATTTAACAAACGCCTCCTAGTGATTTGTAATAAGTATTGTTTTTAATAGAAAATCCAATAAAATGATGTCAATGGAATATCTTACTTAAGGCATGCCACATCAACATGGTTGTGTAGGACCATTTTTACAAGTTCATCGTTAAAAAAAAAAAAAAAAAAAAAAACGAGAGCATTTAAAAGCACTACATTAAATCCAATTGGAACACCACGATATTTTAAAATATACATAAACTAGATACCTTTATGGACTCAAAGGCACTGATAAATTTAACATATACCCTTAACGCCTCAATAAAATTTGCAACATGTGATAAGCTAAATCATGCATTTATATTGTCCATAAGCTTCACCCCACTTATAAGGAGAAACACATTTTGAAATTAAAGAGATAAGTCCACTGCACTAATTCTTTCAATTGAAAATAAAATAAAATAAAATGATGGCTCTTATGAATGCTTGTAAAATAACTTGCAACTTGTGGATTATAATAAATTAAAATATTTTAATTGACAAAATAAAAATGACAAATCCACAAGACTTCGGGCCCCCCAAAAAAAACAGCAAAGATATAATCCGCAAGTCATCACTCATCCATACGGTTTCGTTTTCTAAACTATTACGGTTAAACATCGATAAATGAATAATCTCGTCAAATAAATAATTTTCTTTGGTCTCGATTTGGCAAAATGACTTAAAATAATGTTCGATAAATAAATAACCTCACTAAACGAATATTTTTCCTGGTCCCGAAGATACTCATTTATCAAGGTTTAACTGTACATGCTTCTTTTTATTGCCATCATAGTTTTAATGTCACATAAGAAATTACTTCGAATATCACGGTTATTTTTGCACAAAATAACGTCAGAAGTTAGTTATCGATACTACTGACGTTGGTTTCGATAACAGCGTCAGTGACATTGACGTTATAGTTATAAAATTGTCACGGATAAAAAACGTCATTCCACCTGACATTTCCGTTAAAAAAATGACTACCAAAAATATCTTATATAATGAGATATTTTATGATATAACGTTGTACCAAGTGCTATATATCACACCATTTCATTTTTGCATTGTTTTACATAATACACACCAGAATGCTTTACATAATACACGCCGAAATAGTATAAAATGGGAATGTATGATGAATGTGTCAATGGATAAAACAATTGTACCGGTTGATATAATATTCATACAACGGATATATATATCAGATGTAATCTTAAATAATACCACAATTTCATGCACTTATCCGCCGATGAACAATGTATAGCCACGTCAGCTGATAATTGCTTGCAAACATGGAAAAGCTCTTATTATGCCTTAAAAGGCTTAAAAACCTCCACACCTTTCAAAACGTTACGGATGGGCTTTGCCAACACCAACCAACCACTCCTCCCTGGATTCCGATGGGCCCATTCTCATCCTATTTCTTGTAGCCCCTCTCGTTTTTCTTGGTCCAAAAGGCGATTTCTTTCGCTCATATTGTCCCTTCATCTCGACCTGACAGGACGGTAATGAGGTTAAATATGATGATTCGGCGATCCCTTATTTGGAAGGATCATGACTGAGTGCCCATAAAGAGTCACTATGCATTCATAGCTAACTCTCACATTGTGGTTGTCGGGATTCGATACTGCATTTCTTGGTGCAATCTGTCACCTGAAAATCAATTGAGCTACACGTGTGGGTCCCTTTCGTTCTCCTTCCTCGTCCCTTCAAACCGTTACAATATTGAACAATTAATACTTTGACGATTCTATTGACACTATTGAATTATTTCTGACACAATGAATACATATCCGTTACAATATTGAACATGTAAACTTTTGACGGTTCTATTAAAACTCTTGAAATATAAAGTATTGTTGAATAACTCAATCATATGTTGCTACGAATTAAATATATGATAGTATTTTTTAATACTTGAAAAGAAATAAGTGACAATTATAAGAAAAACTCAATATCACATGTATCGAAGAAAAAGCTAAAGACAATTATTATTAATATTGATACATAAAATTGGTTGAACCTAATTAAAGTAATGGTGTTGGTTGAAAAAAGGGACCTAAACTCATGATAAATAATCAATACTTTGCTGTTAGGTCAAGTTTCAACCTTACAGCATAACCGACACCCGAATTCAGGACATGGTAAATATATCCAATTCAGGATATAAGTATATATATGAATGATTTAATCATGTCATGATAATTTGAAACTCAAAACAAACAAAAATAAAAATAAAAATTACAATACACCTTTGAGAATATAACTTTAGGGACGGGACATCCAAAACCATCGCGTTGAAGCTCAACAATAAAAAACAAAAAGTGATTTTAATAAAAATGTGCAGTTTTTTTACGAAACATGTTTTCACACGGTGCACACCATTCAGATCCAACATATTATATAATGTTGTTGTCTATTCTGATTTGATATGAGTCAAAAATTACGTGTTCTATAAATCCAATACCGATCAGTCAGAATGTGGTTGACTATTCTGACTTGATTTGAGACGGAGGTTGAGTGTTCTTTAAACCCAATACCGGTCAAAAAACTTAGTTCATACATTTTGATCCAAATTCGATCAGAAGAAATTCAAAATTCTGCCTATAATTGGGTCAAATCAGTCACAATGTGGTTGACTATTCTGACTTGATTTGAGTCGGAAATTAAGTGTCACTTAAATCAAATACCGGTCAAAAAGATTATTTAATATATTTTGACCCAAATTCAGAAGTTAAGTGTTCTTTACACCTAATACTTGTCAAAAAGCTTATTTAATGCATTTTGACCCATATTCGGAAGTTAAGTACTATCTCCGGTCCAAAATATAAGTCATCCTAGAATTTTCACACTGATTAAGAAAGTAGTTAAATGTAATTAATATATGGATAAAATGTCTAATACACCCCTTGACTATCATAAATGCAACAATTGTGGAGACAATAAAAGTGATTCGATTGATATAGATTAGAAGTAATTTAAGGAAAAATGTTCATTAATGCTCTATTGATATTGTGAATGACTTATGTTATGAGACCAAAGTAAAAAAAAAAAAGCTAGGATGACATTTTTTAAACCCAATACCGATCAAAAAGTTTATTTATACATTTTGACCCGAATTTGACAGAAAAAAATTCAATATTGTGTTTAAATTTGGCTCAAAATAAATAAGCATGAAAATTTTTATTTTATTTTAAAGATAATGATAACCGCCATGAAAGAAAAGCCAAAGCCAGTCTCCATCATAATTTATTAAGTACTTATCTTTAATAACCATCATCAGCTAAATTTATTAGCTTACGTTGGAAGTACGTTTAAATCTCATCTTCTTCTTTTTTATTATATAAAAAAAACATTTGATTAAAGGATTGGCACTACACCTCACATATCTTCTCATTATGTCATAAATGTAGATCATTTTTTATTTGTCATTAGCCAACTGATCTTTCAAGGATTAAATGCAATTAATTATACAGCACACCATAAATAAATGCAATTATACATTAAAAGACAAATATAAATAATTAGTAATAATTAAACTATTTCAGCACAACTGAATAGTGTGGTGTGACAATGGATCTTATCCACCACCTAGTCATACATGAGCTAGCAAGAAATTATTTATTTTGGATTTTGACCTTAATTAGATTTTCCTCCAATTGTTTATTTTATCTAAGTTCTCATGGATCTAATGTTTGAGGAATTGTTTCAAACAATTTTGCCTCAATAAATTACAATAGAATTGTTATTATTAATGTAGCTATGTTTATGTAGCTTCTAACTATGAAGAGAGTCTTTAACAACAACAACAACAACAACAACAACAACAACAACAAAAAAAAAAAAAAAACTATGAAGAAGATATTAATTGAATATATAAAATATCAAACAAATTAGTTTGACTCAAACGATAAGTGACTTGAGATTGTCTAGGAAGATGACCGGTTCAGTTCTTCTCTGATGCGTCATGTTGAAAGAACTTTTGACCAGTCCTTATCCATGATTAAGAGTCTGCAGACATGATTCAGGCTTCAGGCTGAACTCCAAATGATTAGTCGGACCAGTTAGTCCGGATATCGGATGCCTTTCCGGAAAAAGAAAAAAAACAGAATAAGATATGAATTGGCTAAATTGTGGTTGGATTAGCATTAAACTTTATCCAAAACAATGGGGTGTCAGGTAGGGTTACTCTTCAATATCCAGAGGAAGAGTGGTGTGTGTTTTCTTGTTTTTTTGGATTATGGATAAAATTATGTGGGGTTCTGCTTCGGCCTAATTTCCTGCCCGAGTTTTCGCACTATTCCAAACAACCTAAAATACTTTTATTATTATTATTATTTTATTATTATGGTTGTTGTTTATTAATAATGACATCAAATAAAATTTATCGTGGTATCATATACTCCCTCCGTTTTTATATATATGTTGCAGAGAGAAAAATCACACAAATTAAGAAAGTAGTTAATATGTCTCAAATATAGTGTTGGAAATGAATTTTTTTATTGGAGATGTAAATATATTGGTAAATGAGAAAAAAAGTGATAAATGATGCATTGGAAATGTACAATAACATATAAATAAAAAAAAAGAGTAAATTGTGAAATGTGACAGATAAATAAAAAAAGAGTAAATGGTGAAATTCGACAGATAGAAAAAAACGGAGGGAGTATATTCGATCATAAATTAGGGACTAAAGAGACTTTAAAGTTAATTATAAGCCACTTGTTTTAACACATTTGTTGAGATAATATTATTTCCCTTGATTTTATGCAATCACAAGCCCTTTTCTCTCTCTTTTCTTTAAGCTCCAAGGCCAAAGGGCGCGATTAATCAAGAGTCCGTTCGGGTGATGCATGTAAAATTTGACTTTCATTCAATGAAAAATGCCTCATCAAAAGGTCTTAAACATGATGCATCAAAAGAGAATCGAGTCTTTGATATTTGTATGTAATTTTGAGGGGAAATTCGATTAGTACACCATTTTTTAAAATATATCTGAAATCTACATCCCTTGAAATTCAAAATATCCGTCTATCCCCCATCCTAAAATGATAGAATCCGCCCATTTTTAGGCGAATCCGCCTTTTTCGCCCATTTACCCTCCCACCCGCTGTCGGTACCTCCCATTTACCCGCCCATGATGAAAGAATCCGCCCATCAGAATGAGAGAATCCGCCCGTTTTTTCTGCCCATTATGGGCAGTTTCGCCCTTTTTTTTTGGCTCCTTACGTGTGGCTTCTTGGCTTCTACCATTACGATCGTTCTTCACACCTACAATGAAGAGGTTCAATTTTTTTTTATGAAAGAAATTCGAAATTTGAGGAAAGAAATCGTATGGAATTTGAAAAAACTAAAATTATGCTTCGAATTTGAACCTTCGAATCTCTATGAACCGTCGAATTTTTCTTCACACCTACAGTGTAGGAGAAAGTCAATTTTTTTGTAAATCTCTAATGAAAGAAAGTCGAAATTTGAGGAAAGAAATCGTATGGAATTTGAAAAACTAAAATTATGCTTCGAATTTGAACCGTCGAATTTTTCTTCACACCTACAGTGTAGGAGAAAGTCAAATTTTTTTTTTAAATCTCTAATGAAATAAAGTCGAAATTCGAGGAGATATGGGCGAAATTAGAGGAAATAATCAAAAAATGGGAAGGAAAAAAAACAAACAAACAAAGAAACAAATTAGGGCAAAACCGCCCATAATGGGCGGAAACGGGCGGATTCTCTCTTCATGGGCGGGTAAATGAGCGGTACCGATAGCGGGTGGGCGGGTGAATAGGTGGATCAGCCTAAAAATTGGCAGATTCTCTCATTTTAAGGCGGGCATAGACGAAGATTTTGAATTTCAAGAGGGTAGATTTCAGATATATTTTCAAAAATATTGTATTAATCAAATTTCCCCTAATTTTAATTTTAAGTCATTAAACCCTTGAATTAAGCACAAATTCTTTTTAATATTGCTGCATAAGTTTTTCAAAAATTAACTCAAGATTTTGTATAGTTCCAAGCCTCCAATCCAACACTATTGAGATAAGATAGATCCTTTTGGCTATTAAATTATTTTTTATCAGGGAATTTTTCTTAATTGCATTTGAACAAGTAGGGTATAACTGATTGCAATGTCTCGTGATCGATCATCCAATTAATAATTATACATGTGGCTTTTCCTCTTTGTGGGTGAACAACCTTTTTAGCCTCTTATCATCAGATGTGTGTGTTTGACTGCTTGTGCATTTTATTTTTTTATTTTTATTTTTTTTTTTATTATTTTTTTTTTTTGGCGCCTTAACGGGGTTCGAACACTGGTTTTCATGCCAGATTATAGTCTAACTCACCACTAAACTGATACACCTTGTGCTATGTTTGTGCATATCTGCATGTGTTTTCATATGTACATAGATACATATACATTAATTTATATATAATAAATAACATATATTTTGATATATGTATGTTTGTGTAATAGACCTATCCCCGACCCCGGGATCTAAGAAGGGACAAGCCGGCGATCCACCGCCCAAATAAAAAAAAAATCTCCAACAAAAAACTAGTACCTTATTTAAAACATCACCGAATCCAAAAGAAAAAAACATCGTTTAATTTTTTTTATTAATCCGAAACAACCAACAATTCACAGCAAACTGAACCAAATCTGGACAACTAAGCTGTCATGTCAACATTGGACTCTTCATCAATTCCCTCTCCCAGAACAGCCTCCCAGGTTACCCTGCTTACCTCGCCACTCTTGTGTACTTCTTCCGTACCTAAGAAAGGAATTCATAAACTTGTGAGCTAAAGATAGCCCAGTGAGTTCCGGTGTGTGTACCTGTGAACCTTTATATACGAAAATAATAGTTACAAAAAATGTTAAAAAGTTACAATATTATGGCTTTTTCCTTACCCTGCATATAATAGTAGTTGGTACATGGAAAAAAATAATTAAAATCCGATATTTTACAAAATCTACATGTAATTGCTTGAATTTAAATCTATAAATTCTTTGGCACCAACTTGGCTTAGTCAATGAGTCATTACCAACCCATTCCAACATGTTTCTCTATCGCACTTCACAAACAAGCAAGCTATCGCCTGACAATTCCGGCCGATTGTCAAGGAAAAAGGGTTTAGACCTTCGTCCAGTGAACCTCCCAAAAGGCTCGGCCAACCCCACTGCCCTCCGAACCATGACATGGTCGTCGGCCCCTTGCTTTCGCGACCATGCACACGGAACATTGGGGAAATTTTGGTACCATTGTTCTAGGACTGTCGATGAGCCAAAGTCAAGAGGCCCCGAGACCGGTGACTAGACGTTCTGCGGCGCAATAACCCCAACTCACCTAGTCGCTAAGAGTTTTGCATCAGGCAAGAACAATAATTGGTTATCATGATGATCTTTTCACTAATTTTACGATGTCGGTGTATGCCAAGACCAAACTTTACAAGACTGTCATGACAATTATTATTCAAATGGAAGTTAGTATTTCTTATCATAAAATTAAAAAAAACACTTACTGCAAAATTTTAAACGAGGCACCTATTAAAATTCACATTGTCCCTAGAATTATTTTCGGGTTCCTCAAAGTAGTGAGGGGAATAATTAATTAGTACATTATATAATTGTCAAAGATGATCGATCGAAATAGCTAGTGTAATAAAATAAACCAGTTAATCGACTTATGTATCATAATATTAATAAACTATTAACAAATTGGAACGAATTGTTACTTTCTGCATCAAATATATTAGTCTACTAGTGGTAGCTCACCATGCGCTGCATGGTTGTTGCCCTCCAATATAGTTTTTGTGTAATTGTTAAGTCGGATATTCTGGAATGGGGTGCTTTATCTTGTTAGTTAGATTGATGTTTGAGCGAACATTGCCAAGTAGATGCACAATATTAGTTATCTAACATTAGTATATATATGTAATCATAGTTCATATTACACTGAGATTTGAAAGCTACAGTACAAACATGCATACCTGCTGCTGTGCTTATTTCTTTACAGAGGTGTGGGAGGATGCAGTTGAGCTTACACTATATACTTTAGTACGTACATAGACAGCTTATTACAACATTCAATCCGGATAAAAGAGAAGCCGAAACAACATACGGTACGGATAAGAGAGATAGCCTACTACACTTGTCATATTTTCAAGCACGCAAAAGTTTTGGCTTGTCTTCAGTTTGCTAACCTCAAACTCACGATCAGACCGCTTCTCATCGATCGCAATAGCCACCAAATTATTAACCTGCGTTTGAGCAACCCTAGCTTTCGGAAAGAAACCATATTTCATCAAAAATTGCATCACAAACATCAATTTCATCTTGCAAACCTCTTCTCCAGACTCGAGCCCTGTCTGGACTCCAGCATTTTCGTATTCGTCTTCTTTACCAAAAAAAACAGGGGATAAACAGTTAAGTTTGTAAGGTAATGTTAACTGAACTATTTCCGGTAGCTTCATCTTCGCCTTCAACATTGCCCTCCAATAATGGCTTCAATCATCGTGCCCATGTTCTATCCTCTTAATAAGGACACCCAACACCATGTTTTTCAACAAAGCAGCAAAACAAAAACCTACAAGAAGCAGCTACAACCAATGGGCAGTAAACGAGGCAAAATCAATTAAGATTGCAGAAAAAAAAATATGAAAAATACGAGGCAAAAATCAATAAGAAAAATATGCATATAAAATTAGGGGCCATCTTTAGGGACTTTCAACAATAACATAAGAAAAATATGCATATAAAATTAGTTTTTTCTTTTTCAGCTACACAAAATTACCTTCTAGACCAATGAAGCAAAGTCCCCAAGTGATTATGAACCATTTCAACAGGAAAGAGATAACCAAACACATAATCAAGTTTGATTCTGGAGTACCTTCAGAGGTTGCTACGACAACTTTTGACGTAGTGCATGAGAGCTCATATTAATTATTCTATACCGTGCTTGGGAGAAATCTTTTTTACCTGGTCATCCATTTCATGTAACTCCGTTGCTGTCCGGTGCTGGAGCTTTTCTGCAGACTTGTTAAAGAATGTCTCCAGTATGGTCATGCATTTCTGCAATAACTTTGCTGGTGTTGTTTTTACCAAGTTCTGAATTAGGCTAGACTCTGTGTACATGATAATCGAAAACACTACTGAATTTGAATAAGCATACATAAATGCCATTAGGTGTAAGCGTTGATGGGAAAAAGACAAACCTGAAGCAATGGTTGTAGTGCTTGTGCTTCGGTTAATAAGTTACTACATTTTGTGATTGAGAGACTAATGAGCACAAAGCTCCATCTGGATGCAGAGCTGCTTATCTTGAACCCAAGAAAAATAGCTACCAATGTTTTCAAGGGATCCTGCATATTGAAGGGCGAAGCATTTCGACTAAAAATGTATACTACGCAAAAGGCGTGCGTCGAAAAGTGCTGCATAACATTTCCAGTGTGTACCTAAAGCCGCTAAAGCTTGAACTTCCATCAAAGCCTTTTGCCTAAGAAAAAAGAATCAGCAAGACAGTCAGTCTCGATCCTGAAGAATGTTCAACTACCAAACATTTGAAGTAAAATATGGAATCCCTAGAAACAATAAAATGTGAAAGGAAAGTACGAATCATTCAACAATGTTCCAATTTAGCTTTAAATTTGAAATATCTCAATGGCAGAGTGGAAGAACCAATAAGAGGTGCAGCTGAAATCACCACATCGGTGACAATGAAAAGAGAAAGAAGGTAAGGGATTGTTGTCGGATTTACCTAGGTAATATTTGCAATTCATCATGGAAACCAAACTTGGGCGTTAGTGCAATTTGAAAGATGCAGAAGCGAAAAATAGTAGAAAGACGACCAAAGAAATAAATAACGAATGTCAAATATGGACACAAGACAGAGCTGTACGCTACCTAATATGCTAAAAATGCATTCAAAGCTTCTTGGACATTGGTCTAACATTTCCGGATGTGAAGATGATCGATCTCAGATCTTGGTGAGCCATTTCTTCACCTATGAAAACATTCCCAGCAAATTAGACTGAAAGCATAGTTAGATCAAACATAATTATGGTTCATGTCAGAGGAAAAAATGGTGGGAAAAGTCGAATTTTTTAGGATCCGTAATGTGTGCAGCTGTCGGTGATGAAGAATGATACTATCCAGGTTGTCAAAGTCTGGAAATGAAGATAGCAACAGAAGGAAAAAAAGTCAAAATTACTACTACAAAGCAAGGCTGCTATATTCTCACTCATGGTCACGGAAGCCTTTTCATATCAAGCACTTCAACTCGGATGCTCTTGCTCCTGGCTCCAAACCTTTCTTTTCTTTGTTGTACTGAGGATGAAAAGCTGAAAATTTTGAGCAGAAAAGTCTTTTTTTTTTAACTCCTTTTGGTATATTATTGCACAAATCAAAGCATGTCAATAAAGAATCAAATGTCACATAAATCTTGCAGTGCTATTTGTTATGTCTCTCGTCTCTGCATAACTAAATGGAAAAAAAACCATAAAAGAAGAAGAGTCTAAGCTTTTACCTTTTTAGAAATTCCTCAAACTCCTGATCTGGATGCACTGAAACCACAACAGACGTAAAAATAATCATTAGCTTAACTTTGGGAAGGAGAGGAGACGAAAGAAGAGGAGGGGGGATTGACAGGTCTTCATTTACTAAAGCTTAATTATTTAGTCATTTAGGTAATAACCCAAATCGTAGACGTAAACACAGTGGGAAACTTACAGAAAGAGTGGAATTGAAAACACATAATAAGAGGAATTTACAGCTTTTTTCATTCAACAATGGCCGGAGAAACCATTCACAGAATGGGAATAACAACAGACCTTATTATTAACAATTAAATGGAAGGAAGGAAGGAATTTAATCCAAAGCTTGAAGTAGAAATAAAGTTAATCTAAAGCTTGGAGCAGAATTAAACCTGATTGAAACAAAATTTCGACCATCGGTCCAAATTGCACCGCTCTTCAAAAGTATATTACACGAAGAACAAGGTTGACTGATCGGCCTTTTCTAAGTGTCCTCATCGGCAGTGTACCGGGTCAACTGTAGCCTAGAATCGGTGAGTCAAGGTCGTATCCCACAAGGAATCTGGTCGAGTACCAAAGTCGGTCTCGTCCCTAGTTCAGGTCAACACAAATATTGAACGTGGTGATTTGTCAGATCACCGGTTCTAACACTAAATAATGCACAAAAGAAAAGGGTTTAAACTATGAAAAACAAGATAGCCGAGTTATTATCCAACAAACTACTCTCTAACCCTAACTCGTTTCCGGAAGTGTTTCGACAAACTCTAATGTTCTCGGCATCGTTGAAGGGTGTCGTCTCCTATTTCCGAAACTAAGCGCCAATTTCAACAACCTAGCTTCCTATATCGAATTCAACAGTCCGCTGACCGGATTTAACTGACTCGACACGGTCTACGCTCTATGAGACGCTCGTTAACAACGATATAAACCTCACACACGAAACCGAATCTGAACAACTCAGTCGGTTTTACAGGGTGATCCTAGAACCTCTTTTCCCGCACCCTCTCGCAAAATACATATGTAAAGAAGCCACGTGTACGATTATCGAGTCGCAAGTTCAACAAACGTCATTAGGCATAAGTTATAGAATAAAAACAACATCGAGAATCTAACAATCAACACATCAAAACACTTCAATCAACAAGCTAAGGTTCTATTTCGAAGGCTATCACCTATCTCGGCTATATAACGGATTAGCTACTCATTATACTAAGCAAAATAAAAGAAATCAACAATCCAAGTTAACAAATATCAAGATCAAAAAGCAAGAACAAGAAAGGAAAATGAAATACCAAATATATTATGCCGTAGATAATCGAATCTCCGAGCCGAATCCCATCAATAACGTGTCAAGCTATCACCGAGAATCAACGGATTACAACGATCTACAACTAATCTAAGCTATATACATCTAAACTGATCTAATCTAAGGAAAGATGAAGAAAAACGCAGAAAAAACTATTTAAAAGAAGAGGGGTTCGATCTAGATCAAAATGAGGGGGTATTTAAAGTATTTTTTTCAGATATGGGCTGCTAGGCGGGCGCCTGTACTGACAGGCGCCCGCCCGTCAGATTATTTCCTTCACAAATTCGATCAACAACTTTCTATGGTGGCACACCTTCAGTAAATCAATCATAACTCTGTGTGTAGACCTCCGAATCGAGTGATTCAAGTTGCGTTGGAAAGATGATTCAATTTCCTACAACTTTCATGAAGTTGTCCAGCCCAGAAAATGCCTCTAAGGTGGATCAAAATGCAGATCAGTGGAAGGTGTGGTTGTAGTACCAACACGTTTTGATCCATTTGAACGTTTAAGCTTCGGGCACACGTTCCAATCCTCGTATCTCGCCTTCCGGTCATCTCAAACACGTAAGTCCTGTACAAAATCATAACAAAAACCACACGTAATCCCTACAGGACACTAGGGTGACTGAGAGTATAGTAAATTACACCGAAAAAGACCGAGAATCTCGGACTTTACGTCCTAGGTCCCGAAATGATAACCAAGGTGTAAATACATCAAAATACAACCAAATGTCCCCGGAAACATATAAAACGAGGTATAAACGGGGTATAATTACATAGAAAATGATAGCCAATTTGACTCTCATCAACTACCCCCTACTTATCGTTTGCTCGCACTCGAGCAAAAATGAGCGATTCAAAAATAAAGATGGAGTCAACATTGCAATCATACATCTAGTCTATAAGAATTGAAATGGTAAAATACAAGTAAATGACATAAATGCATATGATTTAAGTTCTACCTTGCATTGAGAAAAGAATGTGTATGTGTGAATAGCTTCTTCATCATTCGTCACCTATGACCGGTTTAGATTATAGACGTATAACTTACCGAGGTTACACCATAGGCTTATACTTCATAAACATCTCCACTAATCGAGGTCAATCAAAGTCTAGTACGGTCAAGCAGGACTTGAAGGGTTATAATGTTAGGCTAGGGTTGGGGCTAACGAAAGAATATTTACGATAAAAATAGAAATAAGAAAGTGCAAGAGAGCTTTAACCAAGTCAAAAATAAACACGAAACTCTTTGTCATAGAAATAAGAAAGTGCAAGAGAGCATAGCCAACTCTTTGTCATAGTGCATCTTAACTTCGTGTCCGACCTTCAAAATCCATTTTTTGATAAAATTCCCTCATATGTCGTGAATATAGATATAATTCAACTTCAGGTCTTTCACACTATCATCATTATGACCCGCAACACAAATCGTGATTGAATTACCTTCGTTTGATATTTGTTTATCATGATTGTTTATGTGTTATACGATTTGAGATTGTACTTGTCCTTTTTGAATAAGAACTCAACCCGAATCAACACATGTCTTTTTGAATAGCGTGTATCGGTATCAACACATGTCTTTTGAATCATATAAGGATTAGCAATAGTTAAAGAGTCAATAGAATGATATATACATGACTTTTGAATAATATAAGGATTAACCATAGTTGAAGAACCGATAACAGGATATGATCAAAGTGAGTTTTAAATTGAAAAGAAATATATACAAAGAGATATGATATGTTTACAAGGGTTGATACCTGGTTAATATAAATATGCTCCTTTCAAAATATGTATATTCTGTTACTTGCAGAGGCAATATTATTTCTTTAACCTTTTTCCCCACACAAATATCATATTAAATTTATACCAACAAAATTATTGGTGTGTAAAAAGAAAATAAATCATTTAATTTATATTGAAAAATTACTTAATATAAAATGATATACTGTAGCAATAATTTATCCAAACACCCTTTAGTTTCAGGCGAAGGCGGAAACAGCCATTGGAGCATCTCTCTCCGCGCCATATTTCCCCCCCAACAAATTCATCTCAATCCAAAACCCTCTCCCATAAACCCTTTTCAATTTTGCCTTCAATTCAAATTATAGCTACCGGAGTAAGCCACCGTTGTATAATTCACAACCGCCGCAATGAGCCGCTACGACAGCCGTTCTGCCGACTCCGGCTCGTATCGTGACCGTCGTAGGTAAAAGTCCCTAATTTACTTTTCACCAATTCAATTAGGATTATATGTACGGCCATTTTTTTTTTTTTTTGCTAGAGTTATGGCAACTTAATTGTCCCATTGCTATATATTGGTTATTGTGATTTTCTTCAGTGAGTCGGGGTTTGGAGGAAGCTCAACTTATAGGTCGACTTCGGATAAGAGAGACCATGATGGTGGTGTTGGGTCAGAGCGGAATTTGGATTTGGACGGGTTAACGCCGTTTGAGAAGAATTTCTACGTGGAGTCACCCTCGGTTGCAGCAATGTCCGAGAGAGAGGTGGAGGAGTATCGCCTATTACGGGAGATAACTGTAGAGGGTCGTGATATACCTAAACCTGTGAAGAGTTTCAAGGATGTCGGTTTTCCTGGTATTTGTTTCGTTTTCGTTTTCAAGTTTTACCCTTTTTTAAGGCAGAACAGTACAGCATTGGGACCAAGCCTGGTACTTCCAGTTCCTGTAATGTTCTTTTCGTAAGTACTTCAATGCGTTAAGTTAAGCTAGCTGTGAGTATGTATTGATTAGGCATCCTTTCACTGTTTGGGGGAATAAGCATATTCAGATTTCAGAACTACCCTTTACTTCACTTTAGGGAACTAGGCTTGCAGAAGCTGGTTTACTTGTTTACAATGAAGCACCCACTGATACAGCAGTTGTATTTGCAAAAGGTTTTGTCTTTTCCGTATAGTTACTGCCTACAGGGCCTTGCAAGTTATAAATTATGGTCTTTGTAGTTTGTACATGACTAGTGATTGCCGAAGTCCTCTAACATTGCATGGCTTTGGTAGTGTATTTCTGCTGCCTTTCATTTTTTTCCCATGTAGCTTGCCTAGCTGTTAGACTAATGGCATGTTTGTTACGCAAGATTGGAATAAAGTAATAGGAATGAAATGGAATGGAATAAAAGGTAGGATTTGATGGAAGTGGTGTGGTGGGGTGGGGTGGGGTAGCCCTACCCCACACCCCACTGCACCCTACCTCTCTACCCACGCCACCCTACCTTACCCACCCTACCCTACCTACTCCACCATCACCCTATCCTACCCTACGCATCCTACCTACCTTATCCCACCACCTACTCTACTCCACCATCACTCATCCATACCCTACCTCTACCCTACCCACCCCTACTCTACCAGACCCTACCCACCCCCACTCTTACCCACCATCACACCCTCCCTACCTACCCACCATTGCCCTACCTTACCTACCACCTTACCTTATATTACCATACCCACGCTGTTCTACCTTACCCACCACCCCACCCTACTCTACCTTACCCATCTCTACCCTACCCACCACCCCACCATATACCTTACCACCACCCCATCCTATCCTACCCTACCCAATTTCACCCTATCCTACCTTACACATCTTACCTACCTTACCCCTACTCTACCCTACCCTACTTCATCACCTACCCTAACCTACCCTACCACTCACCCACTCTTACCCCATCACCACGTGTTTTGTTGATTTTCATTTTATTCCATCACATTCCATCCATTTTTGGAAGGAATGAAAATGGACCCTTTTCATTCCATTGGAATAAAATTTCATTCTATTCCATTCCCTCATAATCAAACACAAACATTGGAATGGAATTGAAAAGCATTCTATTCCATTCCGTCCTCACAAACGTACCATAAGTGATTTATAACTGGTTGGATGTAGACATTTGCATTTTCTTGAAGGGGAAAATTACATTTATGGTCCCACAATTGCCAATTGGTGTTTCCTCAAATTTATCTTGTTACTTTAACTCAAGGCCTTATGTCCCGAATGAATTTATCTTTACACCCTTTTGGAGGCTATTAGCATAAACCTTGTGGCGATTAAAGTATATATATATATCATGCCCTTGTTGAAAAAAGAAACCCTATATATTTGGTTGGATGTATTGTTTTTGGTGAACAAAACTTTTGATGATTGCTGCTCTCCAGTCTCTATCCTGCCCAGGGCATGCCTCGGGCTCTTTGAGTGCTTACAGAATGCTCTCTAGCACAGCCCCATGGCTGGCAGTAGCAATTGAACCCATGACCATGTGAAGAAAGTGATTCACTCTTACCATCCATGTCAATTTGTGTTCGATGGGATTATGTTATTCGGAGTTAGTTGAAGAGGCACTATATATCGGTCAGAGCTACCAATAATTTCTTCTTTGGTGACCTGTTGCCTTGCCTTTGAAATGGACTTTCAATTTCTTCACGTGGATTGCTGGTTCCCAAGTTAAATTATTTCTTATGAAGACTGACCAGTTTTGCACTGTTCCGGATCTGAAGGGTATATTTGGTTCTTGTTTTCAGATTATGTCATGCAAGAAATTGAGAAAGCAGGCTTTACTGAGCCTACCCCAATTCAATCTCAAGGTTGGCCCATGGCTTTGAAGGGCCGAGATCTTGTAGGTCTGGCTGAAACCGGGTCAGGGAAGACCCTTGCATATTTATTGCCTGCAATTGTTCATGTCAATGCTCAGCCGTTTTTGGGTATCCTTTCTTTGGAACTATCCTCATTTATGTTACTTCTTCATAGTTCAAGCTTTGATTAATTTGTTATTCCTGATGCATCTCCTAGCACCTGGAGATGGTCCGATTGTGTTAGTTTTAGCTCCCACTCGTGAATTGGCTGTTCAGATTCAACAAGAAGCCACTAAATTTGGCGCTTCATCGATGATTAAGAATACCTGCATTTATGGCGGGGTTCCGAAGGGACCCCAAGTTCGCGATCTTCAGAAAGGTAGGTGGCGATAAGCTCAACGTGACTTTAATACTGTTTGGTGATCATGAATCGGGTATATCCTAAACCTTCTTCTATTTCAGATTCATTGTGTTTTTATTTATTTTTCATTTTTTATGTTATCACTTCCTCATTCCACTCACTCTAGTCTTCCTGCCATTTAGGTGTTGAAATTGTTATTGCCACGCCTGGAAGGTTGATTGATATGCTGGAAACTCATCATACAAACTTGCGAAGGGTTACCTATTTGGTGTTGGATGAGGCAGATCGGATGTTAGACATGGGGTTTGAACCTCAGATAAGGAAAATAGTGTCTCAGGTGATTTTCTAGTTAATCATCCTAGCACACCATGTTCATGCCTGAGTTGGTTTCAACTTGTATTATTTTTCCTTTCCTAAGTATTTGTTGTCTTGTTTATTCTTAAGATCTTGGACTTAGGCTGATGAATAAGCTTGTTTCATTCAATGTTTTTTGTTCATCTTGTGGTCTCCCTCTCCTTCTCCCCCTCTGCCACTTGAATCTGCCCTTCTTGTGTTTTTGTACTACATTATAAGTATTCCCTATTGTCTTGCAAAATAACAAGATTCAGAAAAGTAATTGAGATAGATAACTTGTCTCCCTGTAATGATCACTTGTAGAGAAAAAACTGGACAGGATAAGGCTTTATCCTTTTACCAGTCTCCTCTTTGCACCTACTAACAGTATCGTAAAATATTCGCACTCCAAAATCAATCCCTTCCTGACATTTTCTCTCCTCCTCTCTCCTTCATCACTTTATATGGTTTTACCCATTGACTTGCCTCCATTGGCATATTTTTCTCTCCATTTCCAGCCTACCTCCTCCTTTGCTCGTAGAGTGTGCCTCTATTGCTGCTGATCACTCATCTGCCTCTTCTAGACCTCTTCCCTTCCTCTGTCCTTCAACTGTCTGTCGTTGGAGCAGCAAAAGGCCAGATCAGCGTCATGTCTTATTTTTTTCTGCCTTCTTACCCTCTGTCTATTCCATACTTGAGTCAACAGGGACAGTGACAAGCTTGTTCATAAATACAATACATTGTATATTTGTCTTAAATCATCTGAAAGCTGGATCCTGGTTCTGAAATTTTCTGTAATCTGGAAGGCAGAATGTTCTTGAATTATGGAAATATCTTGGTGCGCCCTTAAGATTTACCATATAATCCATTGTGTCTTTGCAATTAAGTGATTTGATAAAGTAGTGGTTTTATTGTCGGTTCAGGGATCAGTGTTGGAGTCTATTGTGGGATTACGATATTTGGGGGGATAAATTCTGTGTAAATATTTGAAAATCGAGGATTATATGGTACTGATGATGTGGCCAAGGCTAATTTCTTGGGGTATATATGTGGTGATAAAGATAATGGGATGGCTAAGAACAAGGGTCTAATCATATCTGAGACTAATAAACTCCACCTCAAGCTTTTGGCCTATCATTTGTGTGATTAATGTTAAATTCTTAACTGACAAAAAAATGGCATTTTTTGTTGGTTCTATGGAAAGACACTGTAAGAGAAAGCCTGGTTTGCTATATTGATAAGACTTCTTTCCCAGTTTGGTTCGATTTATTAGTGATTTTCATGGACAAGTTTTTGTGCTTGGTCAAGATTACTTGTAACATAGTTTATATGCATCTGAAAATACGGACCTCTGGACGTGGCCACTTGGAAAGACGTGATCCTATATTCTTTAGTTTTGTAATTGGATATAAGGACGGTACCGTGCAGTGTCCCTTTTAATTCGTCTTTTTCTGCCTTTTACAGATTCGTCCTGATCGTCAGACTCTTTACTGGAGTGCAACTTGGCCTAAGGAAGTTGAACAACTTGCTAAGAAATTTTTGTTGAACCCTTACAAAGTAAGAATCTTATATCAGACTGGTCCTTGCTTACTTTGGTAAAATCTATTTTACTATCTATTGTTGAATAGAGGCTCACCATGCAGCGGAATGTGGACTTGGCTGCTTTGTGAGAAGCATTTTGTTAAGTCATTATATCATTATATCATTGTTGTTACTATTTCTGTAGGTCGTAATTGGTTCTTCAGACTTGAAAGCTAATCATGCTATTCGCCAGCTAGTGGATGTTGTCTCTGAATCTCAGAAATATAATAAGTATGCTAATTGTCTTCTATTTTCCTTTTACTCGTTTCAGATTGCTGTATCTTAAGTGTCTTCTTGCATCATTTGTTATAATTCTCGTTAATAAACATATCCAGATTGGTGCAACTGCTGGAGGATATTATGGATGGCAGCCGGATTTTGATTTTCTTGGACACTAAGAAAGGTTGTGACCAAATTACACGGCAGTTGCGCATGGATGGCTGGCCGGCACTCTCTATCCATGGCGATAAGAGTCAAGCAGAAAGAGATTGGGTTCTCTCTGAATTCAAAGCTGGCAAAAGTCCTATAATGACAGCAACTGATGTTGCTGCACGTGGTCTTGGTATGCTTTCAGTGTCTAATCATAATCAAATTCTAGCTTTTTTATTCTTATTTTCAGGAGTTCTGATAATGTAGCTGGGATCAATTTGGTGTTTGACTGTAAAATATGTTGTTTTTGTAATTGGTTACAGATGTGAAAGATGTGATGTATGTGATCAACTATGACTTTCCCGGATCTCTCGAAGATTATGTACATCGTATTGGACGAACAGGAAGAGCTGGTGCGAAAGGAACAGCTTACACATTCTTCACAGCTGCAAATGCGAGATTTGCTAAAGAACTCATTGCTATTCTACAAGAAGCTGGACAGAAAGTTGCTCCTGAATTAGCAGCCATGGGACGCGGCGCACCCCCACACCCCGGTTAGCTCCTATCCTATGAACTTTTGTCTCTCTTTTTCTCTGATGGTAAATGGTTGTCATCATCGACATGCAAAACTTAACCGTTTTACAGTGTGTTAGTGTGTTTGAACACTTGCATTAGATATTGTAAAATAGTGATTCAAATCATCCAGGTCTATGAGATTCAAATAATTCAGATCCATTAAAATCTATCTGCATTAGAATCGTATACTCAGATATGTATAGTGCAGAATCTTTAGTTCCCGCATTATTGCATGTACTGCATGCACATATTGTAGAGATTCTGATTCGTTTTATCATGAATACAGATTCTATAGAATAGTGAAAAGTGTTGTTTGAGTTTGTGAAATTTAGAATCTGATAATGTGATTGGCAGCAGGTTTTGGGAGTTTCCGTGATCGTGGTAGAGGAGGTGGCTACGGTGGTCGTCCTCGCGGTTGAGGCAAACACAAGCTGTCATCTGTTGATCTGAATCTGGATCCGGTTAATTTAGAAATTTGTAGTTTATTTAGCAAACCCCAAGGAAAAAAAAATAAAAAAAAATATATATATATATATATATATATATTGAAAAAACAGAAGGAAAGATATAATTATGTGAATGACTGGTCTGTTTTTCTCATGAATTTCAGTCGTTTTATCCACTGCCAATATTGATGTTATCCTCGTATCATTGTTTGTGTGACATTTCTGTAAGGATACAAATGTCAACATGATCTTACAACTGTTATCATGATTTTGCTTCGTAACGGCTCAATGTCATAAACCACAACATAAGCGACATTATAATCTTCTCTGCTAATGAGGGAATCCGATAAAAGGATCTTAATCAATTACAAATCGAAACTACGTTTTTATCTTTGATCCTAGACTAGACACCTGGGTACATAGGCACTTAATCAATTGACTCAACTAATAATTATCAACAAAACCACCAAATTAGCACTTGAGTGATCCTTTCGAAGGCCAGTTACCTGATTTTCTACAGGATTTTGAGGATCAATACTTAATATTGACACAACAATACACTTTTGATGTATTTGATCAATTTTGATTAATACAAGTTTATAAGTGTTTTGAGTTAATTGGTGTGACTATGGATATACAGATAAGAAAAAAATGGGTTATTAAAAAAAAAAAAAACTACACGAAAGAGAGAAAAACAGCAGAACGACGCCGGAGACGTGAATTGATCGTGTGACCGATCCACTATACTCACACTCACAGTCACAGGGCAGTGGAAAGTGGTGGCTACAACTATCCGGCGCCGGCGTCTTCTTTTGATTCACCATGAGCGACGACGGCCCCAAGCTCTACGTCAATAAACCCAAGAAATGTACTGTTTCCGCTAATATTATATATCAAAAACCATTTTTTATATTACTTTCTTTTGCTTTTTCGTTGCAAAAAAATACTTATTACTTACCTGTAAGATTCTTTGCTTATCACTATACTTTTTGTTTCTGTTTGAAGAAGAGTTTCATTTTTGACTCCATTTGCAGCGCAGTTGAAGCAATCTCAGCCCTCATCTTGGTCGGCTTCAATGGCATCATCAACTCAATCGTCGTCCGTTGGGGCTACTCCGCCGCCTAAGGAATCTTTCGCTCGTCGCTACAGATTCGTTTGGCCTCTTCTTTTGGCTGTCAATTTCACCGTTGGAGGTTTTTCTCACTCTAGCTTCTTTTTTTTGGATTCTGGTTTTTTTTTTTTTTTTAAATGTTCGTCTTTGGTTCCTTGTGGCTTTAGCTGTTGTGGTTGAAATTGTAGATTTAGTATTAGAGACAACAGATTTATGTGTCTCTGTCATGATGTTGCTAAACTTTAATGCCATTACAGTTTGTTGAATGGGATCTACCTGCAATTTGCTTTGATTCTTATATTTAGATGACATTCATTCTTCGTGTTTCAAACTGATGCTTTTTCTTTGATTAGCTTATCAACGTACTGGTAATCCGTACTCAGAACGCTACGTTTACTTGTTGGATTTCTTTACTCTTTAGCCTGTGTTATTTGGTGCCTCCAAATCGTGTTCCCTACTTTACCATTTCTTTTGTGTTTAATTTCAAAATGCTAACATCTAGATATGAATAACTTTGTCATCAGAGGAAAAACAAATGCAATCTAATTTAAGTGTTGTCATGTTCCCCAACATAGCTCAAGTGATTGATATTCGTCTTGAAGAAAGTTATAGATTTCGGAATAAGCTTTCCAATGCAACTTAAATCACTCAACTTGGAGTTTCATAGGTGAAATTATGCTCTAAATACTGAAGGTTGGCATATTGCATATTCAAATGTGACACATATGTTCCCCAACCTAGTTCAAGCGTTTCACATATGTCTTGAAGAAAGTTACAGATTCCAGAATAAGCTTTTCCAATACAACATTACAACTTAATTCACTCAACTCATAGGTGAGGATAAGCTCAAAATACCAAAGGTTGGCATATTCCATATTTAAGTGTGACACGTCATGTATGTTCCCCAACCTAGTTCAAGTGTTTCACATACGTTCGGCTCACATTTTCCCTCTTTTTTTGGACTACATATGAAGCTGTTAGTGGCTTAGCAAAGCTTAATGCCACAGGAATCCAGAACCCCCCAGCAAGAGTACTTGGTAACCAGTTTTAAGTGGGTGGAATTAGATCAATGCAACAATAAACTTTCACTTCTTTTGGGTAGGAATACGTCCAAACCAGTTTATGAGGATTAGAGTAAGTTAATGACCCAAGAAACTGGCAAGTATGGTCATTGTCGAATTGTTTTTAGTATTGCTTGCTGCTGTGAGTGCTGGAGGTCAGCGCTCCTTTTATTGGCCAAACCATAACACGGTGGTGAAGGAGCCTCTACTTAAATTTTCTCCTCTGTTAATGTTTTCCATTTTTGGTATCTTTCGTTGATAAAGGGTATATGCCAAAAATAGCAAGTCAAACTCGTCATTAGCTCAAGTGATATATCCCTGTCAGGTAAGACCTGATAAGGAGGCCTTATAGTGCATCCAAGGATGGTCTGAGATGTAGGATTGCTTTTCGATTGGTTTTATTTTGAAAAAGAAGAAATTACAAATCGTTGTGACTAGCCTTAATGAATATTCATACATCAGGACGAACATGTATTTGACTTGAGTAAAGAATTTTGACCCAGAAACTCCCTAGTAGAAAGCATGGTGAGTCGAGGGTTCTTGAATAACTCCCGCTTCTGTGTAACGTAACCTAATCTCGTATCTAGGCACACACATTTGGAGAGTCCTAGCCTATGTCTCTTTGTAGATGAATGGTTTTTCCTTAATTACATCCTTCTTCTTTTTTTATGAACTGGCTTTTCATCTCTAGACGAAGGATGCATCCGTTTCTTTTTCTGTTCCTATGAATTGGCACTCCATTTATGTCCTATGAACATTATATACCTTCAAATTTAGACATGAAAATTTGTTGCTTTGCTTGTACAGCTTACCTATTCATGCGTACAAAAAAGAAGGATGTGAAAGAAGAGGCTTCAGAAACTAGTATCGTTTCAGCTCCTCCTGTCTCAACCACAGTTGCAACTGCTGCTACTGTTACAGTTCCCGAGAAAACATCAACCGTCCCACCTCCCATTATCGAGCCTCCAAAGCCACGAGAACCAATACCAGAGAACGAGCAGAGAGAGCTGTTTAAATGGATATTAGAAGAAAAGAGAAAGCTCAAGCCTAAAGATTCGGAAGAGAAAAAGCGCATTGATGAGGAAAAAGCGCTTCTGAAACAGTTCATTCGAGCTAAACAACTTCCTAGTCTGTAAATTATTTATTATGCAGTTGATGATCATCTAACATTGTGTTTATTATCATCAGTATCATGTTCTGTTTTGTTATGTGTGTACTAGAAATGCTTGGATTTCTTTTGAACAAGTTGGTGCACAAGCTTGAAACCTTTTACACACTTTAATTGTGTGTGTATTTTTCTAGTGAATTTTTTTAAAAAGGTTTTTCAAATATTGTGACTTGAACAAAGGCCTAATTGTTTGTGTTGCTTGGGTCCTAAAATTCTTTTCTTGTAGTTATCTGCATATTTAAACAATAAAATCAACACATATATACTACCCTTTAGTTTTTATGGACAAATTTGGCCCTTAGTCAAGGAATTGAATATCATACCGACATAAGCACAAATATCTGAATATCCGACATATTTTTCCAAATGCTTATTCCTTGTCAAGCATGTATCCATCAACTAGGGGCCAAGTTTGTATTAATATACAAATGAGACCTATATGCAACTTTTTTTTTTTTTAAATGGGAAATCGGCATTCGGGTTTTTATTATATTAGGGGTAGGATGATAATCGAACTCTGATTCTCATCAATAAATACAATAAATTTACCATTAAACCAGATACAATTCTCAATAATACACTCTTAATGATTCATAGAGAGTAGAAACTATTTCTTGCTATTTACACACTGTTTTAAGACATTAGAATTTCTCAACCCAAAAAAAAATAAAAAAAATAGACATATTAGAAGATGAAGGATACAAGGTTTAAAATTATGTGAGTATTATTATAAGACATTAGAATTTCTCAACCCAAAAAAAAAAAAAGAAGACATATTAGAAGATGAAGGATACAAGGTTTAAAATTATGTGAGTATTATTATAGGATGAGAAATACATTTTCTTGAATTATCATCATTCCTAAAAGTTTAATATGTTATGAAGACGGATATCTTCTTCTTTTTAGAATGATAATTAATACTTTTTAGAATGATAATTAATAGATTAAACACTTCAATGTGCCCTTCATGTGTAATCCTATAATAAGGCTGAACTAATATGGCAAAAGTCCAACACATGAAATAGTATAATTGGAAATACAAAGTTAACAAAAATGTTGAACCTATAAGTTTTTGGTAATGATGATAACTTTATACTCCTTTTGTCGCAAAATATAGGTCCATTTGAAATTTTCACATAGTTTAAAAAAAATGGATAAGTGATATTAACTTTAATGATAAAAATCTAGAATATCATTTGATTGTCATTTTAAATTGTTGTAAAATAGTAAAAGTAGGTCAATATATAAGAAATCATAGGTAAAATAAAGAAAAATATAATAGAGGCTGGTATTCTAAATAACCTTTATATTATTAGACAAAATCAAAAAGAACTAAATGAATGTAAATTAAAGAACAGAGGGTGTATGATATTATAATTTGGGACTCAGTACTAAAGTTGGAAATGTGTTATCTTCTTATCATCATGGCGTCAAACTATTTTTCTGTAGGATCTCCCCTTTAGTATCGTATGTAGTAGGTGGCGAGCTCCATTTAAAGGCTGACATATACACTTCTACACCGTTGATTTATACGTATCGGCGATTGCCATAAACTTTGTAGTGGTATCTTCACTTTTTTTAGAAGAATTCTTATGCAAAAACACTCTATTAGTATTAATCGTCAGATGCTTTCACGCATGCATTAACACAAAACTGTTTTGTCTTCTTATACACGTGACAGACATTCGACGATTCGTTTATAATAAAAAAAAAATCCATACATTAGAATTAACCCAACACTGTGCACATGAAAGGATGTACATACGAGCAAATGGGGTTCGCGGATCCAGTTAAAAATAAAAATACTCTACAATTTATCTATTGAAAAAAATTTCGGATCGCGTGAAAAAAATTATTTACTTTGTAAAATATTTACAGACCCGCTGAATATAATTTCTGGATCCGACACTGCTTAGTGAACATGGGATTCATGATTGTCTTCATTTTCATTATTGAATTAGATCATGAAACTCGCAAAAAATGAATAAGACTGTGATGATGCATGACTATGTCGTAAACCAAATGAAAAAAAAAAAAATGTATTTATTTGGAGAATGTATAGAAAAATGGTTGCAGGACAAATTTTTTTTTTTTTTTTCCACTGAATGAAGTCGTGAGAAAAAGATGGATGAGGCTTTTTTTTTTTTTTTTTTTTTGATGGAATGACAAGCTAGGAGATAATCATAAAAGGATTTTGTTTCGGTAGAAGAAAGAAATATAGTAGTGGTGATGGGATCGGGCGAGGATTCAACAACGCAAGATTCAACCTCTTCCCCTGATACCATGAAGAAAATCAGAATACACAACAGAAGACTCTGAACTCACTGTTTTTTTGATTGAATTAAAAATGCTACAATACTCTCATTTATATAGGAGATAAATAAGATAAAAACAAGATTTAAAAATAAATAAACATAAAGATAGATAAAGATAAATAATGACACTTAAATAATTTATTTCAAGTAAACTTTATAATATATTTCACTTGAATATCATATTTATCTTTGGTGTGGATTCCTTCATCTCTTACGCCTTTTATCTCTAATACTAACTCCAAGGCCAGCTATGCTGAGTATCTTTTTTAGAGGATGTCGGCCTCAAGCTCAACCCATTTTTGTTTTTGTGGTTTTTCTTTTTAACCAAGAATTCTGTGGTATTTTCTCGAAGACTTTCTTAAAAAATTCGGATTAACGCCCAATCATTCAATGATAAAGCCGGAATGCTACCGGACAAACCTGAAGCAACACCCGGGACCCAGAAAAGAAAAGAATTTGACAGTCAAGAACGAGGATTTCAACCATGGGCAGCTCTACCTTAACCTTTCGGATGCGGCCGATTCTAAAAATAAAAATATTATGTATAAATAGTATATGACTTTTTTTATAAATAAACATATATGTGTAATTGACCCCATTATATTTAAGTATTGCCTCTATAATTACATGTATAAAACTTGAATATTCAAATATATGTATGATGCCGAAAAAAAATTGATAAATTTCTGATTCCCATTTTAAAATTCTTGCAGCCGCCCCTGATTTCAACCAGAAAGCCTTAACAAGAAAAAGTGAAGAAAAAACCCCCAAAAAAAACTATAAACTTCACTCAGAACACAACCAAAACAAATTAAACATAAGAAAAAAGACATACTACACAAATTTTTTCCTTCTATTTACATAGCAATCAACCGGCAACCAGCTCCATCGTCACCGTCATCGTACCGTATGAAGGAGCCCGAAAGATAAACAACCTCTCCCGAATAAGCTGAAGGCAAGGCCATAAGCAGCACCAAAGAACCACCTTTAGCTGTAACGCCCCGCTCCCAGATACCGAGCCCTTATCCGGAAAAGAACGTTCGGCGCGTATAGCATTAAATAAATTTAATATTATACGCCAGCCTCTACGTCGTCGTATCAAAAATTAAAGCAAATGGAAGCTAAAAAGGCTCGGGTAGAACCATAAATGCTACTCGAATAGAATACAAACCGACTAGGGGTAGAAAGGAAAACCTTACAACAACGAGATAAAGCTTACAACGTACGATGCTACAAAAGAAAGATACAACACTTGTCTTGCAAAGATTCTTTTAGAATAAGGTACAACAGGTTCTTTAAAACAAAAGGTATAAAATCTAGTACAACCTATAATAGAAGGTAAGAAGAAAGCGTCATCATGGCATCAACGTCACTGAGTCTTCATTGAACTCCTCAACGAGCTCAAGGCTAACCTGTTCGTCTTCTCACCCCAAAAGCACACAAAACAACATATGCAATTGAGGTAAGTACAAAGTACTTAGCAAGAGGAAGAAGCTAATGTATAATCAAGTCTTACAACGAAAGGTTCATTAATTATTATTAAGTTATCTTTATGAGACCGACTCAATTCTGGGGTTCACTTCATACTCATCAACATGTCGTGACTAAACGTTTCTAACTTAACTTATCTTTGTTACAGCATGTTTGCGAGGGCACTGCACTTAGTGAGATATGCACTAAGACAGAAGACGCAACCCTATTGAGATAAATCTCTAGCGGTCCCGAGATAATCATTCCACTTTATCTGGCCAACCCTAGAGAGTAGACCGGTGAATGCATATCTCGTTCGTGAGTTTGTCCGGCGGAATGATCACTACTTTATCTGGCGGGTCTAGAATCCGGCAGTGATCATCACCACTTTATCTGGCCAAACATCACATTGCCGATATTGTACTGTGCCTATCCAAGCTCTCATGATGTTTAACCTTTTATCTAGTCAAATATGTTTATTAAGTGATTAGCTAGCCACCTAGGTTCATTCAGGACACAAAAAGCTCCTACTCCCTCTTCTTAGACTCTTAGACTCAAGCTAGCAATTACACAGACATCGATGAATACTAATTCATCAAAGCACAAGGCCACTCTTACTCTTCCGACGGTCCCGAATTTCAATTCCTTTTAAGAATACATCCGGTGCAGAACCAAGCGCATCAGAAGCTTATTCATGGCTTTGTAATGTTCATGCATGTTTATTAATGTTTCTTTTTGTAGATCAAGAAACAACACTTGAAACTCAACACATAGCTCAAACATCATATTTCCCAAAAGCAAGATCAATGCGTGCGCATTCTAACTGTACAGGCCCTAAACATGATTTTCAACACTTCTCTCGATTCTACAAAACAGCAGGAAAACAGCCTTTAAACACACCATAACATTTGGTACTACAACAACAACAATTAACATGATTTACAATCAAGAAATCAACACAAAAGCCCAACCTTAACATCATAAAACTTTAATTAACATTAGGAAGAGCCTCTTACTTGATTGAAGCCACAAACCAAAACCAATCTCTGCAGCACTTAAACAGGCCTCAAACAAGATCTAAAAGATCACAATTAACATGAATTAATTGATGATCAAAGCTTCTAAACAAAGAACTATGAACCAAAACCCTAGAACATGAATTCATGATCCTTTTCATGAATTCACAGCAGAAATTCGACTCCCACATACCTGAGAATCAGACCCAAATTCTGGTATCAAAACGATCCTCGTCTTCTCACGATTCCAGCGGTACTTTCGGATTTCTAAACGGATTCACGGATCAAAAGTTATGCCCAAAATCCTAAAACACAAAACAACATGATCTTTTACGATTTTTACAGCAGAAACGAGTTAACCATACCTGGATTACTTCATGTAAGAGTATTTTTAGAATAATCTACGCTCTGAGACGGTCGATTTGACTATTCACGGCTGCAAAACGGAACTACGGATTGGAAGATATTAATTTTTGAAGATTCTTCCTATTTTTCTCTTCTTTCTTTTCTTTTCTCTAAGTTTGCACGATGATCAGGGGATTTGAAATTCAGACAACTCCTTTAGTAAGTGGGGAGGTTATTCTCAAATAAAACCTCCCACTTAAAAGCCATTAACTCCAAACAAAAATCCAAATAACTCCCTTCAATATATACATTTCAAATATATATATATATAATTACTTTAAATCCTTTAATTAACTAAAACGAAAATCTGAATTTTTGGTAAAAGACTTTTTTACCATTTTCTGAAAGGTCGGGATGTTACATTAACAAACTAAGATCCGACATACACCTTTAGCCAGACAAAGAAACTTAGAACAAACAACAATTGTGTGTTTAGGATTCAAATGAGTGATACTAAGTTTAATTTGTATCGAATTTTATACGATTAATTATAAACCACAAAAGTTGCTTCATTTCAAACTTCTTAAAATTGTATCTGGACAAATCGTGAATACCTATGGTCTTAACTTTAGGAGCACAATGTGCATCAAATTATACCGGTATTTGAAGGTATATGATCACTTACCGGTTCCTTTAGGCTTTAGGGGTAAGGGTATTAACGATCTGAAACAAGTCAAACATTGAACTAATCGAGTCGAGTGTATTTCTTTTTCTTTCATTTTTTTTGGTAGAAGAGTCGAGTATATTTTAAAATTTACGAACTTGTGTTCAAATACGGAGTTGACACTTGGCGCATTTTCATCCGGGTTATTAAAATAAAAACGAAATATCTTTTCGCACAGTCATTTGTTTTATTGCAGAGCGATTAAATCCAATTTTGCCCTTAATTTTTTTTCACTTACGCGCCTATATTCTGACCAGAGTTCGGTCAGAATATGAAACATTATACCTACCCAAAAGTCAGGACAATTTAGCTTATTCTGACCCGAACGTGGTCAAGAAAACATTACATATTCGGCCTTTAAAATGGTCCGATACGTTTCCGAAATTTTCTTAGCGCCATGGTTATATTCTGACTTGGAAAAGAAGCGGGAAACATAATTTTCCGGCCTGTAAAATGGTTCGTATTGTTTTCCAAACGTACATAACAATGTCTTTTTATTCAGACCAAACATTTGGCCGGAAAACATAATGTTTTTGGCCCGTAACATGATCCGAATAATATACAATTCCTGACTCATTCAGAGTTAGAATGGTATACGTCCTAAATGACAAAATGAAGTCATCCCTCGCCCTTAGCATGTGTAAAAACATATATTTAGTTTAAAAACACAATCTCAATTAAAAAAAAGTTTAAATGTAAAGCTTTTACCGAAACGTGTAATTTCGGACTCGGATCCTCGGCTTTGAGGAGTCCGGCTTTTCCCGGCTTTGAGGACGTGGACGCATCGGGGCCGCTCATTTCAGTCGGGGGAGAGAGAGCACACACTTTTGGGCGGCCACGATCACTCCACGTCGACAAAAGCAGGGGAGAAACTGGGTTGTAAAAGCTGAGGATCCAGTTCGTGTAATTTCCATCAAGGTTTATCGGTCACTTTCAAAAACAGCCGTGAAGGCACGTATACATTAAATTGAACCAATCACATGCGCCGGACCAGCCAACGTGGATGTGCTGCCGATGGGTGGCCCCTGGCCCAGGGGAAGTTATTGTGTGGTGAGGAAATTTGTGGTGAAGTGACGGGTGAAACGATCAGAACCACACAGTTTTAATACAGAATGAAGGTGTGTGGTGTGCCACACGGTGTCTCCGCACCGTGTGGAGACACCACACAATAATCTCCCCTGGCCCAGGCCGGCCAGCCTCTTTTGTATCTTTGCTCCCGTCTTCTCTTCCTCCACGTCCCCGCTCCGTATAGTGTGGTCTTATCCTTCTCATTCCGAGCAACGGTAGATCCAGAAAATGAATCCGCAAATATATATACCCGGTAGAACTGATGTTATAGTAATAATGTTGTTATTGGCAGTGGCGGATCCATAAATATTTTTCAGCGGGATTCGAAATAACTTTTTATACGTAAAATGTAGAGTTTTATTATTTTTAATGGTGTTCACGGACCTATTTACACTAATGTGTGTCCGCCTATGGCTATTGGGTTCATGTGTGGCTTATCGTTACCTAAATCAGTGACACAATTACATTGTTTGTATGAGAGATTTTATGGATCGCTTAAAGAATTAATTATATTGTAATCCGTAAATAAATGTATGAACCCTTAAAAACATATACAGATTTGTGGACCACTCGGAAAAAAATTATGGATCCGACATTCCCGTGAAGGATTGACTTATCTTAGAAATTTTAAAAGAAAATGTATATTCAACCTTTGTGAATCATATAGAGAAGACAGTAGGAAGGTTTTCTATTGAAGATCAACATTTGTTTTTCTTAATTGTAAAATAACATTTCGATTGAAGATCAACATTTTGTTTTTTCCTATTTGTAAAATAACATTATATTGATACAATACGAAATTCCGGAATATATAGCTAAGGCCTGTACCCAGGAAATTTTTTTAGAAAAAAAAGTTGGGAAAAAATGCAACAACCTAATTTTGAACCCATGACCTTAAAATATGTAGTGAAGCTTCTAACTAGTTGAATTAAATGGATAATTATACTAAAAATTGTCTGAAATAATATACATACATATTTTTAATATTATTATAGGAGAATATTGTTAAGTTCGCCCGAAAATTTAGGTGGGGTCAATGCATCCCACCCGTATCATGCTGGGTTCGCCCCTGCCCGTACCTCCATGTTCAGATCCTCTGCCTGGAGAATGAGGCTATGAAAGTTGTGATAGGGGAAATAGCAAAACGCACCGTTTTAGTCTAAATATACAGAAAGAAAGGAAAAAATAAGGGAAGAAGAGAAAAATCCGATACGACGTTATCTTGGTTGTTAGTCGGTACATCCAAATTCCCATCAGCCACTCATAACAAAAGCAAGTAACCATATTGTGTGTTGGAAAACGTTGGTACTTGAGACTTTGTCTATTTACTATACATCCGTTCCCAAATATAAATCATCCTAAATATTTTCATGTAGATGAAGAAAGTAATAAATTTGATATTTAATGTCTAAAATTCCCCTTAACTGTCATTAATGCAATAATTTCTAAGTAATGAAAAGTGGATGAATTGATAATAAATTAAGAGTAAGATACAAAAATGAGTCAGTAAAATAAGAGAATGCTCACCCCCATATAAGTGTGAGACATAAAGGTCTTGTCAACTCGGGTTAGCCCTTTTAGACCAAGCGATGACGGCGGTCTAAGCAGTTGACCGGACATTTATGACTCATTTTAACGCTACTTGGGGTCTAGGGGGCGTTACATGAGTAATAAATGTTGAATTGGTAAGATAAAATGACTTATATTTTGGGTCAAAACTAAAAGTATAAAATTAGTTATATTTTGAAAAGGAGGTAGTACAATTTTATTTGGGACTGTCTTTTTACACAAAACATGTTTTACAATTCCAAGGGCGAGAGTGAGCTTCGTTTTGACATTTAACACACATATCATTCTGACTCTAAATGAGTCAGGAATTGTATATTATTCAGACCATATTACAATACTGAAACATTATGTTTTCCCGACCAATTTTGGGTCTGAATAAAGAGATATTATTATGTACATTAGAGAAACAATACGGATCATTTTACAGGTCGAAAAATAATGTTTTCCGCTTCTATTTCAAATCAGAATATGACCACGGGGCTATGAAAATTTTGAAAACGTATCTGACTATTTTAGAGGTCAAGCATGTAATGTTTTCCTGATCACGTTCGGGTCAGACCACATTTGAATAGGCATATCTAATGAATATGTTACACCATTTGTTCTTTTGAGTAAATTCAAGGAAATGCAATAGGATAATTAAAAGTATCAGTACCCAATATTGTAAAAACTTTAAAATAGCGAGATTGGTAATTAAGTTTGTTATTTGAAAATAGAGATATAATCGGAATGTAATCGGACATCGGGACGATCCAAGTAAACATTAAGTGAATTTGATGATTATCTTGTAAAAACACATAGAGCGTTAGTGGTCTGGGTCCAGAAACCTCGGTGTGTTTTGTAGGCCTACAGTCAAATCAATTAAGTAATTAATTGGATAATGTTAATGAAGTCTACCTATATTGTAATCAGAATTATACTGGGACGACGCTACGATATCAAAAAAATTAAAAAACCAACAACAGAATTGTGATTAGAAAAATGTACCATGTCGGTATGTCCGTGTTAAATTGACATTTCAGTATTAATTTCCATTTTGATATTTTATGACATATTGTAATTACAACCTGGCTACCATATTTTAATCCTTATATCACCTTCGCCCCTTTCTAGTTTACACCGCCCTGCTCTTATTTTCCTCGCCCCCATCCCTTCTCTCTATTCATTTCAGACCCCCCAAATAAACCTCAATATTTATTTCTCAATCAAATCTCAAACCAAAAAACTCACCGGCGAATGACGAATTACGGCACCATACCGACTTCTTCCGGCGGAGGAGGAGGAGGAGGAGCTGGAGGCACATACCCTGAGTACATCTCCCGTACAAAAAACCGTATCATTGAAGGCCTCGGTAATCGCCGTCCATGGCGAGAGATGTTCAATTTCCGCTCAATCAACTTTCCTCGACCATTCAAACAATCTTTCAGTCGAATCAAGACCAACATCGGTTATTTCCTGATGAATTACGTCATCGTTGTGCTTGTTATCCTCTTCCTCAGCTTGCTCTGGCACCCGATCTCGCTGATTGTGTTCATTATCATGATGGCGGTGTGGCTGTTCTTGTATTTCCTAAGAGATGAGCCTCTGGAGATCTTCGGCCGTGTAATTGACGATCGAGTGGTTATGGCCGTACTGGCGGTGCTGACCATCATTTTCCTGCTGTTGACTCACGCTACGCTCAATATTATTGTCTCGCTGGCGGTTGGAATCGTGTTGGTGTTGATTCATGCGGCGTTGAGGAAGACCGATGACTTGTTCTTGGATGAGGAGGCGGATACCGGTGGACTTTTGGCCGCCGGTCATGGTCCGACACCGTCTTCGCCCTAGTGTATGTATATTTTTATTTGTGTAATCTTTGTATGTGTTACTACTATATAATTTGTTTTCCGTTAATTATCAATTGTGAGTGTGATTGAGCTTATCCTCATCCTAGTGGTAAGCCACTAGGGCTTAGCCTGGCTTCCGTTGGGAGGTCCAGTTCGATCCCCTCCCCCTTCTTTTCGTTTCCGGTATAAAAGAGAAAAAAAAAATTTGTCAGTGTGATTGTGTATTATCTCTCCATTTGATGAATAATGAGACGGACTTTGAAATATATTTATTTTTATTGTTAATCTTAATTAATTCTTGCATTTTCATGAAACTGGGAAGATCTATGTAGTGATTGTAAAATGATGATATTGTTCAGCTCTTTGTGAGTGCAAAATTTCCACTTTTTTATTTTATTTTATAGCAATTTCCCTGTTTACGTCTGCATCCACCCGAATTTACTTTTCAATAGTTGAATGTAAAAATCGATATTTTAAATATTAATTTTAACTTGTTTCAAACACGTATTTTGTTAGGTGAAACTCTCGAATGTGCTAATTTAAGATATCTACTTAAGCAAATCTGTAAAGAAAAAAAAAAAAAGAGGTTATCATGCCGTTTTAAATAAATTATACAAAATGACATGTACTTACATTAACAAATATTTATTTTTATCACAATAACCGTGTGTATAATGAAATAGAGTAAAAATATATAGTCATTACACGTGTTACAATACCATCAAATCTCTTTATAAAAGGAGAGGAAAATAAGTTGTAAGATCTATAATACGATAAAATCTCCGTGAGGCAGAAGTTGAAAGATATTGATTTTAGAATAAAGCTGTCTTATGACATTGTTTGGGGGTTTGATCTATCGGTTTATATCTTTCACGAAATTTCTATGGGCGGACAATGAAGATTCTTTGGTTTTTTTTTTTTTTCTTTTTTCTTTTGGTATATAGAAAAAAAGTTAAGAACATGGTGTCACATGTTAGGCAACAAAGATGAGGGGTACAGGTACAGGGCCAAACGAGAAACAGATATGAGCAATGGGTAGGGCCAGATACACGTTATACACAACCGAAGAAAGATATTTTATGGTAGTCCACTCATTTTAATTATGTAAACATTATTAAGTAAATAAATGAAATAGAATATAAATAAAGTGTTAAGCGTGGTTGAAAATCCTCCAAGCTTGTTTAGCCAAAAGGTTGGCTAGATTGAATTGAAGCATTTGGAATCCAAAACCATCGTGTTGGCTACAAACATATTATTATACCAAATGACATGTTTTCAGTTTTCTAATCATTCTCTTTCACATAATAGAGAGTGTGTGGTGAACAAAACGAACAAGTGCCAGCCAGCCACTAGAGACTTGATCTCTATACAAAACTCAAAATCTGGATTACATTTCAATACCAAAGTGGATATTACTTCATTACCGACCATAGTAATAACATTTATATTAAAACACACACACACAACAGAGACTAATATTGCAGCTAAACCATTCCCCTAATGGTTTTATGCCGCAAAACATAAAACTGTTCTTCTATCTACCATTCCCCTTCTTCAAAATCTGACCATTACCAGTACAATGTTGTTGTTGTTGTTGATGTTGCTGCTGAAACTGATGAGGCGAAAGCCGTATCCTCCCACTTTGGCTGCCAACATCGTACCTAGACGAAGAAGCTATTGTCTGGTTTGATTCCATTATTATGTCTCCTTCCAACATCCTCAATACCTTTTAAATACACACACCATTTAAAAGATAAATCACAAATCGTACATTAATAACACAAACATTTATACAAGAAGAAGTTTGTTCCTAAACCTGAGACATTCTGGGACGTGTCTGAGGATCTCTGCTTATGCACATTGAAGCAGCATGCAACATGCAGAATACTTCATGTTCTGAAAACCGGTTACCTAACCGTGGATCAACCAGTTCACCTATTGCATATTCCTCCAACAAAGGACGTGCCTTTAACACAGTAAATTACCATCAATTAATTACATGTTTTCAATAGTAAAGATATGGAAGAGAGTAGAAGAAGAAGAAGAAAATGCAAACGCAAACAAAACGTGTACCCATTCAGTAAGGCATTGCTGGCCTTTAGGCCTGTTGATATCAACAGCTTTTCTACCAGTTACTAGCTCCACTAATACCACTCCAAATGAATACACATCTGCTTTCTCTGTGATTTGTCCACTTTGTGCATATTCAGGAGCCAAGTACCTGTCAAGTTGAATCAATTTATGAAAAAACAGATGATTTTTTTTTAACAGGAGCAAGATAGTGAAAAGACATAAAAACCCTTTACCCGAATGTCCCAATTACTCTTGTATCGACTCCCATATCACCATCTGGCTGCCACCTTGCAAGACCAAAATCTCCAACCTAGGAAGAAGAAGAAGAAGAAAAAAGCAACGCATATAATCAATTGACTCGGGTAGATAGTCTCTATTGCATCAAACCGTAAGATGAGTGACATGTGAGTGTGCAAATGACAAACCTTTTCAGATGAAGAATTTCAAACCACAAGTTGAATCTTTTAGTTCTCGGAGTACTTAAAATGAAAGTAATCATTCAAGAAACGATTTTTACAGTTTCAAGCTAGTTAGATACAAGTCATGTATACATGAAAGTTGCTTTTTTTTTTCTTCCTTTGAACACATTTGCTTACCAATGGCTCAAAATCATGGGTTATAAGAATATTATTGGGACGCATGTCACGATGCACAATGCAACCCACTCTGCATTCTTCATGAAGATATCTTAACCCTCTTGCAGCTCCTACGGCAATCTTTTGACGTGCAGACCACTCTAAAGGAACTCGATCACGGCCTAGAAATGACAAAATACAGTTAAAATATCGTCCCAAGACAGAAGGAAATGCAAAATTATGACTTTTGCTTACCATAAAGATGATTATCCAAAGATCCATTGCATATATATTCATAAACAAGAAGCCTTCTACCATCTTCAATGCAAAATCCAATCAACATAACAACATTCCGATGCTGAGCGCAACTAAGTACTTCAACTTCTGAGCAAAACTCTTGATCACCTTGAGAACTAGCCAATTTATGTTGCTTAACAGCTACAACTTGGCCATCAGGAAGAACTCCACGGTGAACTGACCCGAATCCGCCTTCAGCTAGAAAATTATCCTTTGAGAATCCTCCAGTTGCTACCTCAAGGTCTGTATATGTGAACCATCTCGGAGGTTTACCAAATACAGGGGCCTTGTGTTGACAAATGGAACATAAAGGTGGTGGGCCCGGAGGAACGGTTCGCGAGTATGAAATTGCTTCTCTTACATTTGCATCATAACCAAGGTCAGATCCGTTATACGGTGAGCGTAGAGAGGCGTCTTTATCAAGTCTAGAGAACTTATCTTGCAATGCTTTTGTTGTTGAAGTAGAACCGCTATTTGATCTGCGAGAGTTCATGTATTGATAACATGAGGTGGCCAACTCTCCAACCCAAGGTTGAAACCTTAAACTTGATGATGTTGATGACAAGATTTCGCTGTCTGAATCCGAACCCGAGTCTTCAAGTTTGTCAATATTACCCTTTGTAGCTAACAATAATTCCTCTTTCTTCAATAATACTCCATTTGCCTCAGCAACAGAAAAAGGTGATGTACCAAGATCAGAACTAGACACTGATGAAGTACCAGCTTCAGTTGCAGTAAATATCTCTGGACTGCTTGTTGGAGTAACAAGCAGGCCCCGCCCAGAACTCGGGTTATCGGTCTTATTACCATCCTGTTTCGCAGAAGCTCGGATTACCTTTGATGGAAACTGGCCATGGATTTCCATTTCCTTCTTAGGAGATCCAACCAAATTTAAGCGAAGAACCTTCGGTTGTGATTTCTTCATTACCACAATATTGCATTGTAGTTCTTCCATGCAGCGTTTTTCCTCGTGCTTTAGGTGTCTAAGAAATATAATTAAGGATCAGCTTGTTAACACTCAAAACAAAGAAATGCCGTAAAAGGAAGAATGTGATGTAAAAATCAAAGCTTTACTTGTCCAAAACAACCCAATTAGCATGGTTTTTCTTTGATTCAGCAGCCACTTCTCCACAGGGAGATCCAGAAACGATTTTTATCTTGACGTTTATCTAAGGAAAAGTACAAGAAGAACAAGAACATGAAACATAAGAAAACGGTACACAGCATTTTTTACACTATATCCAATCAAATCAAGATCCTCTCTGTTGAGACCTGTCTTGTGATCCCTCCATCGACATTACAACGCACAAAGTAAGAGTACGCAATGCACAAAGTAAGTGTACTTTGTGATGTCACCGGACGAATCATAAGACGGGCCTCACATTAGAGGGTCCGGTCTCCATTCCACTAAAAGAGAGGATGAGAGATAAAACCACCCGACCTTATTAGGATCATAAACATCTTGGAGTTGGAGGATCATTTGGGAACAATAATCTGTGATGTCTGATTTATGTTCTGAATTGGTAGCGGTATGCGACTTGCGATGGCCACTAGCACAGTCTCCAGAAAATCTGGGAAATCCCCATAGCTTTTTACCTTATCATAATAATAGTTGTTTATCAGAAAGCATAAAGCACTTACATTTCTCTAATCTATAGAATCTAAAGGAACATTGGAGAATACAAAATACATTCAAATTATAATAATTCCAAAAACATGCAAAAAGCATATAAAAGCAAATTCAAACTGTCTAAGGGCAACCCCAAATGAAATAAACTAAGAATTTACAAACAAAAGGTGAATTTACTGGAAACCAAATGAAAATCACAGAAAATTTACCAGATTTATGCGGTCGAACAACGACAATAAGTGTAATGCAATCTCCAGGTTGAACTACATGAGTTAAAGCCCAGATGAGTGCAGTCTTGGGAATTTCCTTAGAGGCCTTAACAGCAACAACAACTTTTTCAACAACATTTGACCCCTTATTATCTTGCTTTCCCACCTTCTTAACTTCCTTACTCATTTTTCAAACTCGCTATATCCTTAATTTTTCGCCTCAAGAAGACTATTTGAGCTGTATAATTCAAGTTACAATGTACCCATTAATTTAATAATGTCAATGTCTATATTTAAGGGTTAGCCCAGATACAGACACACAGGATGCAGAAAAGCATGTGTGTCTAGATGAAACAACAGCAAAAGAACAATCTTGAGCAATTATGTGGTCCTTGCCTCAACTTCAATGTTTTTGAAAATCATCCACTTGAAGACAATACTGCCTACTGTTTATGATTGGACACAAGATTTTCCTCCATGGGTCTTTTGAACCAGCAAACAAAGTATCTTTTTGATTAAATCAAGATAGATTTCTTTACTGTGATAACTTGTCAACAAAATTTGACGATTCCTACTACTTTTTCCCTTTCTATTTAAAGGGTTGTGAGCCAAAATGTACTAATGCTTCAGGAATCCAAAGTGGTATCAAGAATCCAAAGGGTAGTGAGCCAAAATGTACTTATGCCCTTTAAAATCTTGGTCCCAAGAATCAGAGATCGGAGGGTCAAAATAGGAGAAAATTTGTCATATATGAATGACACTTTTTCAAGATCCGGAAAGTAAAAGAATTTGAGGTTAAATATTAAGCAGAACCATTGCACTCTGTTTTCTTCAATCCTTCAACTTCAAGAGAGATTTTTCTTCTTTCAACTCAGCCTCCACTCGGTAAACACAAAAACTGACATTTACTTCCACTGCTGCAAAACCAATGGAATTGCATTAGTACTCCAAACAGCACATCCAAATTCAGTAAGAACATGAGTCTTATTTCTACCTAAATGTATAAAGGTAATATAAAGTGTATTATAATAGTTGGAAAACAAAAGAAATTGACTACAAGATCTTGTCTTCCACATTAAACCAAGTAAATACATGTTTGAAAGTGTAAAAAGACGCAACTTTTTGTTAGTGAAAGAAAGCTTAAACAAAAACAAAAGAAGTAGAAGGATACAATATACACTACTAAAGAAACATTTTCGAGTTGAACAACCTCAACAAACACAACCCAGATAGAGTGAAATGAAGAGTTGGCTTAAAATGAAGGAAATGTGCAATCTTGGATGATTGATGATGAAAGAGCAATACATTAATGGTGACCTGTACCTGACTTCTTGTTTAAACTTGCAAGGAAATAAGCAGAAAACAAAGAAAAGAAAGAGGGGTCCTTTACTAACGGGGCAGGTGGGGATGTCTTGGGTACCTACCCTTCTTCTTCTTTCTTCTTTCTTCTTTCTTCGGTGTTTATTAATGGAAAAACTTGTTTTTACTGATATGCAGTAAAGACGGTCTTTTTATATCTTCTTCAGGCTCTTGTGTTTTTCAGACAGAGAAATGTTACAGTGATCAATCTATATATCATGAAGTTTGTGTGAAGATTTGGTTCTCGATATTATTGCCCCTTATTTTGGGATTAAATATCTTTTCAATTTTGAGTATTCCCATGTGGCTTCCTTTATTACACTCTCTCTACTCTGTCCCTTTTTATTTGAACAAAAATGACTTAAATTTATTTTACTATTTTAATTAATTACTTATTTGATCTTGTTCAACTAATAAAAAGTGAAATAATACTAGATATGTAATGTCCATTTGGAAATATGACTTATAAAATGTTTTTAAAAAAACATGTAACAAAATAATTGTATACATATTTGTTAGAAATTATGTCTGTCAAAAGTGCTTCTTTTTCTTACCAAAAAAAAAGAAAGAAAAGAATGTGTGTTTATTTTCCTATTTTTTGCCTTTTCTTAATTCATTGGGCAAAGTAAGAATTCAAATGAAAGTATTGAAGATACCTTACACCAATTTTATTCCAAAGATAAAGTAGAATTCAAATGAAAGTTGTTGCATGTGACATTAATATAAATTTTATAGTTATTTCTTGATTTAGAACTAAAAATCATGTTTTGAATTTCTTTTCATCTTGCCTATTTGAATGACAGTAAGTTAAACCTATTATCGAAATCATTCAAAAGTCAAACCTTGTATATAAGTTTTGACATACAAAATATCGAATGCCTAAATTCAACATTTATATAAAACAACGAACCTCGTACCCGAATCTAATAACACGATAGATGTTATATGGTGATGTTAAACGTGCAAAGCCACCTAAGACAAAGTTTGCTAAAAAGCAATCTGAATCAAGCTATTTTGAACAAAAAGTGAAGGGGGTTGTTTTTGTTTTATTCAAGTCTGCCTAGAGATAAGGGTACGAGACTTTCATTTTTTTAATTTTATTTCTTTTTATTAAATGATGAAATATTGGCATCTACTACTAGGACTAAGCCTACATCCTATGACCCTACTGAATTTGGCTGCAGCCACTGCAATCTGCATGCATGCCATGCATTTAAAACTAGTGTAATGATTAATGTAGGTAACTCTTTTGTTATACTTTTCACTAATCCCACCGTTCGTTTAAATAGGAAGTCTCTATCATAAAATTATCTCTTTCAAGGATTATTCTGATGTATGGAGGTTTCAATAGAGAGTTGCATACATGGCAACATCTGGACCATACAGTTTCATCCTCAATAGGGAATTGCATACGTGGCATGAAATTGTGTGGTCCAGATGTTGCCAAGTATGCAGCTCTTTATTGAAGTCTCTATGCATCAGAATAACCCATCTTTCAACATGATTGTATTCAAGGACGTAGTTAGGATTTTCTTGCTAGGTGGGCTAATGGAATGTTTTAAGATGATCGGATGAACTGGATTAAAACAAATTAATATATTATACCAGATTATATAGAGATTTTAGTATAGATTTTTTGTTCCAAGGTGGGCTTAGCCCCCTTATGTCTTAATGTGTCTCCGCCCTTGGTTGTATTTAGGGATATAACTCAATGGGAAAAAATAATATATTGTAATGATATTTTTGTATTTAAGCCGTATAGTGAATATCTTTTGATATTATATTTCGACTTGTCTTAATAAAAAAAATATATATATACAAAAGATTTGCAAACTAAATCACTACGACTTATAACCCTCTTTTTATATTATTTTCAAAATTTTAGATAAGAAACACATAGGCTTGGTTTGCTTTGGGTTCGGTTTGGGTTTGAGTTTATTTTATATTATTTCACAAACCATGTATTAAAATTTCTCTCAGCAATCATTTCTTCAGCTATAAATTAAAAAAAAAATTAAATCGTCTATCACCATTTCACTTTATTTACTTTATCATTATTTTTATCATTAATTTGTTCATTATACTCTATTTCAATTTCTCTCACCAATTACTACTAATATATGCTAATGTATTTCTTTATTAACACAAATTTCAAAAAAAAAAAATAATAACTTTTTTATGATTACTTCAATCATTTTTTCTATATTTTATTATCCACTAGCATATAAAACACCTCAAAATAAATTTCACCCCAAAAGAAACGGAACCATAGCCATTTGGATGAGATCAACCTTTTTTGAACATGATTGTCGAAAATAAAAGGCTTTTGAATAAGAATAATGTGCACTACACAAAGGTATAGTGCACAAACCACTACACAAGTGGTAGTCATTGATTAAAGTGATGAATTATTTTTTGTGATGGGTTCCAACATAATATGTGGTGTTGATTGTGTTGTGTAAGATGTTGTGGTTGAAAGTGTAGTGGATGTATCACTACTGAATGAATAAATACATTAGCATATATGCTTTAATTTGTTTTTGTTGCCGACAAGGCACTGGCCCAGCGGTAAATAGTACTCCCTCCGTTTTTATATATATGTTGCGGAGAGAAGAATTACACAAATTAAGAAAATAATTAATATGTGTATTGTAAATGTATTTTTTTTATTGGAGATGTAAATATTTTGTTGGTAAATGAGTTTTTTGTATTGGAATTGTGTTTTTTTTATTGGAGATGTAAATATTTTATTGGTAAAGGAGGAAAAAATAATAAATGCTGCATTGAAATGTAAAATGACAGATAAATAAAAAAATGATAAAAATTGAAATGTGACAAATAAAAAAAACGGAGAGAGTAAGTATTATGATTCTTAATCCGAGGGTTTTGAATCCCACTAAAAATAAAAATAAAAAGTATGTGTTTATGGGAATATTTTGTACCCGTTAATTTTTTTTTTTTTATTTTTTTTTTTTTTTTGAATCAAGTTTTGCTATGTCACTTATATACTGTTCATTGTCTACTGTTTTGAAACACTACTCGTGCTACTGCTAACCTACCTATCTAGAATTAGGAAAATGAATCCCACTAGAATTAAGTATAGTCATTTTAGGAAAAAAATGTGCTTCACATAATATATAACCTTGTGAAAAGTTGTTTGCATTTATTCCTCAATTTGTTAGTTGTACAACAATTTTTCATTAAATTAGATATATGTTTTTTTTTTTAGGGAAACTTGAAAATATATGCCTGGAAAATAAAAAAAATTGATGTATATACTCCGAATGATATATTTTGAAAAATATGATTTCGTTGTTCATATTATTCTTGCTTTATATCCTACTAATCGATATTAACTATTTTACAACAAATGTACTATGTTCCTAAAACAAATGTATTATGAAAGTCAAAATATATAATAGCCTTTTTAGTTATTTATTATTGATATTTAATCACTTTCTTAAACTATTTAAAAGTTCTAGCATGTATCCTCAAAAAAAAAAAAGAGTTCTAGCATGACTTATGGTCTGTTTGAATGAGTATTTTTGAAGTTACTAATTTAAAAAAGAAAATTTTCTTTTGGAAAATTGAAAAAATAAATTTAAATTATAACCTTGAAATATATCCGATTTTCTATTTTAGAAAATTAGAATGATGTGCAATAGATATAAATGAAATTTATTGTATTTTATAATAAAAACAGAGGTACTCTTTTTCTTCTTAAATATGAAGGTGAAAATCTCCAAAATACAACTTTTGAAACAGCGTCTAATACGTCCTTCTATATTTTAAAGGTTGTCGTCAACTTCAAAATTTGAGTTAAAAGCTTAGACCTTAACAAAAAAACAATTAAAAAAAACTTGGATATGATTACTCAAAATTTTAATTATAAATAATAATATATTAGGAAAAAAATTTATAAATATTACTTTAAAAATTAAAAAGTAACAAATTAAAATAAATACCGTATATATTTTTAACAACTGCATAACTTAATAACGAACAAAGTAAGGTAATATAATGTTGATGATAAGCGTCCCGAACAATGTTTAGAAATCGTTTGGGTTTTTCATGTAATGGGATCGTTTTTGGTAGAAATCCAATTAACAAAGTGATGGTGTATTTGATAATTTATGGTTGTGTCTTTGAGAATGTCAAAGTACGTACCAAGAATGTACGAGATCAAGTCACTGACGTAGTTCTGAAGGAGAGGACAATAGTTATTTATATAAGATTCCCGCACGGGGGAGGTAATGTATGTATCCTTGGTTTTTGGCCGGTGAATGAAGGTCATTATGATGCCATTGTGGGGCACTTATGGTCAATTAAGCTAGCCGGTACCGTGAGATGTAATCAATCACGAGATCACATTAGTTAATGAAGAATGAGATCCTGCCCATTAACGAGCGGTAACCGCCTTTTGAGTTCCGGAGTGATTTGTTTTAATTCATGAGTGACCAGGATGAGCAGGTCATCATGTCGGTACTCACGGACCGTAGACGCTCTGTGTCATGCCGTCTAATTAATTGGAGATTCGGGTAGCTTGTACCGAGCTGAAACGATGACTGTTGACTTTGAGTAGAGTAGAACGAACGACCTGTGTATTAAGAGGATGACCATATTGAGGTCGGTGAAGCCCTTGCTGAAGCCTTTGGGTGAAAGACCTAGTAATGGGCTAAGCATGGGTTGACCTGTTTATCAAAATGACCCGATTGAGGGCCAAAGAGAGGATAGATTTTATAATCCAATGTGATGATGTAGAAATCATCTCTGTTGTTATAGCGGTGTTTATATATAGGATATATGGCTATACAAGTGTGTAAAAGTGGTGTTAGCCGGTGGTGCCCGGTGGCGGCAATGGATTCCGGTGGTGGTGCTTTTATGAGAGAAGAGGACGGGGGCAATTTGGCTTTGCCTTCTTTTTATAGATTATGATCCGGCCCCTTAAATGGGTTACACGCTCCCCTATTTATAGGGGGAGCCACCGACTAGAGTCGGTTTATTTACAATTGAGGACATACAGTATATAATAGATATTAAGCTACAGTAGCGGACTCGCAGTGGAGCCGATCCTTGTAACCTTTGTATCATTGTCTCGCTGGACTTGAGGTAGTTCTCCCTCTGGATATTATGGTCAAGGTCGCTGGCGGACCCGTTTATTAAATGAGATCGCGTGTCGGCCCCTTAATCCCTTTTGTCGTCGCATAAGGTTGAGGGCTTGGAACTGATCCGAAGGCTCACGGCTCTAATTTGGCTCGCGAGCCCAGGGGCTGTAATGGCCAGTGGCCTCATCCACTAATGTTGGTGGCCAGTCAGACCCGAATAAGGATCTGTAAACCGAAGTATGATTTAGGCACATACTCCGTGCCTTAATCATTTTCTTGAAATGTTAGGCGGGGAGTAATAGTCTGTTTACAGAACTTGAAATAGTGTGATGGCTCGCTGTTGTGGCGGATTGCCTGTTAGCCTTGCCTAAACGACTTACTCAGAGTGGGTCCTTTTGTTGCTAGCGTGTAGTTGATGAACTTCGCTTCTTGTGGTTTGTGCCATGAATTGATTCTGACTTTGTGGTTTGTGCCATGAATTGATTTAGCCTTTGGTGGCTTGAGAGCTTTTAGTCTTGTAGAGGGCTCGCTCAATGACGAGTTGCAAAATATGATGCCGACCTAGAGGTCGGTCTTACAAGAAGGTTCGTTCATAGGAAAATTCCAAATTACGATGCCGAGCTTAGGTCGGTCTTATAAAAAGTTTGCTCGTAGGCGAATTCCAAAATACGATGCCGAGCTGGGGTCGGACTTATAAAATGCTCGCTCAAAGGCGAGCTCCAAATATGATGCCAACCTAAAGGTCGGTCTATTAAAATGCTCGCTCAAGGGCAAGTTCCAAATATGATGCCGACCTAAAGGCCGGTCTTTTAAAATGCTCGCTCGAGGGCGAGTTCCATATATGATGCCTTGGTAGCTTGTTGGTGCTGCGCTATTAAGTGGACGGACTTATAGGGTCTTGGGCGACCTTTGTTAGGTGTAGTACCCGAAAGACAATTATCTAATTGTTTTATGACTGAATTAATAATTCATCTTATCATATGCATGTATGCTTATAATTAAGACACTATTGAAAACCCTAAATACCTCGTTTATGTAATCACATAACTTAGTGTATGGCTATACACAAGAGGATTGAGTTAGTGAGATGTACTTAAAATTAACTTAGTCCGTAGCGTTTATTAATCTGAGTACGGGTCTCAAGATTAATTTGCTAATAATGCACTCAGAACACTTTAGGTGTGACAGTCTTGTCCGGACTGTCGGTAATAGGGTACTTGGTGGGGCATTTATATATGATGATAATCATATAGGGCTGGACCGATTTGATTTGAGTTCTCGATATAATTCCGTGATCGAGAAGTCTCATCGAATCACAAGATGATCATATATGGATTAATCTCAATCCTGAGGTGATCACAGACAACTACTTAGACTAGGGTAGAGTTTGATGTGTTAGTAAGGATCACTTCGCAGTTTGTGGTCCAACACTTCTCGTTGGCTCTATTTTGGGATGAGTGAGTAGTCTGTGCTATCACAAATATGGAATCCATTTCTTCCCTCGGGAAGTAGACAGACAGTTCCCTTATTTGTTAATCCTAGAAACTGATCGATGGCACCAGTTCATATTATTATTAGTTATGAACTAATTGATCACTAGGGGGTTGATGGTAAATAAGGATAAGATGTTTCGAGAAGGGTTTACGGAGATATCCCGAATCGAAACGAACAGTCTATGAAGGATTTATCCGTATGTAATGATTATATCAGTTGATGCTTATCAACTCATAGTTGAGTATAAGTTATCTATATTCGGCAGAGTTCAGTTTCGGGTTTATGGTGGTGTAATCCCGGAATTAATAGATTGAATATTATTATTCGGTCTGACGAATAATTTTATTTAATTTTTTGTAGCTACTGATATGGGTCCATGGTCCCCGACGTGGCTCCTAATATAGCATATATGTTTTCTCGTCGTTTCACCTCAATCAATATTAAATAGTTGGACTGGATTGTTTAATAGATATATGGATTAATTGTTTAGTTGGACTATATAATTAAATACATGAAAAAGATATTTTTCGTGGACTCGGCCCAATGTGTCAAAAATGCGTGTGACCTATTTCTAGGGTTACTAGGCCGCATTTTAGTATTGTTATTTCATTATTGGGAAATTAATTTTCTTGGATAATTATATAACATGTGACTTATCTTTTATTTGTTAATTGATAATCATGGAATATTAGATAATATATTCATTTATCCTAATTTGTTTGGGATATATTATATATTTATCATTTATTTGAAATAAGGATTAATCTAATAATTATCTCTTAATTATTAAATTCTTGGAGGACAATGATTACTCTCCTATAGAGTTCTCTCAAGCCTATTGACGTAAGTAATTTTCGAGTTATTGGGTAGTATATTGGCTTAGAGATTTCGGCCATTATACTAGGGGTTCGAGTTTTAGAAAAACTTCGGGTTTTTCTAAGGTAGCATATCGAGGAGGTCAAGCGGCTTGAAACACCATCCACCTGGTGTTGCTTGGCGATACACGTCGGAAGACTGTGGCTTCTCATCTAGCTTGGATCTTGGATTGAAGATTGTTCTTGGAGTTTATTCACCATAAATTGGTAAGCAATCTAACCCCCTCGTAGGTTAGATTTATTATTTATGTTTGATTGTTTAGATCTAGATCTTGATATCTTCCGTTGCGTAATCGGGTGGATCTTTGATCCATCCGACGATATTACATCCTACAACCTTGTCGTCTTATGCGACTTGTTCACTAAGGGCCGCTCTATTCAAGCGTCTTGCCTCGAAGTGATTTTGGGTCTGTGGCGACCTTGTCGTCTGAAGCGACTTGTTCACTAAGGGCCGCACTATTCAAGCGTCTTGCCTCGAAGTGATTTTGGGTCTGTGGCGACCTTGTCGTCTGAAGCGACTTGTTCACTAAGGGCCGCACTATTCAAGTGTCTTGCCTCGAAGTGATTTTGGGTCTGTGGCGACCTTGTCGTCTGAAGCGACTTGTTCACTAAGGGCCGCGCTATTCAAGCGTCTTGCCTCGAAGTGATTTTGGGTCTATGGCGACCTTGTCGTCTAAAGCGACTTGTTCACTAAGAGCCGCGCTATTCAAGCGTATTGCCTCGAAGTGATTGGCTTATAGCCTGCTTGTGTCGCGCTATTAAGCGGACGGACTTTTGTTGAAGAGAAAATTCATGTTGATGGCGAGCTTGTAGTAGAGAGCTCGTAATAAGAGCTAGTGATAAGTGAGCATGTTGATAGAGAGCTTATAACAAAATGAGCTCGCTGAAATGGAGTTTGTAATAAGAGAGCTCGCTGAAGTGGAGCTTATAATAAATGTTTACTTTGTTTTTTGGTAATGATTTTTCCAAAGTATTTTGAGCTCGCACCTTTATTTTTGCTCGAAATATTTCACATTTTTCGAGTCCGCTATTTGGGTCCGACGTATCATATATGTGTATATATATAAGTGGCCCCCTTGTTTTTGGCGAGGTCGAGGAAATTAAAGCATCGAACTTGCTAAAACTAATTGAGCTAAAAGCCTTACTTGTTTCGGTTGAGGTCGATGATTGAATCAAAAAATCCGATGTGTGGCCCCCTTGTTTTAAGCAAGGTCGTTGTGGGCTTGGTTGAAATATGTGTCGAATTCGGGTCATTCCCGTCTGTTTGAAAATTTCCACCTCCGGTCCCCTTGTTTCAAGCAAGATTGAGGACGATCTTGGTTGAAATAAGTTTTGAGTCTGCGCACTCATATGCCCGTGTGAAAATTTTCCACTCTCGGCCCTTTGTATATGGCGACTCGATAACTGAATCGAAAAATTCCCAGTATGCGGCCCCCTAGTTTTGAGTAAGATCAGAGCTATGACGTAACGAGCTTGCTGGGAACAAATTCTGAACCAAAGTATAAGCTCGAAAAAAGAATTCCTGCGGGCCCCCTTGTTTTGGACAAGATCGGGATCTCGCGTAACTTGTCAAACAAATGTTAAGGTCTAGCTTAGAGCTTGCCAAGCTGAAGGTCGGACTTAGAGCTAGCCGAGCTGAGGTCGGGCTTAGAGCTTGCCGAGCTGAAGGTCGGGTTTGGAGCTTGCTGAGCTGAGGTCGGGCTTAGAGCTTGCTAACAGGGGTCGGGCTTAGAGCAAGCCGATTGGGATCGGGCTTAGAGCTAACCGGCTGGGGTCGGGCTTAGAGCTTGCCGAGCTGAGATCGGGCTTAGAGCTTGCCGATGAGGTCGGACTTAGAGCTAGCCGAGCTGAGGTCGGGCTCAGAGCTTGCCGACCTAGAATTATCCAGTACAATTAATTCTGGAGAGCTCGTTGAGGGCTCGTATAAATCATCACGGTGTTCGGCAACCATATTAATTGCACCGTCATTAATTGCACCATTCGGTTCCCGACAATATGGACACTACCACACATATATATATATATATATATATATATATTATATATATATATACCATCCATACGAGCGATTTAAGGATCTAGATCTATAATTTACACGTAATAAAATAACTAGATCTACTCTACAAGGGGGTTGTAGAACATACCTCTTGGATCTCAAAATCCAAGTAGAAGAACCGCAATATGAAGAATGAAAGATGGTGTGAAAAGCACCACGATCTTCCGCACGCGTGATCCAAGCAAGTCCCGGTGGAAGGAAATTTTCGTCTCAAATCCTCCCGATATGCTACCCGGAAAACCTCCAAGATTCTCCCTCTTACTCCCCTTGGCCGAAATCTTTCTTCTCTCTCTAAGATATGAAGTCGAAATTTGTAGTGAGTGTTAGGCTTGGGAGAACTCTCTTTATATAGGAGAGTAATCCTTGTCCTCCAAGGATTTTATATTGCAAATAAATAAATCTAATAAATAAAAGATAATCCCAAAATATTCTAGGACAAATCTAGAATAATCTTTATCTTTATTTCTTACCATAAATATTTATCCAATAAATATTTTGTGCACATGTCTTATTAATACACAAGAAAACAATCTCTTGCTCACTAAGACATGAGGAGGCCGAAAATTTCATCCTCCCTCCTAGGGTTGGATTTCGGCCATGACACACATATTGGACCAAGTTTATGAAAAATGTATTTTTCATATATTTAATTATTTAGCCCAACTAATTTAATAGTCCACTAAACAATGAATTCACATATCGTTTTAATTAAATTCTAACAAGAACTAAATTAATATTATTAGGATTCGATGTCCGAGAATAGCTATGCTATATTGGAGGCACGTTGGGGACCATGGACTAATAATCAGCGGCTCCGATAAATCAAATAAATAATTATCTTACGAACAGAATAATTATATTCGATAAATCAATCACAGGAATATGCCACCATAATCCCGTGACTGCACTCCTCCGATTATGAGATTATATTTATCTCCTCAAGAGAATGATAATAAGCGTCCATTGATATAATCATTACATATGGATTAATCCTCCATAGACTGTTCATTCTAAATCGGGAAGTTACCGTTAACCCTTTTTAGAACCTCTTATCCTTATTTACCATTAACCCCCTAGTGATCAATTAATTCATACAACTCACTGGTAGCTAATTAATGTAATATGAACTCGTACGATCGATCAGTTTCTAGGATTAACAAATAAGGGAACTGTCTATCTACTTCCATAAATGGAAGGAATGGATTCCGTATCTGTGATAACACAGACTACTCACTCAATCCAGTACAATGCCAAAATGGGGTAATTCAGATCATAGACTCAGAGTAATCCTTAACCGTCAAGTCAAACCTCATACTGATTCAAGCAGTTGACTGTGATCACCTCAAGATTAAGATATATCCATAAATATGATCATCGATTGATTCGATAAGACTTCTCGATTACGAAATTATATCGTGAACTCTAATCAAATCGGTCAAGCCCTATATGATATATCTATCATATATAAATGCCCCACTAGGTTCTCTTAACCGAAAGTCCGGATAAGACAATCAAACCTATTGTGTTCTGGGTGCATTAATAGCACGTTAAAGGAGAGACCCGATACTCTCGATTAACTTCACTACGGGCTAATTGTATTTTAAGTACATCTTCACTAACTCAATCCTCATGTGTATATCCAATACACTGAGTTAAGTGATTACATAAACGATATACATTAAGGTTTTCTGTAGTGTAAATACTATTGGCACATCGGTGAATATGAGAATAATATATATGAATAATAATATCATTTCATTTATTAAATAAAACAATTACAAAATTGTCTTTCGGTCATTACACCTAACATATATATATATATATATATATATATATATATATATATATATATATATATATATATATATATATTAATGAAAAGATCAAGATGCTAGCTGCTTACTTTGAACAGATCCAAAAGTGTAATTTGCTGTCCGAAAGTTGAAGTTTCCACATCAAACAAATAGAGGATTAAGGGGCCGCATCCTCAGTTCATTATCTTGCAGCTCCGGCGAGGCTGACCGGTATCGGAGGTTTCTTAAGATCCGATTGGAGTGACAGAATTGCAGGCAACATCTCTTTTGGATGCTTTAATCCATTGACTATGTCGGCTTTATGCATTCCATACACTTAGCATATTTGAAGCTGATATGTGCTTATTGTGAAGTTGTATCATCATAAACATCATAAAATTCACCTGTAATCCTATAATGGCCGGCCTCTCAAACGTTTTATTTCCTACGATGAACGGCATAGCTTTCCATCCATGTTTTCTTGAGTTTTGATGACCTCCGATTCAGGGGGCCGCGCCTGCTTTTCTTCCCCATTTTCTGGTGACTGACCAGAGTCTGATGGTGAAGACTTTGAAGAAGCTAGGGCGGCCAGAATGCCACCTTTGGTGCAGCAAACAAGCCAGGAGAAATTCGGCCTCTTGTTATCTTTAGAGTGTTGATCCATTTTTTATGGAGATCATGTAGATCTAAATGAAGATCTTGTAGAACTTGATGAAAATTTTGTTGAAAACATGGCCGGAAATTTTAGATCTGGCCGGAAACTTTAGTTCTGACCGGAAAGGTGACGAAAATGTCGAGTTTCCCGGTAACGGAGCCAACTGATGATGTCAAAATCATCTCTGTTGTTATAACGGTGTTTATATTTATGATATCTGGCTATAAAAGTGTGTAAAAGTGATGTTAGCCGGTGGTGCCCGGTGGCGGCAATGGATTCCGGCGGTGATGCTTTTATGAGAGAAGAGGACGGGGGCAATTTGGCTTTGCCTTCTTTTTATAGATTATGATCCGGCCCCTTAAATGGGTTACACGCTCCCCTATTTATAGGGGAGCCACCGACTAGAGTCGGTTTATTTACAACTGAAGACATACAGTATATAATAGATATTTAGATACAGTAGCGGGCTCGTAGTGGAGCCGATCCCTGTAATCTTTGTATCATTGTCTCGCTGGACTTGAGGTAGTTCTCCCTCTAGATATTATGGTCGAGGTCACTGGCGGACCCGTTTATTAAATGAGATCGCGTGTCGGCCCCATAATCCCTTTTGTCGTCGCATAAGGTTGAGGGCTTGGAACTGATCCGAAAGATTGCGGCTCTAATTTGGCTCGCGAGCTCAGGGGCTGTAATGGC
>CM044905.1:8541006-8588921 GCA_024500145.1 Gentiana dahurica var. dahurica
ACTTTTATCGTGTATGAGAGATTAAAAATTAAAGGTTGTAATTTATATCACTTGGTATAACATTTCTACAACGATTATATTGTAAAATTTGTCTAGAGGATACCGCATGTACAACTTCCGGGTTTGACGGACCTTTTCTAGGCTATACAGATCCTAACCGGCAGTGTACCGGGTCAAATTGTAGTGCTAGTCTGGTGAGTCAGGTCGTATTCCTCAGGGAAAACATGGTAATTCTTTTAAGTGGGGTTAAACACCAAGAAGCTATTATTAACTCGATCTAAGTCGCAGTTTTATCAGTTTCCTCGGGTTAGATAGTTAGATGTTAGAGTTAGATGTTAGTAAAAGAGAAAATAAAACAAATAAATACTAATATTATATATATTTTTGGATCTAGCCAAGAATACTTTACTGAATCAATATCTTTTAGTAGAAATAAATGAGACAGATCTTCCTTTATTCAAGGTGTAAATTATATATGAATCGGTGTACTCCTAAGCTAGACAACTCCTCCTCACACGAGCGTATGAAATTGTCATATGTCTCATCAACTGTCCAATGTCATCCAAAGCATAGGTCACTCCCGTTTTGTCATACGAGCAATGTTTTGGATCTTGATTAAAACAGATAAATTAACGTAATACGATCTTGAGCACAATTTTAATAAGATTTGTTTTTCTAGGACAAATCTGCCCCCGGGTAGGAAATAGGATTCCGTTGTCACGTTTTCACTCGGCCAATTTTACCCTCCGGTCTTTCTATTACGATCTCGTATTCTAATCGTGAGTTGTCAATTCATTAGATTACGTTAAAATAGAAAGAGATTCATTATAATCGGTTTTAATCATTATTACCAGAGTCGATCATTCATTTTACCAAAAGATTAACTAATTCAGATTCATATCTTGGCTAGATATATTTTTAGTTATACATAGATATATATATCAGATTCTGTCAAAATGTCATGGATTAAACGGCTGGAAGTTTTCCATAATAGCCTTCTGTCAAGATGACAAAATTCTATTACAACCAAATTTAGCCTTTCGATCCAAACACTTATCAAATTCTCACATTATATATATAGATAGATATAATTATATAGAACAACAAAAAGTAAAACTCAATAAAATTACCCGTTTACTTCAGATCTAAGTTGTATTCTTGAAAATAGCAACTTTTCCTAAAGCATTTTCTTCGATAATTTTCTCAAGCATTACAACATTACTACTTTATTTATAAAAAAAAAACATATATATACATACATAGACATATGTATATATACGGGCCCGAAAACAAAATAAAAAGAGAAAAGAGATGAAGAAGGGACATGAAGAAGAGGGGAATGGAAGAAAGGGGAGGAGGTGGAGAAGAGAGATCTTGGCCAAGAGTGGCCAAGATGGGGCAAGAAAGATGTAATGGATATGGGGGAGTATATATAGGGAGAGATATATATATATATATATATATATATATATAGCACATGGAAGCCATCATCAAGCACATGGGAGCCATCATCAAGCACATGGGAGGATATAATCAAGTTGGGAAAATATCTCCACTTTTCCCGGCGTTTCTATAGCGGCGCTTATTGATAAAATAACCATAAATTGAGTTGTAGACCTCCAATTGACGTGATTCAAAATGCGTTGGAAAGCTCATTTGAATATCTACAACTTTTATGAAGAACTCTTCCCCAGAAAATGCCTCTAAGTTGGGTCAAATGTCTATCGAAGATATTTTACGGTAGAAGCATTCAGGACAATTGATCCGTTTGAACTTGTTAGCTTATGGCACATTCTTCCATCCATCAAAATACATCTTCTTAGGCTCAAAACATGTCGTTACGTGGAATCTTGGTCAATGTATAATCCTGCAATGAACCACCAAAACACCAAACGTAAATCCGACACGACACTCCGGTTACTAAACCGGTACAAAAACTAATAAAAATACGATAATTTATATAATAACTACTACTTATACATTTGAATAAAACTTAGTAATTTTGACTTGATTTGATACAATAATGCTCAAAATGGTATCAATATTGGGGTAAAATGTCGTAATAATGATCATAAATTTATCTCTCATCAGGGTTCTACCACGTAATTCGCTAATTAATAAACAATATTGCTTTTGAGTTAGAGAATGTGAGATTGGTACGGGAGACATACAATTTCATTATTGATTAAAACTGTGAATTTCATATTAACCATACGGAAACTTCACAACAATGAATTCACACTCTAAAATGTTTAATGTAAGCGAAATTTGAATAAATAGCTATAATAATGTGCTACATTGAAGGGGAGATTATTGTGTGGTGTCTCCACACGGTGCGGAGACACCGTGTGGCACACCACACACCACACATCTTCATTCTGTATTAAAACTGTGTGGTTCTAATCGTTTCATCCGTCACTTCACCATAAATTCCCTCACCACACAATAACTTTCCACATTGAAGTACTCCACACTAATTGTTCTTGATATCCGAGTATTTTAAATATTTTTTTTTTTTTTTTTTGAAGGGGGGTATTTTAATTTTTTGATATGCAACTTGTCCCATGTTGACATAAATGGCATGGAGCTTTTAGCAGTATATCCTCACAGAGTGACAAACCTAAAACAATCATGACTTCTTTTTAAATTTAAATTATAACAAAAAAAGACGAAATGTATCATAGTTGTACTATTCTCGTTACATGTATCAGTCTTTTTTAAACTTTACCCACAGAATAAAAAAAAGGAAAACTTGAAAATATATATCTGAAAAGGAAACAATTTTGATGTAATATGTCCTATAGAAAATAATTTATAAAATATTCTTTCTTTCACTCATGTGTGGCTCATGTCGTCACTCATACTAGCAAATAAAGAAATAAAAACTTCATATGATAAAAAAAAAAATTAGTATATTTTTTTAGGGTTAAAAACTAGTATTAAAACTTAAATTTGTTACCCTAAAAAAACTTAAATTTGGATGAAATATCATACTGTGTTGTTATCTGTTAACACCGTCTCGTTTTCAGTTCCCGAGGCGTCGCTCTCAACCTGTCATTTCCCAATAAAATCAAATCTTCGCCGGTCCGACGGCGACTTAACGGTGGATTGTCTTTCACTGGCTGATGTCGTCGCCAGTTTCAACGGATCTTGCTTTTGCATCTACGTACTACTACTTGCTCTGCTTCAGAAACCCTACCTATTTATTTGTTTGTTTATTTCAAGAGACCCACCAGCCACCACATTGGCACAATATTATAATATACTCCGTCCGTCCCAATTTATTTAAGACTTATTTATTTGTTGATTGTCTAAATATAAGTCACATAACTCTAAATAGATTTAAAGTTTTTGTTTTAATTGTCTAAATTACTCCAACTCATTAATTGATGTCTCTTCAAATATCGTGAAAAAAATGCTACATATAAATGAATAAAAATGTAAATTAGTCAAATTTTAAATTACTAGACAACCCATTAATTGATTTCTTCTTAAATCTTGTAAATTCTAAAATGTCCCAAACAAATTAAAACGGAGGGAGAATTTATTACTAGTACTGTTTACTTACTACTTTACTGTAATTATTTACTCAAAAATTTGAATATGACGACAAAAATATAACGGTAGTGATATATCTACTATATTTTCAACCACAATATCTTACACAACATAATCAACACCACACATTCTGTTGGGACTCATCATAAAAATTAATTCATCATTTTAATCCACGACTACCATTTATGTAGTGGTTTGTGCACTACACAACACAAGAGTGTAGTGTATATATCATTATTCAAAATATAATCAACTAATTGCACGCCCATAAAATGGAGCATAACTTAACCCTTTTCGTTGGTGACAAATATTTTGGATTAACGATTAAGACAAAGTTAACGTGGAGATGTAAGCACAAAAGACAAGTTTTATTTTTCAATATATATATGTTGACTTAGGGCACTCCCAGCAGAGTCCCCAAATTTTATCCCTAAAATAATATAAAATAATACATATCCTTATTTTACAACATCTCAATTCAAAAACCTCTACAACAGCATCCCTATCATTATCCCTGTAACATTTCAAATAATATTAAATAATACATATTCTACCTCACAACCCTATTTATATACATTAAATATTTATTATTTCACTTCAGCAGCATCTCTATCACTATCCCTATAATTTTTAACAATTAAATATGTTTAGGGCAGTGAATAGTGCATCCCACAAGTAGGGATGCACTGTTCATATCCCTAAAAATAAATAGGGATAGGGCCTCTGCTGTAGGAGCTATTTGAGGCAAAACTCTATTTTTTATCTTCATTTTAGGGATAGGGCACCGTATAGGGTTTCTGCTGGGAGTGCCCTTACTAATCTAGTCTAATCTCTAAAATAATCCTCAAAGTTTGTTTTGTTGCAAATCGTAAACATAGGTGGCCTAATTAGTTGTTGTAAACTTGATGTGCTACTCCTCCGGTTAGGGAAGTTATTGTGTGATGAGGAAATTTGTGGTGAAGTGACGGGTGAAATGATCGACACCACACAGTTTTAATACAAAATGAAGGTGTGTGGTGTATGGTGTGTCACACGGTGTCTCCGCACCGTGTGGAGACACCACACAATAATCTCCCCTCCGGTTATAAGTCTTGTGGTTTTTTTATTGTTCTGTCCTTTACCTCACTCCAAATGTATTCACCATGCAAAAATCTACTGTTAATGGTGAAGTTATTGTGTGATGATGGAATTTGAGCTGATGTGACGAGTGAAACGATTAGAACCATATTGTTTAAATACATAATGAAAGTGTGTGGTGTGTGGTGTATCACACGTGCTATCCGCACTTAGGTACCCACCACACAAAAACCTCCCCTGTTAATGGGGTTTTGTCTCCACCAGGCAAATCCAATGCATCCAAGGTGATGTCGTGTGACTCTACTACAGTCCGGGGTTATTTATTTTGTATTAAGACAATTTACTTTTGTACTAAAAATATATAGTTTGGATGTCGATGGATCTTTAAATTTGCCCATATGACTCCACTGTAATAAATTTCTAAATCTTTTACTGATATAGAACTCTAATGGTTTCGTGATGTCTTTACATACTATGCTTGCTTTTTACGAACTCGATTGTGATGTTTGTGTTGAGACATGATGAAGTTATACACTTCGTAAAATCCTAGTTTGTAAAAAACGGTTAAACCCTAGCCGAAAGAGCCCACACCTCCCTGTCCCACGGAAGAAGTTGAGAGGTTAATCAGGTAACCCAGTGACTCAGAGTCATGTGTTGTCATTATACCAAGATCCTGAAAGAAGTCGTCATTTTATGGGATTCAAACCTCCACACTCCAGCTCCCGATCTAGCTGTCATTACAACATCTAAGCCCTTCACTATTAGGCCATGTTTCGGGGACTCGTAAAATCCTGGTTAGTTGGTGTATATGAGAGGGTTGTAGTGAGGTCAAATGTAAAGTTCCAAGTATATTTTATTAATAACTTGAAAAATTAAGTAGTTGTGATGTACTTAACTAGCACATTTGATGCTTGGCTTTTAATGGAGCGTCACTTTATATTAAGGTTTATGTATTGGATGTGTGTTGTAGTAGCCAAGGTTTTTTATTTTTAGAGGCATGAATCAACGGAAAAAGATCCCTGACGGTACAGCCCCAGCTGTACACCCGAAACGGTGATTCCAAACGCCACCGAGACTATAATATTGAGCTTAGCGTAAGTCAACATCAGGAAAACGAGGGTCAACACCGCCAGTACGACCAAAACCACTCGATCATCTATTAAACGGCTGAAGATCTCCAGAGGCTCATCTCTTAAGAAATACAAGAACAGCCACACCGCCATCATGATAATGAACACAATCAGCGAGATCGGGTGCCAGAGCAAGCTTAGGAAGAGGATAACAAGCACAACGATGACGTAATTCAATAGGAAATAACCGATGTTGATCTTGATTCGACTGAAAACTTGTTTGAATGGTCGAGGAGAGCTGATTGAGAGGAAATTGAACATCCTCGCCATGGACGGCGATTACCAAGGCCTTCAATGATACGGACTTACATCTTGAGACAAAAATAGTCTTTTTTTTAAATACAAAGACAGTACTTAACTAGCACAGTTGATGCTTGGCTTTTAAATGTAGTGTAAATACCATGATGATTTATATGATGGTTTATGTATTAAATGTATCATGTATGTTGTAGTAGCCAAGTTTTTTAATCTTTTACTACGTCCGTTCCTATTTAACCGTCGTAGTTGTCAAAACTAAAAATTCTTTTTAATCTGTCATAGTTACATTTTCAAAGTATTATTTATTGTATTTTTCAATAATTACTCTTATTTATTGAGGGGTGAGGGATTGAAAACAATATTGTCAAGGGGTGTTATTATCATTTTAATGTTAAGTCAAATCATTAACTACTCTCCTTAATATGTATGTTTTTGATAACCACGACAATTAAATAGAAATGGAGGGAGTAGTTTTCGCATTTACTACTATTTTCTTTGCACAAGACTTCGTGATTTCACACACACAAAAACACTACTTGGGTCATATAGCCAAACGGATCGTTTCGAAAACTCGAAAATTATTCGAGTTTTCGGATCAAGTCCGTTACATAACGGCCTGTTAAAAATATCATTAATAAATTATACTGCCTTCCCCATAAAATTTAAGTTCATTTAATTTTTTGATTTTGTCTTATAATGTAATTTCATTTAAATAACCAATGAAGTATTAATTACAATTTTTTTCTTGGGCCAATTATCCAAAATAACATATATTGGACTTAATTGGGAAAAAAAACACCCAAAACAAACACTAAATTATAAGGACACAAATTAGATAGATAAACCAAAATACCCTTAATGAACAACGAATTTTATTTTTTTTTTTAGAAAAAGCGCAACAGGCGGCATTAGCTTAATGCTGTTGTTAATTTTTATTTTTATTTTTTAAATTTCATGGACGTTGAATGTTGTGTGTGTGTGTGTATTTTTCTTTTTTTAATATTTATTTCCTGAACGTTGAATGACTTTTTTTTTATTTTAATTTTAATTTACGGTGAAAGTTTATTTTTTTCTTTTTTTATTGACCACCATGATTCATTGACCACCGCGTTGCATTGATCATCTCTACGCAGAGACACCGTGATGCACTAATCACCGCGATGCATTGACATCGGCAATCATATATACAGTAATATCGACAATCATATATGCAATGACATCGGCAATCATATATGTGTGACATCAACAATTTATGCAGTGACATCGGCAATCACATATGTAGTGACATCAGCAATCATATATGAATGACATCAACAATTTATGTAGTGACATCGGTAATCATATATGCAGAGACATCGCGATGAAGTGACACCGCGATGCAGTGGACACCCCCGATGCAGAGACACCGCGATGAAGTGGTCACCCCCGATGCAGAGACACCGCGATGCCGAGACCATCGGGATGCAGTGATCACCGGGATGTAGTGACATTTGATGAATCAACACCGTGACGACATTTGATATTTTTCCGACTTAATTTCATAAAATCGATTTCTTTTCTTCATAAAATCGACTTCAAATGGCTATATCTTTTGATATAAAACTGCGATCAACATCAATATTTCACCTTAATTCATATTTTTATGCAGTGACATCGGCAATCATATATGCGTGACATCAAGAATTTATGCAGTGACATCGGCAATCAGATATACAGTGACATCAACATTTTATGCAGTGACATCATCAATCATATATGAATGACATCAACAATTTATATAGTGACATCGGCAATCAAATATGCAGTAATATCAACATTTTTGGTGAATTTTTTGTCCCGAAATAGGAAGATTTTTCAGGGGAAATCCAGCTTATGAGCCGCATCGAGCTATATCGAGTACTTAGCCAGTCGAGTTCAATGTTACCTTTTTATGGCTTAATCGAGCCCGAACTTTTTTTCGATTACACCCTAATGTGAACGACACTTCACTTATTTTAAAAAGTTACTAATTTTGTATGAAATTGTATATACATTGACATCAATGTCACTACATCAGTACTCTAACTGTAAATGCAGTGACATCAATATCACCGCATCAATTTTATTCCAAATCATACACAAACCCACCATCAACGTATAGCTTTTATTTCTCTATTTCAAGGTGATGTGCATAATCACAATAATAACATATCAATATAAGCAAATGTATTAACTTTCCATGACAAATGATTGATTCGAGTCATAGATTTCAATGCATCTGTGTCCTTGCAAAATGTACACAGCATAAGACAAACGAATAAAAGCAAACAAGTATTAACTCAATGAATCCAAAGAAACAACAAAACATTAACTTTTTCTTTAATCATAAAAAAGATATGACATTTAACTTTGATAAAATATATTGTAATAATGACAACTACACCTTAAGTAGATAGTATTCTAAATGCGAAGTATCACCCTGGCACTACTATTATGGTAGCAGGGCTGGGGAGCAAACCATCATTTTTGTGGAGGAGCTTGCTGGAAGGCAAAGATGTGTTAATGCAGGGTTTGCGATGGCGAATAGGGGATGAGAGTTCTGTCTATGTCTTGCATGATGCCTGGGTTAGGCCACCAATACTTCGGCTAGCTCACTCATCGCGTTCATTTCCAACAGATAGTATGGTTCAAGACTTGCTTTTACCAGGTATCAGACAGTGGAACTTGCCTCTCCTCAGGCAAGAGTTTCACACTTGGGAGGTGGACGTCATTCTTCAGACTCTAATTGCAGGCGGTTCGCATCCGGATAAGCTGATTTGGCATTATGATCGTCGGGGTAGATATACAGTAAAGTCAGGAAATTTTCTTGCCTTGAGTTTGTACGGTGGATTGCCTGAGTTGGCACATGCATCATCTTCTTCAGGACCGTACAGAGTATGGCGGGATGTTTGGAGGGTCACTGTGCCTCCGCGTGTTCATCATTTCTTATGGCGGTGCCTGCAAGATTGTTTGCCGATAGGGGAGCACTTGCCAAGCGAAATATGGGCTCAGGTTTCTGTTTGGCATACGGCAGGGAGATGGAGTCCTTACGTCATGTTATTTTTTATTGTGATTATGCCAGAGAGATATGGGTAGCCTCACCTTTTAGTAGTCAGTATATGCCATATGGCTCAAATTTTCAGGAGTTTTTTGGTGCACTGGTATAACGCTACAACCCGGATGAGATCTCCACCTTTTGTCTGCTTCTCTAGAATCTATGGAAAGCCCGATGTAGTGCGGTTTTTTATGATGTGCCTATTTATGCAAACCGCGTGGTTTCTGCAACCATAGCAGGGGCGATGAAGTATCGTATGGCCGTCTGTACTTCTCACATGGAAACCAAGAAGTCTGGCCACCCGGTCATAGGGAGTGCTCCTACTGTGGGCATCTGGAAATACAATTTTGATGCTTCTATCGCAGACTCGGGTTCTGGTGTAGGTCTAATATTCAGAGATGCGCTTGGTTCGATTATTGCTTCCTTTTCGTTTCACCTTGACCCTGACATTAGTCCTGAGACTCTGGAGATGCAGGCGATCCTGATGGCAATGGAAGAAGCTATTCGCTTGGGACTTTCTGCAGTTACCTTCGAGACTGACTTTCTGCAGTGTGTTCAAGCCTTATTACGACTGTCGGATGATCTGTCTGTCTTCAGTTGTTTGGCACGTGACTGTCTCGCGCTCTCACCGTCTTTTGTTTCATCGTCTTTTACATTTGTCAAGCGCACTGGTAATTTTCTGGCGCATTTGTTGGCTAGGCATGACCTAGGTCTTACTGGTCGTACTGTTTGGGGAGTTTTTCCAACTCATGATGTAATTTCCGCCGCTATTGCGGATTTGGCTTAATAAAATTCCTTTTTCCTTAAAAAAAAGTAGATAGTATTAAGGACGCAATGAAACCTTCAAAGAGCGTTAGGGATGCACTAGATGGGGCGTGAGAAACACCATTTTTACATACAAATATTAAGATGAGCTTACAGTACTTGCAAACTGCTACCATTGTTCTTGTTGAATTTACAGGTATACTGCAACTTTTTTCACCACGTTATCCGTCAACGAACTACATTCAACAATTGGGTAACTTCAGATTTTGCAGTCCACACAGTAACACATCAATCGAATAAGATGCATCATCAAAACAATTATACAATTACACAATTGATCATCAAGTGATAATACATCACAATCCCAAAAATATTGACTAAATTAAATTGAACAATGACAAGAAAAAAACAATGGTCTCCAACATAGCCTTAGTAAATCAAATCAAAGCAAACAAAGCAGCCCAGAACCTATCCAAAACAAAGAGAAAAAAAAAGGGAGCAAGAACTGGAAAGTGGTATTTGAGTCGAGCTAATCTCATCTTGAACCTTATCTAACTAACAAGCAAGAAACCAAACCGAATCAAGCTCGAACCACTCACGAACGAACTCCTTGGCTCATTTGCACCCCTATTTCCACCCCATTTTTAGCATAAGAAAACGTTTTCCATAATCAAAATCCTAATACTTAAACCCCATAAAGCTCAATTTTTTGTGATAATTCATTCACATGATGATCAAGCAGCAGCAATTAAATTACGTCACCAATATGAAACCGAATCGATTCGAACAATTAGTAGAGAGTATCAGGCTTTTGAAGGCAAGCAACGGTTTGCAATTGGCTTAATGATGTCAAAATCGTTCTCTTGAATTCTCCAACTGATTTTCCAATTGACTTTGACTTCATCTTCTTCGAATGGGTTGTTGCAATATAGGGTACAATCTGATTACATTGACTAGAATACAATTACAATTAAAACGAAAACACAACTGAATCGAATTACAATTGCAAAATAAAAACGAATTAACAAAATGAACTGAACCGAGCCCTGTGTTGAACACAGTTTCCTTAAGCCTAATTCGTCCCCTCACCGTCGAGTGCTTGGAGTTTCAACGGAACGTTAGTCTCCCAGGATAGAACGGTTAGCAGCGACAAGATGCACCACGCTTTCAGCTGCTTAAGAACTTTGTTGCTTAAACTCTCCAGTTTCATAAGAAATGGTAGAAGAAACAGATTTTTCAGGTTATGTTTGATGAAGAAAAGCTGCAGTATATATAGGCTCTAGTAGAGGAGAGTGGCAAAAACTGATGGAAGAAGGAATGGAACAGTCTCATCATCTGTATTGAATGTCATAAGTGTAGCAGAACTGGAAGGTCTCAGCATTCATCATAATCACGTTGCAAATGGAAAGTCTCAGCTTAAATACGCCACAGTTGGATTGGAACAGTCTCACAGCAGCATTCAGTATTGGAAAAATACTGCCACGATAAACCAAGGTGAAATCCGGATTGGATTTGCACCCCCCTGCGCGCGCGAGATCATGTATAATGTTGGTTTCTTATTCCAACTACACTAAAACAACATCATATAAATATTGACTTTTTTCCCTTCTTCCAACCAATGTGGGAGAAATAGCTTCTTCCCATTTTTCCTTTTCCATAACATTTTTCATTCACACACTTAAGCCCAATAGGCTCAATATAACATATCATTTTAAATATTCCATTTTGACAATCAATTTTCCAACATGGGTTCCCTCATCTTCATTGAAAAATATTTGATGGCTAAACAGTACCGGCGGTGGTGGAGCCGTGGAGGACCTGGTCACCTGGAGCTTGTAGTGGAGGTGGAGAAGCAGGCCAGTCAAGCAGAAGCTGAGCTTAGAAGCATCTAGAGGTGGGTGGTTGGGGGAAAACTTTCTCCGGCGGCGATGAAATTCATATGAAGAAAGATGAACGAAGCCTGATAAAAGATAAATGAGGGTAATTTTGTCCGGTTACACTTATTTTGTCCTTATAACTAATGATCTTTTATTGGTGTCCTAAGTGTCTAATTAAGTCCCAAAACACATCCTTATAAACAAGTAACGTTTTTTTTCTTTTACACCTCATTTATTATTTATTTATCCACTTTTCACTTATTTGTATTAATAATAGTTAAATGTCATTTTAGACATTTTCACCAAAATTAATAACACATAACTAATTTAATGAATTTTCTTAATCTGTGTGAAAAAATTCAAATAGACTCACATTTTGAGACGGAGTAATTTGGTAAAAAAAAAAAAAAAAAAAAACATTGGCTTTGCCGATTCCACAACTTGTTAATTTCTATACGATCCCGCAGAAAGCAAGAAAACGATTTCCAATGAGATGCAAACTTCTTTTCCCAATTTATGATTTTTCCCGTAACATTTTGAATTCGTTTGAATGTTTATAATTTAATGAAATAATTGTACCACCACCTGTGACTACACATCATTATTTAATGAATTAAACGTACACCATGTGAAGTGTGTGTTTTATTAATCTTTTTTTCCTATCATTTTTGTTAGCGTTAATTGATATTTTTACACTGAAAGAGAAAGCAATAAGATTGCATATAATCTTGCTGCTTTTTCTTTCAAGTCAGATGTAGGCGTTTATTGCCATGTGTGCACTCCTATTTGGCTTTGTACGAACTAATATTTCATCAATGAATGCTTTCGTCGATTGTGGAAAAAAAAAAAGAAGGGTTGAGAATGTGATTACGTTAATTATACCTAAATTTATGTTAATCATTTTATTATTCAAATCAAATCATTATGTCATTTACACAAGGTACATCGGTCTAGTGATGATGTAGAGTATAATCTGATTTGAAAATCAGTGTTCGAACCCCGTTAGATGCTATAAAAAAAACATTTTCTAATATACGTGATTTTAAAAACATTTTCTAATATACGTCATTTACACAAGGTTGCGTTTGTTTTGGGTTGGAGTTTATTTGAGAGTTTTTTTGGAGTTTTTTTTAGATAAAGTGATTGAAATAATGATTAGAAAGTTGATGGGGTAAAATAGAGTAGAATAATGATTGGTGTAGATTATGAAATGATTGGTGAAATAAAGTAGAATAATAAATAAAATAATAGTAAAAAAGGTAATAAAGTTGATAAAGTGAAATGATGAGAGTTGGTTTAATATTTTTTTATTTTTAGTTGAAGATTTGATTGGTGGGAGAATTGTAAGAAATGATTGGTGATATGATATAAAAAAACTTCCAAAAAAACTCCGGCTAAAACAAACGGAACCTTACAGTTAAATTTGAAGTAAAAGATTCTAAAAGTAAAAACTGAATACACGTGTGAAATCTGACCATGGAAATTAATTACTTAATCTCCATTAACTAATTGCAATTAACTACAAAGACTAGTCTAATCAAGCAAATCTACCAGTTGGGCACTGGATTGGGTAGTTTTAGATGTCTCTGTCTTATCCATCAGAGCAGTGACCTAATACCTATTTAATCTCTCATCATTATCTTATAACAAAATGATTAAACCTAACCACAAGAGTTCCTACTTCTTGTGTCCACGAGATGAGTGAAGATGTTAATCAGGTAATCTAGTGGCTTAGACACATGAGTTTGCTACTTTAGCAAACAGACCGAAAGAAGTCCATTTACAGGATTCGAACTTCCACATTCTAGCTAAAGGTTTAGCTGCCTTTAAGGCACCAAAGCAATTTAACACTAGGCCATGCCCTAGGTACCTCATCATTATCTTACCTTTTGACAATAACTAGGGAGGTAATTCTAACGTAGAGAGTCTCTATTAAACTCGACGTTAGATGTGCGCCACGTGTACAAACAAACAAAATTTTGTTTGTTTGTACACATGACACACATCTGATGATCGAATCTAATAGAGACTCCAGACGTCTGAACTTTCTATAACTAGGGTTGTCTTGTCTGTAAATATAGATAACTTAAGAATAAATGCCTTATCGTCTTATGTGTTAGGGTTTGATTGTACTTTATACATATAAGCAGATTCGCGAACATAATCGAACGTTCATGAGCAAGCTCGTGTTTGTCCGTTTAAGGACGAGCTTATAATTTTGTTCAAGTTTGATTTATTAAGCTAAACGAACAAACGGTCACAAAAACTAACATGTCAAACATGAATTTGTTCATGAACGGCTTTATTCGTTTAACTACACAAGATACACTATGCGATTATATATACATCAAAGTTACACCGCTTTTATATGTTCTTAAACATTTAAACATAAAAGCACCGAAGCGTTTATGCAGAAAAATTTATCATAAACGTGGGGCGAGGGTGATATTCTTCTACCTACAAAAAGGAACCGACGTATCTTTTAAGCTATTAATATTTCAAATAAAATTATAAAGTCTTGAATTCTAATCCAGAATTTTAAAAAACTTGATTTTCTTTTTTTTATTACAAATGAAAGTAAGAACGCTACAACTATTTACAACCATAACAGTGGACAAACAAACCACGTAATGAGGTAACGACTTTCATAAAGAGGAACAGTACGCTCGATGACTCTCAAATTATTGCCTCCAAACCTACCAGAACAACCACAATAGTGGACAAATACACCACATAATATGAGAACAACTTTCTTAAAAAGGAAAAGTATGCCGGAGGACTCTCAAATTATTGCCAATCTTGAACAAAATTATAACCAGTTGAGTTAGGCCTATTTTTCTACCTATTTAAAAGGAACCGACATATCTTTTAAGCAATTAATACTTCAAACAAAATTACAACCTCTAACCAGTTGAGTTTTTATGCCTCATCGACTTAAAAAACATAATTTATAATTGTTTTAAAATATTATCAAACACTTAACTGTCATCTAATTTGTGAACATGAAATGCCGAATAACGGAATAAGGATAAGAAATAGCCTCTATTTAAATGTAATTGTTGCTGCCTATGTGAAGACATTTCATAAATTAAGAAGGGGTTCTAATGGCACCATGATATTTACTTTTGGTGTCTTTTTATTTCAAACGCTGAAAAAATTATTTCGGACATTACGATTATTTTTCATGAAAATATGTCAGTGTCACTGATATTACTATTGAAAACTAAGGTCAGTAACACTGATGTTATTTTTCAAAACTAAAGTCAGTGGCACCGACGTTATAGTGATAAATGTGTTATTACTTAGTAACGTCTAATGACATTATTTTTTAAAAAGAACGTCGGTGGCATCGACGTTCATAGTGGGTGACAGAATTAAAAAAAACAAAAATATATGCATGGTGCCAGAAGTAAAAAAATAATAATATATGTGTAGTGCCGGAACTAGAAAAAAATAATAGAAAACTAATGCCGATAGTAAAAAGTGTGATGCCGAGAGCTCATTAAAGTAATAAATAAAAAAGAAAGAAAGATAGTAAGCCCATTGAGTGGAAAGTTTGGAATTCGATCCGTATGGAAATCCAGTAATATAATTATTGGAATTGGGCCGGAAGAGTGCAAATGGATTAGTTAAACATTCTTTTGCATGTTTCTAATTTATTTGTCCCCTTCAAAAAAAAAATTATAAAAAAAATAAAATAATACACGATCTATAATATATGTACAAGCATATCGTTTGTTCCTTTTAAATTTTTTATTTACCTTTGAAAATTTTATTGTTCTCTTATCCGAGATCCTGCGTCCGCCTCTGGTAGAGGAGAAGTTGCCAAATGATTCATGTCATAGTATGAATTATGGATGCATGCATGTTCCATTACGGTTGCATATGCAAAGCCGACGTGCAAAAGTTAAGCCACTAGCCAGAGATTGTTCATGTCCTCCTGAGGGTATTATTGGATAAAATGATCACCAACTTATAAGTTATAAGCATACCAACTAATCCACTAGCCAGAGATTGTCTGTCTATTGATGTTGAATAATTTCAACTGCCGAAACATGTACGTATTGTATATCGATTTGTTATATATTGCGCATGTGTAAAGTTTTAGAACATTTGTCGAAAAATCCTAGGCATACTCATGCATATGTTAAATTGGTCACCAAAACAATTGGTTATAGATCGGTTATCATTAATATTCTAGAGATTTTATACGTTCTAACATTTTCTCCACATAAAACCTTTTCAATTCAAAATATCCCTACATACATAGTATAACCATAAATAAGTAATAAATCTTTTCCACCTTTAAAGCAACACGAGAATTGCTCATGGTAGAGAGGGAGCTTTCTAATCAGTAACCGGTATAGTTTATATACGTAAATAATTACATTATAAAAGTAAAATGGTTTAGAGGGAGCTTTCTACCCAGTAACCGGTATAGCTTATATATATAAAAGTAAAATACACATAGTTTTGCGTTTATGTACATTCTTTATCCGTATGCAGATTTGAGTATAGAAACGTACAGTTCCATATGTATACGATTAACACACGATTCACATCTATTCAGAATCATAAGTATATATAAAAGCATGACGTTATTACATAAAGTCTAGAGTTATCGGAATAAACTCCAAATAATTGAGATATCTAGTTCGCATTAAAAAAAAAAATATATTGACAGATTATAACAAATAATTATTTGAAATATAAACCGAAGGTTGGATTAATGCTCCCTCTAATACATTTGGCATGTCTCCTTGTCAACCGAGTGAATCACATTCCTCGGCATAAATGGTTTTTCCATTTTTTAATCCACGCATTCGATCTTTCTATGCGTGTGGGAAGAAGAAATGTAATCGATCAGCCTTTCGATGTCACACAAGAATTCCTACCCGGGTGATGCTACAGATAGTCTGATCTTTATTAGGATTTGCATTGTTCGTATACTCAGGTCGAAGATTTTCGCGAAAGAAAAGAATGATTCAACGGAAATAGCCCGACATGTTTGGCTGAACGAGGTATAGATATTATTTCGCAAATACGCACTGAGGTCCGTCTAGTCTAGATCCAAAACAAGGTTTCAGAAAGACTCGATGATGCTAGAGAATACATCTTGGAGTCCACCCTCACTGCGGCACTAGTCTACCTCCAGGGATCATAGGGGAGATGACGACCTTTATCCCATTCCTCTTGAATAGAGGGATGCCCCTTTGACAACGAGAGGCCAATTAATTCGACGGAAGTATAAATAGTACTTTGAAGGCCAACCTTAGTCCGACTATCATGTTTAGTTATTTATTAAATCACCCAGGAAAAGAGATGGAGCGCCTCAAGTCTACTGTGAAGAAATCCAAGATAAAACTCAACAACTTGTTATGAAATCCAAGATATAATCAAGCTTCGTTTTATCACTGGCAATATTTTTTTTCTTTGGGTATGTTTTGCGTTTTATGAACGATCATTAATGTGTAAAGTAATAAGAAATGATTGAACGAATAAAATGAGAAATCTTAAAAAGAAAAAGTTAAAATGCACAAGCACACTACGGAAAGAAAAACAAATTTAAAAGACGGCTTCTATTGAAAGCACGAACCTGCTCACGGCACCATGATCATTTTTCATCAGGAAACGTGGAATAAAAGAAACAAGTAAGAGACTCGGGAAGCTAACACTTAAGGCTTTCCATTAACAAACTCAGTTGATTACAATTGCTGTCAAACTAAAACATAAATAACTACTAACCTTTATTACAACCCAACTTCTCTGAAAAAAGGAAACCACCAGAACCCAACAAACTCCATGGCTTTTTTTCTAAGCTTGCTCACCATGCTCATCATCCAACTCGTTTTTAACTTGCATTTCTTCTTATTCGAAAGAAGATCAAAATATGGATTCATGCATATCGGATGCCGGGAGACACGACATGAATATACTCCATCCAGTTGGCAAAACAGCTTGAAATCCATTACTTGAAGCATTTAAGAGAGCTTCTTTTAATATCATAACTTGAAACATTAGAACATCCACTATAAAACCAAACTTGTCATACAAGGAATACCACTTGAAAACCAACTTTAAATCATGCATAGAAAACATGCACGTACTTGCTCGTCACATTACTTACTTACTATATTTAGCTTGCTGAACAAACTTACGCAAGCTGTCTATTAACCCATACTTTACTTATTTTCTAACTGAAACAAATGCATGTATTGTCTGTCTTGTTCATGATTCTTACCGAGCAAGTCTGACTATACTGTTCTGTTTCATGTTTCTTATCGACTGAACTGAGGGTCTGATGCAACACGGATAATAAGACTAGCCATACATCCAACGTGGGTATGGGTCACGGTACTCTTGTAATACATCGTCTTGAGAACGTCATAGGTAATACGACTAGTCATAAATCCGACGTGGGTCTAGGTCACGGTGCTCTTGTAGCACATTGCAAAGTAACTAACTATAAATACGTAGGAGCACATAACACACATAAGGTTCATGTTTAAAACCATACCTAACGTACAAGAACATACCAAGGCCATAGCAACACCAAATTTCCATCATATCTCCACTACTCGTCACCCAAGCCTTAAAACAGTCTATAGAAAAGTATTAAAAACAATTGAATAATGCTTTAGTAACATTGTTTACGGTAAAGTTACTAGAAAACATAACAATCATTGTTTGACAGTTACCTGGCAGCACATAAGTATGTCTACTTTCGTGCATATTAACATAAGACAATATTCAAACTTAACAACATAATCTTTAAACTAAAAACGTAACCTTTTGATAAGAAGAACTCCTTACCTTAAAGACGAGCCGAACAACAACTATTCCCAAATCTTACGTCAATCTGTCAACCAACAACGAATATAACAACGATTCCCATTTTCGATCATTCGTCAATTCCGAATAAACCATAATGATTAAAAACACAATATTCAACCTTAAATCTAAAACTAAAGCTCTTAAAAGACAATAAATATTATAACTTAAACTTACCCGTAAACTACTCGTAAATCAGATTGAAAAACGTTTGCCGAATGTGACCGGACCACCTTTTTTTATTTAATTTTCTTTTCCTTTTCCCACCTATTGTATTGCCGCCGTCTCTTTTCCTTTTCATTTTTATTTTTTTTCTAATTTCACATCGCAACATATTTATTTATAATGTGTAATCTTTTTTCCGAATTACTTAATTATCGATATTAATCAAATCCTATCTTTTAGGTATTTTTTTTTTCTTAAAGCCTCCGGTATCCGGAACCAACTGGTCCAACTAATCCAGGATTCTGAGATAAATTTTTTTTTTAATTATCGAATCCTATTAATTATCTCCTTAAATTAAAAGAGTCACAATCTCAATCAAAACACATCTTTTGATAATTTATTAAATCCTTAAAAGTCAATTATCTATAAATGACAATAATAATCTTTATTAAAAATCGGAGTTTTACACATATACTATTATTTAATTCGACTCGACTCGTTATGAGCTCTGGAGGTCCATTGGCACATCCCATGGCATATTATCACTTTTCAAAGTTGGTTCGCAAATGGGTTATATTATACACTTTGCAATTTGAGTTTGCTTTTGCCTCGAATATTCTTTCATATTCCCGCGCCCTCTAAACATTATGCCATTCCTAATTACACTTAAACGTAATTATCCATTTACTGTATCGTTTATATTAATCCAACCCTTATAATCTACAGTAATTAATCTTTTAATTACGACACGTTATTCATATATTGGGACTGGTTGGTCTTCATTCGTCTTCCCACAAACTCCATCTGCGTAATATTCCATGGCATCTTCTTCAAATCCACACCTATTCCCTTCTTCTTTTTTCCCTATTTTTTTTATTTGCAATTTTCTCGCACCTATATAAATCAATTCTCTTCTTCAACCTTCGTCACATCTAAAAGCTCTTTTCTCTTTCGTCTTAATTCTTAGCTTTCGGAAGGAAAAAAAAAAAAAACTTATTCTTTTATTCAGCCAATTAACAATGGCGTCTGAGATTGTTGTGATTTTTGATTTTGACAAGACGATTATCGATTTGGATAGTGATAATTGGGTTTTGGACGAGCTCGGTTTTACTGATTTGTTCAATCAATTTCAGCCCACCATGCCTTGGAATTCCCTCATGGTAATTAAGTAGTTTTTGTTTTTTTCATAATTTCATAATTATTATTATTATTATAAATCATGGAGTGGATTGTTAGACTTTTGCATTGTGTTTATTTCTCCACAATATATAATTTTATTATTATTTTTGGTTAAAATTACAGGACAAGATGATGGGAGAGCTTCATGCTTGTGGGAAAACAACAGAAGATATTGCACATGTTCTTAAACGGGCTCCGATTCATACCCGGATTGTACCCGCTATTAAATCAGCTTATGCCATGGGGTATATATATTTCTGGTTTATTTTATTTTAATAATCACTCACTTATTATTATCACCGGAAAACAAATCTGCACATCAACTGTATATTTCTGCAATTCTTTAATCAAAGTTGATATTTAACTTTTTTTTTCTATATTGTTAATCTTTTTTGTTGATTAATACTACAGGTGTGATTTGAGGATCGTTAGCGACGCTAATCTCTTCTTTATAGAGACAATATTGGATCATTTGGGTATTAGGAAGTGTTTTACAGAGATTAACACAAATCCAGGATATGTAGATGAAAATGGGAGGCTCAGAATATTTCCATATCATGATTTTCACATCTCACCACATGGTTCTGTACTCTGTCCTCCTAACATGTGCAAGGTACTAATTTCTTAGCTTTTAATATATAATATAATAATGTGCATTCTTGTATTTATATATTTTTTACTTACTTATTAGTTATTACATAAACATAAACCCGTTATACTTAGAAACCCGTTTTGCATCATAGTGATAATCGACTTTTTTTTGAAGTTGATTTTATACCAATTGGAATCGACTTTTCGTCAGTCGATTATAACAGTGTGCTTGATGGCGTATTGTCAATTCTATGGTTTAGAATCGAATTTTGACGAGATGAATGCCGAATTTTTTGTTTTAGAATCGAAAAGTTGATTCTTTTATGGGGTATTAGAACGGACCGTCAGATGACTGCCTCATGTACAAACAAACAAAACAGTTTTGTCTTTTTTTTTTACACGTGGCAGTCATCCGACAGTCTGTTCTAATAGGATTCCCTGCATCAAATTAAATTTTCCTTTTTAGTGATGCCACTAAAGGCGTCCCAAAATGGATTTCTTCACTTAATCAGCTAATACACTATCTTAAACAGGGATTAATTGTTGAGAGGATTCAAACCTCTTTAGGAAAAGAGGGTAAAAAGAGAATAATATACCTAGGTGATGGCAGTGGTGATTTTTGTCCAACATTAAAGCTCAAAGAAACAGATTACATGATGCCCAGAAAGAACTATCCAGTCTGGGATTTAATCACCAAGAATCGGGATCGCGTGAAAGCAGAGATCCATGGATGGACCGATGGCGAAGAACTCGAGCATGTTTTGCTACAACTAATCAACAACATTGTGTTTAATTCGTCCGAGATTAACGCTAATTCTGCTCACTTATTACAACCTGCTGATTGCAACTTTATTAGTACTATGCCTTTGTCTGTTGCTCATGAAGCTTTGCCTAGGGCTTTGAAAGTTCCTCATTAATTAATGGTGGTTCATTGTGTTTAAGGCCAAATGGATTATTATTATGAGGGTTTAACCTTAATTATAGTTTTATGTTGTAAGAGCACTCGAATCATTGTCTCGTAACAAAGTTTTTAAGTTACCACTTGTCATGACTTTACAGAATCTCTACAAATCCGTTTGTTTTCGTTAGAGTTTTTTTCGCAGTTTTTTTTATATCATTTCACCCATCATATCTTACAATGCTCTTACTAATCATTTCTTCAACTATACATAAAAATATATTAAATTATCTCTCATCATTTCACTTTATCAACTTTATAACCTTTTTACCATTATTTTATTTATTATATTACTTTATTTCACCAATCATTTCATAATCTACACAAATTTCAAAAAAACATTTTAACTTTATAATAATTACTTCAATCACTTTTTCTAAAACAACCTCTAAAAAAACTCCAAAAAAAATTCAATCCAAAACAAACGGAGTCATCTGTATCAGGATCTCTATCATACAACATTAAAATAACTACTAATTGAAAAAATAAGACAAATCTTTACACACTTACCAACAAAGGTTGGTCGGGGTGGAAGGGACTCCGGTTGCTTAAATAAGAGGTTTTAGGTTCGAGCCCTTGTGTGGATGCAGCAAAACTTGTTGGGAGAGATCCCCACATTTGGTGTCCGACAATATCTCGAATGATTAGTCTCATACAATTGTTTGAGGATAACTTGCGGAAACCCAAAAAAAAAAAGAAAAAGAAAGAAAAACACACTCACACGTATATCTCTTCTCTCTATCTTATAGAAAGGAAGGGTTTTAAACCCCTCCTTCCACGTGTTAAGGCAAATGGTCACAGATAATTTATTTTTTGATCAGGACATAATAAATTGGCAATACTTGGGCTTCAGTTTTCGGCCCATATTTCCTTGAAATTGGTTGAGGCAGCCTTATATATAGGAAATATTAACAAATAAAAAAAAAATTGCTCGTGAAAAGCTGGTTGCCATTATGCTGATGAAACCGGTCCCTTAGGTCTTCTTCTCCAGCTGCTCTCCTCGCCGTACGGTGGTTACCGGCGATGTAGGTTGTCTGTTGATTATTGAGAAGACTCAAGTGTCAATTTTTTCTTCTTTTGTGTCAGAGGAACAGCAGACGACAGAGTTTTCACATGCGGGTTGGTTGGGTTGGTATTCTTGGAGACTCAAATCTACATATCTTCAATGGATTCGCCGATCTCAGTTGGTAAGCAATTTTTCACGTGTGGATGCTTTTTACAGTGATAAAGCTTTTTACACTGTCACGTCATTACTTTATAAACCTTTTATTCATTATACATAAATATTTTATAACTTTATTTATTATAATATTGACCCACTACATAAATATTTAATTATTTCATACCATATAATTAGAAAAAAATTAATCTAAACCTTATATTAATGGTTTTATCAATTTAATTGTAATTGTAGTATTCTTATAACACCTGTACGAAAGAAAGAATAAACAAATGATCCCTTCAAAAAAACCAAAAGAAAGAGAGTGAGAAAGTAAAAGTAAAGGAAAGCTACGAGAGAAAGAAAAAAAATTTATCCAGCTGGCAATGTTTCCAAAGCCGTCCCTGGGGGCAGGGCAACAAGGCTGTGGCCTAGGGCCCCTACTAAAACTTGAAATTTTAGGGCCCTTTTTTATTTTTATTTTTAATGTAATAAAAGTGTATTTAAAGTTAATTTTTATTTTTTACTCAAATTAAAACACAGGTAAAACGAAATTTTAGGGCCCTTTTTTATTTTTATTTTTAATGTAATAGAAGTGTATTTAAAGTTAATTTTTATTTTTTACTCAAATTAAAACACAGGTAAAACCAAAATTTATAGCCGAATTCACTTAACCAAAGTCTAGTCAAATTCCATTACCTTTTCTATAAAGCTCATCAACATAGTATATCTCAAAAATAGTTGTGATATATAATGTTTTCACAGAGTCGAAGGCCTTAATTTTTTTTGGCCTAGAGCCTCCGATTACGCAGGGACGACCTTGAATGTTTCAACCGGTTTGTGGCAAACAAACCTTTTACAAAAAGCTTTACACAGTCAGCATCATTGCAATGGCAATAAACCTTTTTTTTACGCTTTATCATTTTATGAACCGCATCATTGGAGAATGGAGATGCTCTAACTCGGCTGGGAATGGGGAAGGAAAAAAAAAGATGTGTTAAAAAGCTAAAAAAAGCCATGACTTAACCCAAAAAAAGAAATAAATAAACCGCTTTTTTTTTACCTATCGGCAAAACGGTGCTGCTTCTCCAAATCTCTGCACCAATGAGCGATGCACTCAAGTACAATAAGTATGTTTTTGCTCTGGACCACATTGCAGGGAATGTTTGCGATTGTCCCGGAACGGAGACTGTCTCCCAAAAACCTGAATTCCAATAATACAACAGTTTATATATGTATGTATGTGTGTAGTATTTATTATTAATTTTTTTTTGAAAGTTATGTGTGTAGTATTTATATCTTCATTAAAACACTCACACACAAGTACACACGACGACCGCACACGCGGCGCACACAACATGCACGATACTTGCCCGCCCGTCCGCTACACGCATGCATTCCGGCCCGCCCGTCCTCCCGCTCACGCCCACATATACACACAGAGATCGAGGGGGCAGTGCCAAATCGTAATACTAAATGTTAAATGTTGGAGCATTTAATATTACACTCTTTATTGCAAATATTGTAAAGTGGGAATGACATTTGAAGAATTTTGACAATTAATATACAAGGTGGACATTTATTTTGGGACAAAGCAAAAAGAAAACGTGAACAAATAAAATGGGACGGAGGGAGTATTACTTTTGGCATGCCCAAACCAAAGTAGGTAATGTTAATCACATGGACATCATGTGTATTGATTTAATGCACCAGTCTAAGGAGTTGGAGGCACTCGCTTCCTAATTCTGGCTGTATCGGCGTTGCATCTCTAGTCATGAGGGGCTGATTTAATGCACCAGTCTAAGGATTTGGAGGCACTCGGTTCCTAATTCTGGTTGTATCGGTGTAGCATCTCTAGTCATGAGGGGCTGAGCTAGTTGTGTGATGCATATGTCAATTGGGGTCATTACTCGGTTGAAGTATCGAGAAATGTCACATACAATGCCCCGCAAATAGAAATCGTGCATCATTCAGTTTACGATGCCCATCGAAACTTGCATCGATGCATATTGTTCCATAAAAAATTTGAAAACACTATAAAAAATTTTGAAAATAAGAATTAAACCTACCAGTTTCTGGCTGCAGTTTCGTAAACAATCGATTGGAGGCAGCAATAATGTAAATCACCCTCCACATCGTTAGGGCATTCGATGAATTCACGGTCAATAAGTATTGAACGTCGTTCCTGGAAGTTTTGTTTTATGGCAAAATTTACGGTGGTCAATGACCACCAAACTCAATTTTGGATTCAATGGTTGAGAATTAACACAAATGATCACAATCAGCAATGTGATGACATGTGTCCATTGAGTTTGGTGGTTATTGACCTAACATAAAAATTCCCTTGTTTTATTTAGTCAAAACCAAAATCGATTCGTTTTTTTTTTTTGTAAAAATAAAAAATAAAAAAAAGAACTAGGAATGAAATATAGTAATCACCAACCATAGTTAGGGATGAAACCACTTTTAAGGCTGCAGTCCGGAGAACGAAGTTTGTCTTGTTGGTTAGGAACCAATACAAGATGTAGGGTAAGAGCATCTTCAGTCATGAACCTATTAAAAGGTTCATGACTGTGCCACATTATCATGTTTATAAACTTTTTTTTCATAAACATTTTCTCTACAGTAATAAAACTTTTTACACTGCCACATCATTACTTTATAAACCTTTTATTCATTATACATAAATATTTTATAACTTTATTTATTATAATATTGACCCACTACATAAATATTTAATTATTTCATACCATATAATTAGAAAAAAAATTAATCTAAACCTTATATTATTGGTTTTATCAATTTAATTGTAATTGTAGTATTCTTATAACACCTGTACGAAAGAAAGAATAAACAAATGATCCCTTCAAAAAAACCAAAAGAAAGAGAGTGAGAAAGTAAAAGTAAAGGAAAGCTACGAGAGAAAGAAAAAAAAAATTATCCAGCTGGCAATGTTTCAACCGGTATGTGGCAAACAAACCTTTTACAAAAAGCTTTACACAGTTAGCATCATTGCAATGGTAATAAACCTTTTTTTTACGCTTTATCATTTTATGAACCGCATCATTGGAGATGCTCTAACTCGGCTGGGAATGGGGAAGGAAAAAAAAAGTTGTGTTAAAAAGCTAAAACAAGCCATGACTTAACCTAAAAAAAGAAAGAAATAAACCGCTTTTTTTTACCTATCGGCAAAACGGTGCTGCTTCTCCAAATCTCTGCACCAATAAGCGATGCACTCAAGTACAATAAGTATTTTTTTGCTCTGGACCACATTGTAGGGAATGTTTGCGATTGTCCCGGAACGGAGACTGTCTCCCAAAAGCCTGAATTCCAATAATACAACAGTTTATGTAAGTATGTGTGTAGTATTTATTATTAATTTTTTTTGAAAGATAAGTGTGTAGTATTTATATCTTCATTAAAACACTCACACACAAGTACACACGACGACAGCACACGCGGCGCACACAATGTGCACGATACTTGCCCGCCCGTACGCTACACGCACGCATTCCGGCCCGCCCGTCCTCCCGCTCACGCCCACATACACACACATAGAGATCGAGGGGGCAGTGCCAAATCGTAATACTAAATGTTAAATGTTGGAGCATTTAATATTACACTCTTTTATTGCAAATATTGTAAAGTGGGAAGGACATTTGAAGAATTTTGACAATTAATACACAAGGTGAACATTTATTTTGGGAAAAAGCAAAAACAAAACGTGAACAAATAAAATGGGACGGAGGGAGCATTACTTTTGGCATGCCCAAACCAAAGTAGGTAATATTAATCACTTGGACATCATGTGTATTGATTTAATGCACTAGTCTAAGGAGTTGGAGGCACTCGCTTCCTAATTCTGGTTGTATCGGCGTTGCATCTCTAGTCATGAGGGGCTGCTTTAATGCACCAGTCTAAGGATTTGGAGGCACTCGCTTCCTAATTCTGGTTGTATCGGTGTTGCATCTCTAGTCATGAGAGGCTGAGCTAGTTGTGTGATGCATATGTCAATTGTGGTCATTACTCGGTTGAAGTATCGAGAAATGTCACATACAATGCCCCGCAAATTGAAATCGTGCAGCATTCAGTTTACGATGCCCATTGAGACTTGCATCGATGCATATTGTTCCATAAAATATTTGAAAACAGTATTAAAAAAATTTGAAAATAAGAATTAAACCTACCAGTTTCTGGCTGCAGTTTCCGTAAACAATCGATTGGAGGCAGTAATAATGTAAATCACCCTCCACATCGTTAGGGCGTTCGATGAATTCACGGTCAATAAGTATTGAACGTCGTTCTGGAAGTATTGTTTTATGGCAAAATTTACGGTGGTCAATGACCACCAAACTCAATATTGGATTCAATGGTTGAGAATTAACACAAATGATCACAAATTCACAATCAGCAATGTGATGACATGTGTCCATTGAGTTTGGTGGTTATTGACCAACATAAAATTTCCTTTGTTTTATTTAGACAAAACCAAAATCGTTTCGTATTTTTTGTAAAAATAAAAAATAAAAAAAAGAACTTGGAATGAAATATAGTAATCACCAACCATAGTTAGGGATGAAACCACTTCTAAGGCTGCAGTCCGGAGAACGAAGTTTGTCTTGTTGGTTAGGAACCAATACAAGATGTAGGGTAAGAGCATCTTCATCATGAACCTATTAAAAGGTTCATAACTGTGCCAAATCATCATGTTTATAAACCTTTTTTTCATAAACTTTTTCTCTACAGTAATAAAACTTTTTACACTGCCACGTCATTACTTTATAAACCTTTTATTCATTATACATAAATATTTTATAACTTTATTTATTATAATATTGACCTACTACATAAATATTTAATTATTTCATACCATATAATTAGAAAAAAATTAATCTAAACCTTATATTATTGGTTTTGCAATTTAATTGTAATTGTAGTATTTTTGTAACACCTGTACAAAATAAAGAATAAACAAATGATCCCTTCAAAAAAACCAAAAGAAAGAGAGTGAGAAAATAAAAGTAAAGGAAAGCTACGAGAGAAAGAAAAAAAAAATTATACAGCTGGCAATGTTTCAACCGGTTTGTGGCAAACAAACCTTTTACAAAAAGCTTTACACAGTCAGGATCCTGCAATGGTAATAAACCTTTTTTTTGAAGCTTTATCATTTTATGAACCGCATCATTGGAGATGCTCTAAGTCGGCTGGGAATGGGGAAGGAAAAAAAAAGTTGTGTTAAAAAGCTAAAACAAGCCATGACTTAACCCAAAAAAAAGAAAGAAATAAACCGCTTTTTTTTACCTATCGGCAAAACGGTGCTGCTTCTCCAAATCTCTACACCAATGAGCGATGCACTCAAGTACAATAAGTATGTTTTTGCTCTGCACCACATTGCAGGGAATGTTTGCGATTGTCCCGGAACGGAGACTGTCTCCCAAAAGCCTGAATTCCAATAATACAACAGTTTATGTATGTATGTGTGTAGTATTTATTATTTTTTTTTTAAAAGTTATGTGTGTAGTATTTATATCTTCATTAAAACACTCACACACAAGTACACACGACGACCGCACACGCGACGCACACAGCATGCACGATACTTGCTCGCCCGCACACAACACACAAGTACGCACGCATTCCGGCCCGCCCGTCCTCCCGCTCACGCCCACATACACACACACACAGAGATTGAGGGGGCAGTGCCAAATCGTGAGGGCTCGGGCATTGGCGGAGGCACATACACTTAAGGTGGGTCACGTGACCCCACTGAGATCCGAATTTTTTTTAGTATTAAAACAATATAGTCTTGTTGTTGTCATTTTGTTAAGTGTAATTTTAGGCTCTAGTGACCCCACTGGAACAAATTTTTAGATAAAAAATGTAGTTTTACGGTCCGGTGTCCCCACTGGAAAAACTTCCTGGATTCGCCACTGGGTTTAGGCAGTAGCGGAGGCACATACACTTAGGGGGGTCATGTGACCCCACCGAGATCCGAGAATTTTTTTTACTATTAAAACGATGTAGTTTTATTGTTAAAAAGTGTCATTTTGTTGGTAAAAAAATGTAATTTTTGGCTCCGATGACCCCACTGGAACAAACTTTTGGATCAAAAATATAGTTTTACGGTCCGGTGACCCCACTGGAAAAACTTCCTGGATCTGCCACTAGGCTCGGGGCAACGCCCCTGACGTTGCTGGAAATCGTCGGTATAAATTCCGGGGGCCTTTTAATCCTAATACAATATATTCAAGCTTCAAGAACACCGAAACGATCAAAGAGAGGGGGTGGTTTGTGCGAGATTTAGACTGGACTTGAGATGTTGTATCTCAAGCTGCCTATGTATCCTGTAATTGTTCAGGGATCAAGTCTTCGTAGTTCTTTAGGGATTGTTTATATAGAGGGGCTTGTGCCCTAGGCCGGCATGTGCCTTATCCTTGTTGGACTGTGATTTCGTGTTCCTTAAGGAAGAGATAATTATGATTTAATTCCCTTAATTATATGAGATAATCTCGGTGATTTGAATATCGGATAACAGCCTTTATGGCGGGAAATTCTTTCCATGTTTATCTAATTAATTATGCACGTGGGTGATTTAGTCCCAGATAAACTCAGGCCGACCTCTGAGGTCCGACTTGAATTGGCGGATTCCTTACACTTTGGCCGACCTGTAGAGGTCGGGGAGGGTGACCGAGCTGGGCTCAGCTCGGATCCTTGGAGCTTCTAGCCCTTAAGATGGACTTTCTCTGTCTTCATTTATGGTTGGATCACTGTGAGGATGACACATGGCGAGGTGCCAATCCGACCTCCGTCATAAGCCCTCCAGATCCATCTGAACTGTTGAGTTTAGCTCGGATATGTCCAGGTTGCAGCTCGGCTCGGTCATTTAAACTTGCAGACTTTTTTAACTTCGTTTGCCATGTGGCAGGAGCGCCGTTATGACGCTGTCATAACTGTCCCGGGATTCGAGGCGTCACTTCCCATTTGCTTGAATTGGGACGGTTTCCAAGGTAGGCTTTGGGGGTTTATAACCCGTCATTACGTCAGGTGTCTACTCGTGGCTACGTTTTTTCGTTGCAGAAACATGTTACAGCTTTTTTTCCTCCTCTTTCTTTTACCAGTGCATTTATTTATGAGGGGATCGGCTTCTTCCGATTCATATGAAGAGGAGCCATTTTCACCTAGGGCCGAGGCTGCAATAAGGGAGTCTTGGACTAGGCTTGTCGTTTTTGAGGAGATTCCATGGGTCCCTCCGCAGCCGGTTTCTGCCGTTTCTTCTTCCCTTCCTTCATCGAGCACATTTGACCCCCTCCCGAGGCTTAAAGTTCAACGGGATACCCAGAATATCATGGGTGGGCATGGAGTGGTTTTGGTAATCGACTCAAAGCAGTATGGAGAACATTTGTTGTGAATACGGGGTAAATCTAGAGGAATTTGCCGCCTCGCTCCCTGCAGAGCACAAGTATGGAGATGTATAAAGCATATAAATTATGGATTATCACAAGGCATGAAATGGAATTCGATATGCGTGGTCAAATTTTCATCACACTTCTGTAAAGAAGCCTAAAAACCTAAGGAAAAAAATGGGTTGCCTCCCATAAGCGCTTTTGTTTATTGTCATTGGGTCAACTTATTAAGAAAGTAAAAGAAAACAAAGTAGCATGAGTGTAAAGAAAAAAAAACCACCTAAAACATTCTATGTTTAAAGTCCTTAGCTCGACTTTCTACCCCCAATAATGCTAAGGAGAGTTATACCAAAGGAGAGCAAACCGTTGTGTCTCAATCCCTACCACCAAGATTTGAGCACCCCCTCAAAATAGGAAAAGAAAAACAAGGGGCTCAATCCCCACCACCAAGATTTGCTCAAGGGATTCATCCTGCAACACAATGAAATTACTTTCCCCGAAATAGAGCATATGCCAATTAAGAGTGATTCAAGCACCATATAGTAACAAGTTGGCTCACAAAGACAACTAAAGACTTAAAAGGACTCACATCTACCAATGTCTCAATAGGGCTCACCGAGGAAGGAATTGATAATTCAATAGGGACAGTATTCATACCTTCTTCATGGAGAGCAAACCGTTGTGTCTCCCTACCAAAATCATAAGAATTGAGCACCCCCTCAAAATAGGAAAAGAAAAACAAGAGGATCAATCCCCACCACCAAGATTTGCTTAAGAGATTCATCCTGCAACACAATGAAATTACTTTCCCCGAAACAGAGCATATGCCAATTAAGAGTGATTCAAGCACCGTATAGTAACAAGTTGGCTCACAAAGACATCAAAAGACTTAAAAGGACTCACATCTATCAATGTCTCAATAGGGCTCACTGAGGAAGGAATTGATAATTCAATAGGGACAGTATTCATACCTTCTTCATGGCATTCCTTTGGTGTGATTACCTCAGTAAGAGATACTGGAGGATGCAAATCCTCATCATCTTTAATGCTTCTCTCAAGCCTCCTCTTCTCAACCAACTTCCCTACCCCGCTTTCCAGATCAACCACTTCAGATTGCAAGCAGAGGTGAGAATCCTTCAATTCTTTTTGATCCCGTCTGAGCTCTTGGTTAAACTCTCTCAGCTCTTGGTTAGACTATTTAAGTTCTTGGGTAAGTCGCTCCAACAAAACCTCAGTTGTGCTCTTCGGCGGTGGAGCAACCTGTGGCAGCTATGAGTATTACGGATAGGCGTTGAGGTGCTGAAACCGAGAACCGGAGGACTCTCGGACTCATTGTTGTATGGTGATGTGTACGGGTTGAATCGATAATATGGTTGTGTTACAAAACCCATACCATCAAAATTAAATCCTCCAAATAAGTGGGCGAAGTAGCCTTCTTGGCCATAAGGATCTATACTTTGCAATTCAAGGAAAAGACAAGAACACAATTAAGGTATCAAGTCACTACCACTACCAGAGTAGGTGGTGTGACTCTTCAACAAAACATCAAATAAAAAAAATGAAAAAAGACCTAATCCTAAATACTCATGATTTTATGATATTGATCGATTCTCCGCAACGGCGTCAAAAAACTTGATGGCCAAATTATAGTAAACCAACTTTAACCGGCAGAGTACCGGGACGGTTGTACTACAACGACGAGCATTGTCGTATCCCCCGAGGAATTGGTCAAGTATCACAACCACTTTCGTATTTAGTTCAGGCTCACAAAAAGGGTGAAATTAATAATAGCTAAAGAAAATAAAACCGATGACTTTAAAAAGTATGATAAAAGGAATAGCTAAAACTATGGTCAAGAACACTACTCTTAACACCTTTACCGAAACACCAGGGACGAGCCTTAACCTACCAGTCAACCAATAGCTTCTAATGAATGTGTTGTAGGTGCAATCTCCTAAATTGGTCCCTAGGCGTTAATACCACAACCTAGTTACCCTATATCCGGTTCAACAGTCTCCTCTAGAGATTTAATTGACCTAATATGATTAAAACTGTGAGACGCTCTGCATCCACCAAGTTCACGCCTTATCTAGAAAAACCTTACCAAGGAACAGACTACGAAAAACTCGACTAGTTCGTGCATGACAATCCTAAGATATTATTTCGCACACTCCCTCGCAAAATACATTTATAAAGATCGTGTGTATGATCAATTAATGGTTCGTGACTCCACTAATAGCATTAGGTTCAAGTTTTAGGACACATCAATTCAAAAGATTCAATTTTTAAGCCCTACTCATCCCTAGATCATCGTTTAGGCATTAATTTCGTAGTTCCATCACAAAATTTAGCAATGGTAAAATTAGCTACTCACGATAATAATAAAAGTGCAGAAATTCATGAAGGAATTAATAAAAAAGCATGATAAAAAGACTGAATAAAAATTACCAATGAAAAACGTAGCAATCCACCACTCGAATCGTCACTTCGTTGTGTTGTAATCGTAAAATAAATAAATAAAGTGCAGATGTTCTAAGGGAATTTTTGCAGAAATAAAATAGATCTACTTTAATGGAAGGAAAAAAACTTGACCCAGTGGCCCTATTTATAAGCCGAAACCGACTTAATATTTCCGGAAAAATCCAGTGTGTCTTATGCCTGTTGCTCCATTAAATGCCATGCTATAAACACTTGGGCCCCATTTGACTAATATACTCCGTTGATTTCTTTGTTTTTTATTTTTTTTAGGGAAACATGAATAAATATGCTCAAAAAGTAAATGTTTGAGAAAAATATGTTCGAAAAGTGGTTATTTGGAAAATATGCTTGCAGGGCCGCATTCATGACGCATGCGTGCCGCATTCGCGACCCATGGATCATTCGCGATGCATGCGTGCTGCATGCATCGCGATTGCATACCTGCAAGCATATTTTCCAAATAACTACTTTTCGAGCATATTTTTCCCAAACACTTACTTTTCGAGCATATTTATTCAAGTTTCCTGTTTTTTTATTATTCTACTAGTGAATGTGCGCCGTGCATGGCACGGCGGGCCCAATATAAATCGTTAACGATAATACCATAGAATAGACCCTAACATGAAATAAATCGCGTAAGCTTAAACTGTAACAAATCTAAGGCACAAGACAAAGAGAGCAACAGAAACATATCACATTCTCTGCAAGTGGTAGCTCTTTCTTAGAGACGTGAAGATTGTGAATCACTTTTCTTCCAATTCTATCGGGAGTTTCCACCTACAAAATAAACCACAATACGATGTATCAGAGAGCAATGTCACAAATTCAATCACTTTAGCTTTGACTTTAAATAATGAAACATTATAGAAAAATAATAAGCGGACCATAACTACACGATCAAATCTCTCGGGACGCCTTAGCTTCCAGATCATTAATATGCTTGAAAATGTGTTTCACTCATTTTCTAAACTGCATTTCTCTTTCTTATCATTAATGAATACGTTTGTGATCTCGTGTTAATTCATTGGTGAAAAAAAAACGTGTCAAATTGTCTGAAGAATATAAAAAATGATTGGTACACTACACAGCAAAACGTGAAATCTGACGGTCTTTCTTTCTTTCCTTTTTAGTACAAACTACTAATGGTATACGGTTGATTTCTAAAAAAAAAAACAAGCCACAAAGGTTTGATAAAAAAAACGAGAGTAATCGTGGCGCCGTGACTATTTTCGTGGCGCGGATATTTGTTTGGCCAATTTTTTTGTTGTATTTTATAGCTAAATTTGTCCCATTTTACATCGCACACTACACAGCAGAACTTCAAATCCGTCGGTTTTTCCTTTTTTCCCCCTTTTCTGCACAAACTACTAACGACACACGTTTGATAAAATAAATAAAATAAAACTTGCTAGGTGTTAAGCCAAGAAGGTGGCAACTTGGCAACATGTGGGCACATCTTCTTGGCTTCTCTTAGATATTTTGATTTGATGATGATTTGATTTGATGATAAATAAAAAACGAGAGTAATCGTGGCTCCATAACTATTTTCGTGGCACAGATATTTGTTTGGCCAATTTTTTTTCGTGATTGTATTTTATAGCTAAATTTGCCTCATCTTCCATCGTACACTACACAGCAGAACTTCAAATCCGTCGGTCTTTTTTTTTTTTTTTTCACTCTCCTGCACAAACAACTAACGGCACACGTTTGATATAAAAAAAACCACAAAGGTTTGAAAAGAAAAAAAAAACCTTGTCACGTGTCAAGCCAAGAAGGTGGCCACGGATATTTGTTTGGACAATTTTTTTTATTGTTGTATTTTATAGAAAATTTTGCCTCTCTTCCATCGTACACTACACAGCAAAATTTCAAATCCGTCGGTTTTTTTTTTTTCTTTTCCCGTTTTCTGCATAAACTACTAACGACACATGTTTGATAAAAAAAAAGATTTAAAAAAAAAAAACTTACTACGTGGCAACATGTGGGCACACCTTCTTGGCTTAATATAGATTTAAGATAAGATATAAGATATAAGATAATTCGGACCAATTGAGGCGTGGACTTGATTTGGTCGCAGCTCACGCCTTGCTAGATGAAGGAAATCAATCTTGGGAGAAAAGTGGGAGGTGCAGGCTTGATGTCACAAGCTTGTGCTTGAGTTTTCTGAAATAAATAAAAATAAATGTCGGGACTTAAGTCTCGCGTCCTTTTCGTTTTCGATCTTCGTTTTGATCGTTTTTCTTCACGTTGCGCTCCTTGTTACGTCCACTATCATGCTACATCTGTAACAAAAATTAACCATATAACCAAACGTGACAAATGCCAAAAAAAAAAACACATACAAATCACCTGAAATAAAGATATTTTCGGACGTAAACGTCTTTCGTCTCGTGAATCGAACCGTGGTGAAACCTGTCTATAAAAACCGCTTAACTACCCCAACATTACATCGAATATGCTACAAATAGGGGGTAAAATGCACACGAAACTATGGCAAAGTTGACTCTCATCAATGATCCACGCCCATATGCGTCTCATCCCCCAGCCGGGCATTTTGCCATCTATGAGGCTCAACTCAAGGCCGGGTTGAGATTGCCTTTATGTCCAGCTTTCCTGGCCGTAATACGACATTACAGGATATGTGTGGCTCAGGTTGCTCCACTGGGGTTAGAAGCATCATAGGTTTTGCTATATTTTGTCGAGCAATCGGGGTACGGTTCTGTTAGATATACAGGAACCCTAATCAAGATCCGAAACCTGGAAAAACCCGAAACCAGAAATTTTCCGGGCCTCGATAGCTCGGGAGGGCATCCCGATGAATCTAGCCAATTTTTCCGTACTTTTTCCGTATCGTCAAATCAGATTTACAGCACCGATCGAGACACTCGATCATGCACAGCGGAAGCAACGAATCGAAATTCGTTTACAATTTTACCATGATACGATTCACATATTTAATTAATATAAACTACAAGAAGGTTTGTAGATTTACCCAACCGAAGAGAAGCCGTGATCTTCCGAGTTGTATCTCCAAGCAACGATTTGTGGACGTCGATCCCGCATTGGAACCTCCTCGAATAGGCTCCAAGAAAAACTCCAGTTTTTCTTCTTCCCAATGGCTAAGGTAAGAAACCAAGTTTTCTTCCTTTTGTTCCAAAAACTGGCGCGTATTTCAATGTCCGATATGTTGGGAGAAACTCTCTTTATATAGAAAAATAACCGAGCAATTGAGAGTTATCCATTTTCACAAGACAATTATCTTTTTCTTCCCAAAAAAAAAGATATTTACCATAAATAAGAGATAATCACCATAAATGAGATAATGACCAGAGAATCAATCTCTTATTTAATCCATTAATTATTTAACAAATAAATAATTAATTACACATGTGATATAATTTAGGAAAATTTATTTTCCCAATTTTCCCACATGTGGCTCCATTTTATGCCATGGGTTATTTCTATTTTACATATTATTTACCGAATAAACAATATTTCGCATATTCATTAAATATACAAACTATTTAATTTATTCTCGAGGTTTCATAATACGAGAATTCACTCGCGTGTTAGGAGCCAACTCGGGAACCATGGACCTATAACCAGTAGCTACAATAAATTGAATAAAATATTCATCGAACAAAACATTTCTATTCAACTTATTAATTCTGGAATTGCGCCACCATAAATCCAAGACTGAACTTTATCGATTATAGATATTACTTATTCTCAAAGTGTCGAATCAATAAGTGTCCATTGATATAATCATTACATATAGACCAACCCTCCATAGACTATGTGTAATGAAGCGGGATTGTTTCCGTAAACCTTCTCCATTACATTTTATCATTATTTACCATTAACCCACTAATGATCAATTAGTTCATAACCAATATGAACTCCCGGGATCGATCACTAGGATTAACAAATAAGGGGATTGTCTTTCCGCCTTTCTGCTTCCCGCAGGAAGGAATGAATTCCGTATCCGTGAGATACATTCCCAGCTACTCATTCCCGATAGTGCCAACATGAAAGTGATTTGGACCGCGCATCTTAGCAATCCTTAACGAACACATCAATCCCTATCTTGAAACAAGCATGAGTCTGCAATCACTTTATGATTAAGATTAACCCATATATGATCATCTTATGATTTAATAAGATTTCTCAATCATGGAATTATATGAGAAATGCGGATTAAATCGGTTCAGTCCTATATGACCACATCATATATAAATGCCCCACTTAGATAACTAATATCGACGGTCCGGATAAGACGGTCACACCATAAAGTGTTCTGAGCGCATTAATGGTGGTTTAATCAATAGACCCCATACTTTGAGTAAGTTCACCACGGACTAGCAGTTCAAGTGTATCACCGGAAACTTAATCCTCACGTGTGACACACAGTAAATTATATGGCTACATATGATACGAATAAGGGTTTTCAATAGTGTATTACTTATGAGCACGAAGAAAATAATAAGATGGGAAAAAATTCGTCATTTATTAATTATGAAAACAATTACATAAATTGTCTTTCGGGCATTACTTCCACACGTTCTCGGTAGGCCTCTACAGAGTATTCCACCATGTTGAAAGGGACACGGCCACAGGTGAAAATCATGATGAAGGTCGCAGCGCTCAGACCATGAGGTCTTCCGTGGATGCTATTACGGCTCGGCTGCTGTCCGAGAATGAGGATGATGCCTTTCTCGGGCCCCACTCTCTGAGGGAGAATGTGGATCCTCCGGTTATCGAGATTTCTTCTCATGAGACTCCGTTAATGCAAGATGAGGAGGAAGAGACGGAACCGGAGAGACCCTAGCTTATAAGGAGCTCCCGAAATGAGTTTGATCATGCTGAAGAGAGGCCGGGAAAAAGAAACAAGGCCGAGACCTTCACAAATCCTACTTCCGACTCAACAGGTCAGGACGGTGAGGGTGGCGAACCCTCTCATGCGGATGACCACCGAGATACTGACCACACACCTGAGGAGAGGCAGGAGGGATGCCAATCTGAGGCCGACCTTGGTTCCTCGTCCTATCCAGTAGATGAAGAAGCCTGAGCGCGGCAGGAGGAACTCTATAATGACTGATAAGAGCTGCTGGTTTCGAGGCCATGTACGTAAGTCTTTTTGCTGTTTATTTTCTTCTTTAAATGACAATTTTCTTAACTCATCTTGTGCGGTCTCAGAGGTCATTTGTCGGCCAAGAGGTGTTTTCACGGCTTGCCAGATCCTCAGCCGAGTCTGCTAAGAGATCTTCTGACATGAAGTCCAAGAATGAGGACATTTCCGACCTCCGCAAGCATTTTTTAGCCTAGAGGGAGAAACTAGACACCTTGTGGTCAGAATATGCTGTTGATCTCCAAACTTCCTAGAGAGAATACCGGGAAAATGAGGCACAGCTAGGCGAGGCCATCACCAGAATCCGATCTGAGGGGAGCAAGCTGCAGGTGACTGTTCAGGCCTTTCCCGGTCGGCTAAAAGAGGCTTCTATTCAAGCTGTGCGAGACTACAAGGCATCTCCCGACTTTATCAGGTCCTTGATGCTATTGCTAGCCCCTGCCATGAGAGCTAGCTGTGTGCTGGGGGTAGATGATTGCAAGGCTTATTTTCCCGAGCTTCTCATTGATAGCCTAGCCCACCAATACTTATACAATCCCGGCGCAGACACAGTGTTTTCTGTTCGAGTGAAGGAGTTTCAGGTGGGAGTGGATCTTATGGCCAAGTATCCAAGTGTCGAAGTCTTCCGCCGATCTCCAGCAGGTGCCGAACCCTCGGGATCGGCTCCTTCTGATTCAGGGCCGCGACAAGATCAGGCTTTAGATGTATAGACCTTTTTAGCATGATCTGTGTGATTTTGTTTTGAATTTTTTAATTTTTATATTTCAAATTTACTGTACCCTTTCACTGTTTGATAATGAAAGCTATATTTTGAGCAATTTGAGTAATGTACTTTAAGCACTTTAAGTACTTCTCTGATAGTGAGGTATATTGCCCCCAAGTATGCCATGCATTAACAGATGGTTTTAGATGACATACTTGTATTTTTGTGTTTGTTTTACATGTACGGCTAACCCCAACATACGGGGCTCAGACATCTGCCTCTCTGAGTCTGGAACAATGCTTTCAGCCAACGTGATGAAAAGATTCAACAAAAGACAGAAACAAATCCACTATCTGTTTTACGTCAAGCAATACAGAGTTCAAATAGCTGTTCTCGGTGAGGGTTTGCTAATCTCGCATTGATTTAAGTTGAACTAGGCCAGATGTTATTGACTTCTTACATGAAGTTTATGGCGAGTTGGGCCAGATCTTGTTGACCTCTTGCGTTTAGTTTATGGCGAGCTGGGCCAGATTGGACTGATTCCCGCATTTAGTTTACGGAGAACTGGGCCAGATTGGACTGACTTCCCGCGTTAAGTTTTCGGCGATCTGGGCCAAACGGGATGACTTCCCGCGTTTAGTTTATGGTGAGTGGGCCAGACCGGATTGACTTCCCACGTTTAGTTTACGGCGAGCTGGGCGGATCGGATGACACCCATATTATAATCATGACATACGGTGTATAAAAGTATATTTGCATTAATATAATTGTGGTAGTACAACTTTATATAAAGAAGTAAGGCTAAAATTAAAGGGATGAGGTATGGAACTTGGTCTAGACAAAGAATTTTCACAGATTGTTAGCATGCCAGCTTCTTGGGATGGTCTTGCCGTTGGAGTTAGTAATATTGTCCGCAACGGAAGCGATTTATGGATCTAGATCTATATAATATGCGTAATAAAACAACTAGATCTATTCTACAAGGGGGATGTAGATCATACCTCTTGAATCTCTAAATTCAAGTTGAAGAACCGCAAAGGATGAATGTGAAGATGTGAAGAGCACCACAGTCTTCCGATCGTGTGATCCAAGCAATTCCCGGTGGAAGGAAATCCTCGTCTCGAATCCTTCCGATATGCTACCCGGAAAAATCTCCAAGATTTTCCCCAAAACCCCTTGGCGAATTTTTCCTCTTCTTTCTCTAAGAAAGTCGAAATTATATGTGTGTTAAGGCTTGGGAGAACTCTCTTTATATAGGAGAGTAATCCTTGTCCTCCAAGGATTAAATAATTAAGAGATAATTATTACATTAATCCTTTTTCCAAATAAAAGATAAATAAAATAATTATCCCAAACAAATTAGGATAAATCATATTATTATCTAATATTTCATGAATTATCATTTAACAAATAAAAGATAAATCACACATTAAATAATTATCCAAGAAAACCAATTTTCCAATAATTAAATAATAACACAAAATGCATGCGCACCTTTCTTTCAAAGTAAGGTCCACGCACCTTATAATATATTTGACCAAAAAAGGTCAACACACTAATTTGGGCCGAGTCCACTAAAAATGTCTTTTCCGTGTATTTAATTATTTAGCCCAACTATTTTAATAGTCCACTAAACAATTAATTCACATATCGTTTTAATAAAGTCCAACAAGAACTAAATTAATATTATTAGGATTCGACGTCCGAGAATAGCTATGCTATATTAGGAGGCACGTCGGGGACCATGGACTAATAATCAGCGGCTCCGATAAATCAAATAAATAATTATAGAATAATTACATTCGATAAATCAATCACAGGAATATGCCACCATAATCCCGTGATTGCACTCCTCCGATTATAAGATTATATTTATCTCCTCACGAGAATAATAATAAGCGTCCATTGATATAATCATTACATATGGATTAATCCTCCATAGATTGTTCATTCTAAATCGGAAGTTACCGTTAACCCTTTTTAGAACCTCTTATCCTTATTTACCATTAACCCCTAGTGATCAATTAATTCATACAACTCACTGGTAGCTAATCAGTGTAATATGAACTCGCGCGATCGATCGGTTTCTAGGATTAACAAATAAGGGAACTGTCTATCTACTTCCATAAATGGAAGGAATGGATTCCGTATCCGTGATAACACGGACTACTCACTCAATCCAATACAATGCCAAGATGGGGTAATTCGGACCACAGACTCGGTGTAATCCTTAACCGTCAAGTCAAACTTCATACTGATTCAAGCAGTTGACTGTGATCACCTCAAGATTAAGATATATCCATAAATATGATCATCCATTGATTCGATAAGACTTCTCGATTACGGAATTATATCGTGAACTCTAATCAAATCGGTCCAGCCATATATGATATATCTATCATATATAAATGCCCCATTAGGTTCTCTTAACCGAAAGTCCGGATAAGACAATCACACCTATTGTGTTCTGGGCGCATTAATAGCACGTTAAAGGAGAGACCCGATACTCTCGATTAACTTCACTACGGGCTAATTGTATTTTAAGTACATCTTCACTAACTCAATCCTCCCGTGTATATACCATACACTGAGTTAAGTGATTACATAAACGATATACTTTAGGGTTTTCTGTAGTGTAAATACTATTGTCACATCGGTGAATATGAGAATAATAAATATGAATAATAACATCATTTCATTTATTAAATAAAACAATTACAAAATTGTCTTTCGGGCATCACACCTAACAATCTCCCACTTGCACGAAAGCATGTGATTAATTGTTTTAGAGCACAACCTATTATTTAAAATACAACAAACTATCACTCCCACTTGCTCTAAAGCAAATGAGACATGTCTCTAATACCTATAGTCTCCAAGTGTCGACTAAAAGCTTCAATCGACAGCGTCTTGGTGAATGGATCAGCAGGATTATCGGCGGAGGCGATTTTCTGGATGGAAATGTCCCCTCTATCGACAAAATCGTTGATCACCCAGTATTTTCTCTCTATATGCTTCGACTTACTGTGCTTTCGAGGTTCTCTAGAGTTGGCAATGGCCCCATTGTTATCACAATAGAGAGTAATAGGATCTTCAGCATTCGGGACAACGCCTAATCCGATGAACTTTCTTAACCAAACTGCTTCTTTAGCTGCCTCCGAGGCCGCTATGAACTCAGCTTCCATTGTTGAATCGGCTGTGTTGGATTGCTTTTGGCTTCTCCATTCTATTGCACCGCCACCAAGCGTAAACACTGAACCAGAGGTAGATTTAGAATCATCTCTGTCTGATTGAAAATCAGAATCGGTGTACCCCGCTAGCTCCAAACTCCCACTCGAATAGGCGAGCATATAATTTCTGGTTCTCTTCAAATATTTGATGAGATTTTTTACTGCTGTCCAGTGCGGTTGCCCTGGATTTGACTGAAAACGGCTGACTAATCCAACGCCGTAACAAATGTCGGGTCTCGTACACCTCATAGCATACATAAGACTACCAATAGCCGAGGCATATGGCACTCTTCCCATAGCTTCGACCTCTTGAGGGGTTTGAGGCCCCTGAGACTTAGATAGGTAAACGCCGTGACGGGTTGGTAGAAAACCCTTCTTTGCGTTCTCCATACTGAAGCGTGCCAGCACCTTATCTATATAAGTTGCTTGGGACAGAGCTAACATTCTGTTCTTACGATCCCTTATAATTTGGATCCCTAGAACATAACTCGCTTCTCCCAAATCTTTCATTTGGAATTGCGTGGTCAACCAACTTTTCACGTCGGACATCATCCCCTTATCGTTGCCAATTAGGAGTATGTCATCAACGTACAACACTAGAAATACAACACTATCTTTGATAACCTTCTTGTACACACAAGATTCAGCAAAGTGTTGTTCAAAATCATAAGACTTGATCGTGTGATCGAATCTATGATACCAGGAACGAGATGCTTGCTTCAACCCATAAATGGATCTGAGCAACTTGCACACCATGTGCTCTCGACCTTCTTCAATGAATCCCTCCGGTTGCTGCATATAGATTTCCTCGTCAAGAAAGCCGTTGAGAAACGCTGTCTTAACATCCATTTGCCAGATTTCATAATCCGGACATGCAGCAATCGAAAGGAGGATGCGGATGGTTTTCATCATGGCCACAGGTGAGAAGGTTTCCTCGTAGTCTATACCCTCTCGTTGTGTGTAACCTTTGGCTACCAGCCGTGCTTTGAAGGTTTCAACCTTCCCATCTACTCCTCTCTTTCGCTTGTAGAGCCATTTACATCCAATGGGCCTTTCACCCCGAGGAAGTTCTACAAGTTTCCAGACCGAGTTAGAGTACATAGACTCCATCTCTTGATTCATTGCGTCAATCCATTTATCCTTATCGTGATCCAGTAAGGCCTTCTTATAGGTCGGAGGATCATCTTCCACCCCATCAGAGGCGACTACGTTTGCCTCTAAATCCATGCCGTACCGAGCCGGTGGCCGAACCACTCTCGCAGTACGTCTGGGTGGAACAGAATGTTGGAATTGATTGTTGTATTATTAGTGTTGTTTACAGGAACATCGGCAGCCACAATAGGCCTGATGTCATCGGAGAGTAATTCCTCTAGCACAATTGTACTTCGAGGTCTGTGGTCTTTCATATAACTTTCCTCCAAAAACGTAGCGTTAGTCGAGACTAGCACTTTGTTATCTTCCGGATCGTAAAATAGACCACCACGTGTACCTTTTGCATAGCCTACAAACAAACATACTTTCGTACGTGATTGTAGCTTGGTAGTCTTGTCCATCGGCACATGTGCAGGACAACCCCATATGCGGAAGTGACGCATGCTTTCGCGACGTCCCGACCACATCTCAATGGGTGTTTTTTCGATAGACTTTGACGGTACTGCATTCAAAATGTAGACCGCCGCTTCCAAAGCATAACCCCAAAAGGATATAGGTAGTGAGGCGTAGCTCATCATTGATCTAACCATGTTAATCAATGTCCTGTTTCTCCTCTCAGCAACTCCGTTTCTTTGAGGTGTCCTAGGCGCTGAACGTTGGAAACAAATTCCTTTTTCAGCCAAGTAGTCAATGAACTCAGTATCTAAATACTCACCTCCACGATCCGAGCGGAGGCATTTCAATGACTTGCCTAGTTGCCTTTCGGCTTCTGCTTGGAACTCCTTGAACTTTCCAAAAGCCTCGGACTTTCTATGCAGCAGATAAACATAACCGAATCTCGAGTAATCATCAATGAAAGTCACAAAGTACTCGTATCCGCCTCTAGCTTGTACGTTCATCGGACCACAAAGGTCTGAATGTACTAAGTCTAGAGTTCCTGTGGCTCTATTACCCTTTGATGAGAAGGGACGCTTAGTCATTTTTCCCTCCAGGCAACACTCGCAGACAGGCGGTGTGTCAACAGATGACTCACCTAAGGCATTAACCTTTTCAAGTCTTTTGAGTCTTTCCAAGGAAATATGGCCAAGCCTTAGATGCCACAAGTATGTTTTATCTTCTTTTACTTGAGAAACTTTCTGCCTTTTTGCAGATCTTTGATGAGCAGTTTTAAACATTTCAGGATTAAGTAGGGAGCTTTATGTGGTCTTACAAAATATAAACCATTTTCATTTATAGTTGAACACAATTCAAAGCCATTCTTTGAAATAACAAATTCACCATTCAAACTTGAAACAGAAAATGATTGTTCAACTAAGGCGAATAAGAAATCGATTTCTCCTGAAATTGGGAATAAAATAAACATTGTCTAAATGTAAAATTCTATTATTAAAATGCAAGTCCACGGCTCCCACTGCTTTAGCCGAAATGAGCGCCCCAGTGCCTACTCGCATCACTTGAGAACCCTCTTCCACCTCCTCGTACGAACTAAGAATCTGCAATGAAGAACATACATGGTTAGTAGCTCCAGTATCAAGTATCCAAGTGGACACATCTTTAGCTACATTAAAAGATTCCAAGAATAGTAATTCCAAATTACCTTTCTTATCTTTCCCAATGACGACCTTGACTTTGCCATCTTTCACATCACGAAGGTATTCGGGACAATGGCGTCGCCAATGTCCTACCTCCTTACAGTAAAAGCATTTGCCCTTGGGCTTGGACTCGTCAACTTTCTTGGCAGCCTTTTTCTTCATTGGCTTGGGCACGGGTGCAACACTACCCTTCTTCTTCGGTTTCGCCTTAGGCTTGTTTGATGACCTTGCTTCGGCCATATTGGCTTCAGCTTTCTTATCCCCTACTTGGACCTTATCTTTCGATAGCAGGCCCTCGTAGATAGTCAGTTCATTCAGCATCTGTGTCATGGTCAATTCATATTTGCCCATCAGATACTGAGTTTTGAACGGGATAAACTCAGGAGTCAACGATTCCAAAATCATTGATACTTGAGTTGCTTCATCGAACTTTGATCCATGAATACCGGCGTCATTGAAGTAACTGATCATATTCAGAACATGACCATTCACTGCTTGACCTTTCTTCAATTTCGTGTTGACGGCCAACCTGATGGCATCGTGTCTTGCTTGGTTGCTAGGTGATCCAAACATCGTAGTAAGTTTCCGCATGATTTCTCCTGCAGACTCAAACTCTTCAATCTGGGTCCTAATAACCTCCGACACTGCCGCCAAGATGATCCCACGAGCCCGGTTATCTGCTTCGATCCAGCGATTACGCTGTTCGATCTCAGCTTTACCAGGTTTTTGGATCGCCAGCGTAGGGCATTCAGAAGTAAGTACATGTTGCACATTCTCATACGTGAGCACCACGTTTAAGTTACTCTTCCATTTCTTAAAGTTGTTTCCGTTAATTTTTCAGACAGTAAAGCAGAAATTTGAGCAGACATTTTTTTGAAAATAAAATGACATGTATTAATTCAAGTTTAACACTACTATATTAAATTTTAGGAATTGTAAACTAAAAAATAAGTCTACTCTACCATTCCAAGGTTTTAACCTCGCATCTCAGTGCCGCCTTAGGGTAGGTCAAAGAGATGACGGTTAAATCGAGACAATCTCATCAATGAATAACTTGTGAGAATCAAACATCCCACGGGAATCGAACATCCCTTTATTCATTGACTACCTTCCTTTTTTAGCCTAGATATTATCAATAATACCCATGATGAGTGTGACCTACTATATCGGTTCTCTTAGGTACGCCCCGAGTATGCCGTCTTAAGATAGGTCGGTGACCCGACGAGTACCCAGAAAACCTATCCTTTCGGAGACCAAGCCATGAATGTTGATAGGGGCGAACACCATCCTTAGGGGGACGAAATCAAAGCGCCTCGAGGCGTCACCCTTCTCTCACTTACTTGTATCTATAGTAGAGGCCGTGGGGTTGGCTGTCGCCTCCCCCGCTCCCACTCAATAATTTGGAAGTGGTTGTGGGTTAACTAACCACGTCTTTTTGATGTTATCATAAAAGCTCATCAAATCAAGGATTCCGAATGGTGTCGGTAACGTAGGCAAGCCTACCCGTCCTATTCGTTGGAACATATGTGACAGTCGGACGAAGTCGGGTCAAGAGAGCCCTATTGAGATTAGAAGGAATCACCCCTCCGCTCTCGGTTTTGGCTTAGTCTTGCCGGACCCCCGTGCATACATCACACTAGGAGGGTTAAGTCGTTCGAGCGAAGCTCAATTGACCACCCAACCTATAAGCGAACCGTTTTTATCCAAGATTTTTTTGTTCTTTTACCATCATTCAATCTCGTAGACACTACGAATCGAAAACGTGATCTCGTTTGAGCTTTAAGGCGGTTCACCGAGAACACACACCGAAAGGCTAACGATTTCATAACCCGTCCTCGGATCATTAATTAGTTACTAAATTCATTAATTACCACGTATTAATTAAATTTCAACTAATTACACGAGTTTGTATACATGCCTATTTTAATTACCAAAATTAAAATTCTACATGTATGCATGGAGTGGATTTATGATATGATGCATGTCATGGCAATTCCGATTTTATATCTATTTTATGATCGAACACATAAAAAATAAATTGCGGAAATTTAAACACCAAGATGGATTGTTGGTACCCCCGTAACTAATCTATCCTAGGAAAAATAAATTACAATCTTCTTGTCTTCGAGTCTTGATCTTGAATCTTGAACTCGAACCGCCGGAACACGAACCACGAACACCCGAGAGGAGAAAAGGTCTTTTTAATTAAATAAATCCAATTTATTTTAATTATTCATATATTTAATTTTATTATGTTACATGCGGCTGCTATTAATTTATTTTCCAAAAAATAAATTTTTTCTTTTTTTTTTTTTTCTTTCATGCGGCAGTTGAAAAAATAAAAAAATTAGGTCACATTAAAAAAAAGTTTCATGCAGCCGCAACAAAAAAATAAACCCTAGCCGCATATTTTTATTAAACAGGACTTTTAGTGACGCTTTTCAGCGTCGCAGAAAGTCCTGTAGCAGATTTTTAATAAAATTCATCCGTTTCTCCTCGTTCATACCTTGGGTTTCGTCTTGATCTTCAATTTTTCAGCAAGATCTTCATCTTTTCCAGCCCGGATAATCAAAATTACAATAAAAGATGCTACTTTTTACATAAATTTCGAAAAAAAAAGACATTAAAAAAAATACAATTCCTATGCTCAATTGTTACTAAACAAAGGAGCTACAATAGATCTAACGAGTAAACAGTACCAACCCCAATCCATCTCTTCAACCAAGACATTCATAACATAAAAAAAATAAATACATGCGTCGGCCCCTATTTTTAAAAAAAATTGGGACAAAAATCTACATGTTTTACCACTCCTAGATCTAATATTTTATACGTATAAATATAGATCACCATGGCGACTGATACCACTGTTAGTAATATTGTCCGCAACGGAAGCGATTTATGGATCTAGATCTATATAATATGCGTAATAAAACAACTAGATCTATTCTACAAGGGGGATGTAGATCATACCTCTTGAATCTCTAAATTCAAGTTGAAGAACCGCAAAGGATGAATGTGAAGATGTGAAGAGCACCACAGTCTTCCGATCGTGTGATCCAAGCAACTCCCGGTGGAAGGAAATCCTCGTCTCGAATCCTTCCGATATGCTACCGGAAAAATCTCCAAGATTTTCCCCAAAACCCTTGGCGAATTTTTCCTCTTCTTTCTCTAAGAAAGTCGAAATTATGTGTGTGTTAAGGCTTGGGAGAACTCTCTTTATATAGGAGAGTAATCCTTGTCCTCCAAGGATTAAATAATTAAGAGATAATTATTACATTAATCCTTTTTCCAAATAAAAGATAAATAAAATAATTATCCCAAACAAATTAGGATAAATCATATTATTATCTAATATTTCATGAATTATCATTTAACAAATAAAAGATAAATCACACATTAAATAATTATCCAAGAAAAACCAATTTTCCAATAATTAAATAATAACACAAAATGCATGCGCACCTTTCTTTCAAAGTAAGGTCCACGCACCTTTTTAATATATTTGACCAAAAAAGGTCAACACACCAATTTGGGTAGAGTCCACGAAAAATGTCTTTTCAGTGTATTTAATTATTTAGCCCAACTATTTTAATAGTCCACTAAAC
>CM044905.1:8589421-8774545 GCA_024500145.1 Gentiana dahurica var. dahurica
TCAGCCAGCTGATATGCATCCTTTCCATGTACTTTAACAATTTTGTAGGGGCCCTCCCAGTTTGGGTCGAGTTTGCCCTGAGGGTCCTGCCGACTAACCTCATTTTTCCTTAACACTAGATCTCCTACTCTAAATTTCGAGTGTTTTACTTTATAATTGTAGAATTGGGAGATTCTTTGTTTATACTTGGCCATTCTGATGAGGGCTATGTCTCGAGCTTCCTCTAGGTCGTCTTTGGAGTGCTTGAGCTCAGTCTCCCAATCTGCTTCTGTATATAGTTTGGATCGGGACGATGGGAGCCCGCTTCAGCCGGAATTACTGCCTCGCTTCTATACACTAGGGAGAAGGGTGTTTCTCTTGTGGCCGAGTTCGGCGTGGTTCGGTATGCCCACAAAATGTTGGGTAGATTTTCCATATAATTCTACTTTTCTTCTTCAAGTCTCTTTTTCAGGCCAGTCTTGATCTGCCTGTTAGTCTACTTGACATTTCCATTTGCTTGCGGGTAGCCAACAGATGTGAAATGCTGGGTGATCCCTAGTTCAGAACACCATGTGACGTGATACGATCCCAGGATATCGACAAAAGGATCAATACGAGCTGAAAAACCCTAACCTAACTGGGCAGCAGTCTAGGAAGAGGGCCAAGAACAACTCAACACTTTGCTCAAGAACGCTGATAAGCTCTCGAAAGGGGTGCAACCTCTACGACAAAGAGATCACTCGCTCGCAAGCGATGTTCTTGATCAATCACAGACCAAGGGAGAAGAGAAAACTCTCAATTTCATTATAATAGATTCATCATTGATTGTCTTATAAAATTACAAGTGGTTGCCTTTATATAGGCTACAAAATAAAAGTCTGACAATCTCCTAACCGATGTGGGATAAATTACAATATAATTTTCGCCACTTTATTTTGTAAAAATCCTAACTCAACCCTAATAAGCCCAAACGGCTATTATTTGCTAAAAATAAACACCTGACCCAATATACTAACACATGGGCAACTTTTGACACGGGCTTCAGGCCGTTTTATTCATTAAAACACCGAAAACTAAAATAAACAAAACAAATAAAATGTCTTGGGATGGATCACATCATTCCCTCCCAGTTGGAAAGGATTCATCCTCGAATCAATAGGACGTCATAGAAGTCAGCATCAGAAAACCAATCCCGAACAACCCACAAAAAACATCAATGCTATGCCGGGATCAAAGATTCGACGAAGTGAAAACCTCAAATCAACCTGATGCGAAAAGGACGACGTGTGCTGCAACAATGAGACAGAAGAACAGAATTGCGGCCTGACAAAACTGTGGACGACACATGGTGTGGCAGCAATATAACTAGAGCAATGCAATATCGGAGCCACGTCAATACATGCAGCAAAAGGATCAACAAAATGATGCGCCGGCTTCCCACCAAGAACCACGTGGGAAAGATCAACTAAAGGGACAACAGGGGCTGCCTTGGACGTATCCAAGTGGCTAGTCTCCACCTCATATGGAAGATCATCTTGGACCTGCAAAGACAAGGCAAAAACCTCGGCCGGTGGATCAAGAACCTCCTCAAGCTCAACAACACTCTCAACAGGTTCTTCAACGGACGTCACTTGCACTATCTCGTCCACGTGCTCCTCAACAAATGGCACCTCAATAACCTCTACCATACTCTCACTAGATGCACTGTGCAACTCATCCTCAACATCACGCGCAACATAACCACCAATGACCCTCTCATCCAGGTGCACTACATCATCCACCACAATTTCATGCTCATCCACAAACTCAGGTGCAGCCACCTTCACCACACTCTCACCTTCCTCCGTTTTCAACTCCTCCTCTCGACGACTAACAATCTCTTCTTTTTTCGTAGCAACTAATTCTTTTTTCCCTTCAACTGCAACCGAACGCTCCCTTTGCTTACAGGTTTGCAGTTGTCGATATTGCTCAGTATAATAAGAAGGAGGCACAAACTGTCATTTCATTTCCCTCTTCAGCTCCGTCCACGTACTAATTTCATTTTCACGGCTACAATGCCGAGCAAAATTCAACTGCCTCAACCATATCATGGCATACCCGGTGAATTCTAGTTGAGCTGACTTGAACTTCTTCTCGTCAGAGTAGTTATTACACTCAAAAATATGCTCCAACTTCGATTCCCACTCGAGGTATGCATCCGCATCCACTGAACCCGAAAAGGACGGCAACTTCATCTTAACTTGCCTCATATTATTATTGACACCGTTACCACCATTCCTATTGCCACCATTACCACCACCACCTCCAACATCATTGCCACCGGCACGCCCTCGCATCATTTCATTAATCCTGGCGGCCAAGCCAGCCATGGTCTGCTGCAATCCGGCCATGTCCTGACTAATTTCCTCTTTAAAAGTCTCATTGTCATTCTGCAAATCGCGCTTAAAGCTATCGGCCATCATCTTATTCCGACCATCGGTCATACCCTCTTCACCATGTCTCGACATCTTACCTCATAATTCACTCGTGTTTGTCAATCACCCTCGTTCTCGGAGTAGTAGGAGCACCCTTTATTGAGCAAATCAGAATACGAGCAACCGACAAGTGAACCTAAGACCTACTACCTAGATGTGACCACTAGGATAATGAATCAATGATGGGAAAGAGTGTTTGGAAGAAAGGAAAATGGTTATAGAAGGGAGTACTAGTACAAGAATAGTTTGACTATGCAAGAGAAACGAGTCGGAATTTTATTTTATTTTTTTTTGGTTGAAAATCGGAAAGTGTCACACCGGGGGTGTGACAGAGGCTGTTTTTTTGGTCCAATGAATTTTTTTTTTCTAACAGAAATAGAACAATTTAAAATAAAACAAACTAGGCCAAAATTTTGGTATGCACAGCCACAATATCCAAGTAATTAAAGAATCAATAAAACAACTTTTTGACAATGGAACGACGCAAGAAAGAAGGAAAATGAACAGGTGTCTATATTTTTATTTTTTTTTTGCTTGGATGATGATGAACGACAGACTCAAAGAAGACAGCTTTTTTTTTTTTTTTTTTATCTTGATGATGATGATCGACTGATGCAAGAACAACGAAGAGCAGTGAAAAAAAACGATTTTTTTTTGTGTTAGAATAAGAAACGAAATTGAACAAGAAAAATCAAAACGGGGATATTTGATACCTTCGTCGCTGAGCTCTGCTACCAACTAACGTGATACGTTCCCAGGATATCGACAAAAGGATCAATACGAGCCGAAAAACCCTAACCTAACTGGGCAGCAGTCTAGGAAGAGGGCCAAGAACAACTCAACGCTTTGCTCAAGAACGCTGATAAGCTCTCGAAAGGGGTGCAACCTCTACGACAAAGAGATCACTCGCTCGCAAGCGATGTTCTTGATCAATCACAGACCAAGGGAGAAGAGAAAACTCTCAATTTCATTATAATAGATTCATCATTGATTGTCTTATAAAATTACAAGTGGTTGCCTTTATATAGGCTACAAAATAAAAGACTGACAATCTCCTAACCGATGTGAGATAAATTACAATGTAATTTTCGCCACTTTATTTTGTAACAATCCTAACTCAACCCTAATAAGCCCAAACGGCTATTATTTGCTAAAAATAAACACCTGGCCCAATATACTAACATATGGGCAACTTTTGACACGGGCTTAAGGCCGTTTTATTCATTAAAACACTGAAAACTAAAATAAACAAAACAAATAAAATGTCTCGGGACGGATCACATCACCATGTCTGGACAGTCTTATCCTCAACTTGAGTCTCATTATCCGAGACCAGCGTCTTAGGTATGCCATATATGCATACAATATTCTTCCAAAGGAATTTTTGAATGGCTTTAGCTGTAATCGTGGTTAGAGCTTCAGCTTCTATCCACTTTGTGAAATAATCTATTGCGACCACCAGAAACTTGAAATTTCCTGGATCTCGGAGGAGCGGTCCGACTAGGTCAACACCCCATTGATCGAAGGGTCATGGTGATATTATTGGAAGCATGTTTTGAGATGCTCGGTGTGTAACGTTGTCATGTACCTGACATGATATACACTTATGAACACGGTCTTGAGCATCTCGCTGCATTGTAGGCCAATAGTAGCCGAATAGCCGACATTTCCGAGCCATTGTCCGAGCTCCCGCGTGATTTCACCATATTCCCAAGTGGATTTCACGGAGAAGGTAATTTTCTTCATCTTCCGAAGCGCACCTAAACCAAGGGGATATAAAAGACTTTCTATATAGAATGTCATTGAAGAGGGAGTACCTAGTGGCCAGGAATTTTATTTTCCTGGCATGGATTTTGTCCTTGAGAAGTATCCCATTTTATAGATAAGATACAATAGGATCCATCCAAGTATCTTTTTGTGAGATAGGTTGAAATTCTTGTTTGTTATAGCCCCGTTCCTTCAGTAGTTCTACTAGCACTTTTTTGTCAGAGAAAAAATTGGAGGCTAACTTGAAGAGTGCGTCGGCTCGTCTGTTTTGAGACCAAGAAACTTGCTCAATTTGTACGTTATGGAAGTCTTTCAGGTGAGACCGAGCTGTAGTGAGATACTCCCTCATAGGTTCATCATTTGCTTCATACTCACCTTTTACGTGGTTAACCACGAGTTGGGAATCACTGTAAACTTGTAAATTCCTGGCTTAGCTTGGACGCCAAGTTGAGCCCAATAATTAGTGCTTCATATTCAGCTTCATTATTGGTGGCCTAGAAGCTGAAGCGCAAAGCGTAGGGGAATTATTCTCCTTTAGGGTTGACCAGTAGGAGACCTGCTTAGGTTTCAAAATTTTCCCTGCTATTCTCCTTTAGGGTTGACCAGTAGGAGACCTATAGAAGTTGCATAGCATAGTGAGACTGATTTAAATATAAACCTGAGCTATTCCTGAACACTTGCATTCCCAGAAAGTGTGATACTTGTCCAAGATCTTTCACGGCAAAAATATTGTTAAGCTGTTGAACAAATTTCTTGATCAGCTCTGATGAATTTCCAGTGATCAAAATATCATCTACATACACTAGAATATACAGAACCTATTTAGCTGTCTTGTAAGTGAACAGAGATGTATCTGACACTGTCTGTGTAAAACCCCAGGCCTTCAGCTGACCAGTTAGAGCTTCAAACCAGGCCCTGGGTGCTTCGTCGACATATAGGGTCCACTATTCCGATTTGCAGGTGGGCTTCTCTTGATTGATGTTAAGGGTTGTTCCTTCAGCTAGGAAAATGTCTAAGGCTTGAGCTTTAACTGCGGTTCGTGGGTGGAAGTCCATATCGTACTCCGCCAATTCTATCACCCACTTTGCTAGCCTATCCGAAATTTCTGGTCGGGCCAGTATTTGCCGAAGCGGTTGGTCAGTGATCACAGCTATCGGATGGACTTGAAAGTAGGGCCTTAGCTTTCTGGAGGCATGGACTATGGCGAGTGTTAGCTTTTACCATTTGAATACCTGATCTCGGGGCCGTGAAGTGCTTTGCTCACGTAGAAAATCGGTCTTTGTGCATTCGCTTGTTCTCTAACGAAAACTGCGCTAATGGCTTCATCACATACTGACAAATAGACCAACAAAGTGTCTCCTTCCTGAGGGGATGTTAGAGTGGGCAGCTCGGCCAAGTAAGTTTTTAAGTCTTCAAAAGCTTTTTGGCACACCTCGTCCCACTTAAACGGATTAGCGTTCCTTAAGATCTTGAAAAATGGGAGAGCTCGTTGTGCCGAATTGGACAAGAATCTGTTGAGGGCGGCCATTCGCCCCATCAGTCTCTAAACTTCCTTGATACTTTTTGGAGGAGGCATAGTCCTCAGTGCTTCAATTTTCTCCGGGTTGGCTTTAATTCCTTCATAGGATATCATACATCCTAAGAATTTACCGGATCTGACCCCGAACGTGCACTTCTTGGGGTTGAGCTTCATATGAGTCTTCCTGAGTACCTCAAAGCCTTCTCTTACGTCGGTTAAGTACTGGTCTAAATGCCTGCTCTTGATAAGAAGGCCGTCCAAATATACAAACATGCATCTGCCAATTTGATCTTTAAATATGGTGTTGACTGCCCTTTGGTAGGTTGCACCAACGTACTTTAGGCCAAAGGGCATAGTTATATAGTAGTATGTGTTGAACTCGGTAATAAACAACGTTTTCTCCGTATCCTGAGAGGCCATAGAATTCTGGTGATACCCCTTATAGGCATCCAAGAAAGCAAACACTTCAAAATCGACTGTTGAATCCACAAGGCAAACTATCTTGGGCAACGGATAACAGTCTTTGGGGCAGGCCTTGTGATAACGCTCTAAATGGTACCAATAATTATACCTATATTCACCCCGAATTTTGCTCAAGAGAGGATAGATAGGCTCGTTATTGCTTAGAATATGTGTTAAATGCTATGTGAGTGTTTCCAGGATCGTAATTCTGCATCTATGCCATTTTCCCGATGTTTTGGTACTGTTTTGTCTCGTTTTCCGTGTTTTATAGGATGTACCAAGTCTGGACCATTGGAGAACGGATCTGGACCCAAAGGAATGCATTGGGCTGAATGATTGAAGTCCAAGAAGAAGCCTGCTGAAGAAAAAGAAGAATAGAAGGCCCGGTAACCTGAGGGTTAGGCCCGGTAAACCGGTGACTCATGCAACACGAAATTTATTCTGCCGCATTGTCTAAGTCGGTTAGGGTTTTAGAGAGTCTTAAGTTGGTCATTGTATCTATATAAGGCCGCATTATCAGATTATTGCATAAGTTTTCATAAGCACTCAATTATATTCAATTTTATTATACAATTATTATGAAATGAAGTTTTCTTGAGCTTTGGAGAGTTGTTTTGGTTTCCTCCCTTCTTCCATCATCTCTAGTTTGAGTAGATCCAGCTAGATCTCCATTGTTGAAGGTATGAAGCTTTGAACGTTCATTTATTGTCTTCAATATGGTAGATCTGTTCGTATTTATGTGTTTTAGTTAATATGCATGTTTAACAACCTCATAATTTACTTATTTTAATCGTACTGAGCAATGTAGATCCAGAAATTAGGAAAAGCCGCCCCCGAAAACTGGCGGTCTATACCGGTTTACCGAGGCATATTTTAGAAAACCTAAACTGGGATTCACTACAGCTGCGTTGATCGGTAGTAATAATTAAAATGAGTAATAGGTCTGGCCAATCTAGTATTCATAATTCGTAAATTAACATGAAGGACCGCAAGTGAAGTGTTAATTAGGACACAGTCTTGATGGACCCTAGGAACGTGCTGGTCAATGTCGACAGCTGTCTAGGCGGGTTAGCTGTATGAGGTAACGCTCAATATCGGCAGTTCTAGTTCTTTATGCGTATGGGCTATTAAGGACCAATTAAGGAGGGTAGCTTGCGTATAGATTGTCTACTGCCATTGTCGGAGTAGATAGGAGTAGGAATTGCACCCGTAGCTGATAAATATGATAACAATCATTAAAAACTCGCGATTAATCTAAGGAAATTATGTGGGGAAGTAAACATAACGATTAGTTAATCCAAGTTAGTAGATCGGTGAGGAGAGGGAGAGGAATACCATGTTTGTTTTCTTTTATGTTATTGTTGGTCAATGACCGCCTTTATGTTGCTTCTTAATTAGGTTAGAATCGTTTATACTTATAAGTTGCATTGTCTCTGTGGGATCGACCTTGACTCGTATTTACTATACTGCGATGTGCCTAGTATTCTTGCTAGTAATATCGACGTTAGTGACTTACACGCGATCACCTTGTTGAGGTCGGTGAAGTCGACTTACACCCTTCAACAACCATCAGGTTTCTTAACGAGAACTAGGTTGGCTAGCCATTCGGGATATTCCACTTCTTGGATGATATGGGCCTGGAGTAACTTAATCACTTCCTTCTCGATTGCGGCGATTTGCTATTTAGGGAAGTGTTTCTTCTTCTGCCGACCTGGCTTTCGGCTTGGGTCGACGTTTAACTTATGCAAAGCCAGCGTAAGGGATAAGCCATGCATGTCTTCCGTCTTCCAGGCGAACACATCCCTGAATTCTTTCAGTAAATCCATAAGTTGTCGTTTGTGTTGATAAGGAATCCAGAAGCCGATCTTTACGGTTAGCTCTGCTTGACTTTCCCAAAGGCTTATTTCCTCTAGCTTGTCGTTCGAGGACCACACTTCCTCGTATTCTAGGAGTAACTCCTCAATGAAAACTTGCGGTGTTGCCATTCTTTCCTGTATGGTGGCCGTATAGTAACTTTTAGCCGTGTTTGCTTCACCCCTAATTTCCACGGAACCCTTGATTATAGGGAACTTCAAACTGTCATGTGTGGGTGAGATTACTGCCCATAGGACGATCAGGGCGGGTCGGTCTATGATGATGTTATAGGCAGACGGAACCTTAACTACTACATATTCCACCAAGAGGGTTTTACACTTGGGTGATATGCCGAATATGGAAACGAGGACAATCATTCCTCGGGACGAACGGGAGTCCGGCAAAGCGAACAACGGGGTTGGAGCAAGCATCAGCTCGGAATTCTTTAACTTCATCGCTTGGAATGCAGTGTAGTAAAGTATGTTTACTGCACTCCATGTATCAACGCAGATCCGCTTCACTAATCTTTGGTTCACCACTGCCTTGATCACAAGTCCCTCGTTTTTTATTATTAAGGGAAGTGGGTCCATTGGGTCATAGGTCACCTCCCGGGAAAATCTCTGCCGCTTGCGGGGCGTGGAAAGACTCGTTGGTTTGCTACTTTCCATGTCCTCATCTAAAACTGGGTTGTTGGGCCCTCCGGAGATGGTATTAACGGTAACAGTACTAACCAGATCATTATGAACCCACCGATCCAGGTTTATGGACCGGCCTTCCGCTGATTGCCACCTATTTTCCATGCGAGATCTTGATTGAACGCTTACAGATTGCTAGAAAAAAGGCTCCTCCTTCTAGTGCCAATTGACGATGCTGGAAATCGTTGGGTATAAATTCCGGGGGCCTTTTAATCCTAGTGACAATCTATTCAAGCTACAAGAACACCAAAAACGATCAAAGAGAGGGGGTGGTTTGTGTGAGATTTAGACTGGACCTGAGATGTTGTATTTCAAACTGCCTACGTATCCTGTAATTGTTCAGGAATCAAGTCTTCGTAGTTCCTTAAGGATTGTTTATATAAAGGGGCTTGTGCCCTAGGCCGGCATGGGCCGTATCCTTATTGGACTGTGATTTCATGTTCCCTAAAGAAGAGATAATTATGATTTAATCCCCTTAAGGCCTTAACTATATGAGATAATCTCGGTGATTTGAATATCGGATAACAACCTTTATGGCTGAAGATTCTTTCCATGTTTATCTGATTAATTATGCACGTGGGAGATTTAGTCCGAGATAAACTCAGTCCGACCTCTGAGGTCCAAACTAAATTGGCAGATTCCTTACACTTTGTCCGACCTGTAGAGGTCGGGGAGGGTGACCGAGCTGGGCTAAGCTCGGATTCTTGGAGCTTTTAGCCCTTAAGATGAACTTTCTCTGCCTTCATTTATGGTAGGATCGTTGTGGGGGATGACACGTGGCGAGGTGCCAATCCGATCTCCGTCAGCCCCCAAAAGCTAAACACCCCAAGTTGAACGCATGAACGGACCTATGAAATTCGAATTGGGGCATATGAGTTGTTATAAATTTGGGGCTATAAATTGGGCATTTTATCAGTTCAAATAATTTTTTAAACATATTATATTAATGAGCTTATAATCCGAATCTTTATCAATCCATGTAATTTTTTTACCACATATATTAGATTGATTGAGATTAAATCTACATGATTTTTTTACGAGACATATAATTTCGGACCAATAACGGTTGGGTCTTCGGCGCGCGCCTAACCCGCCTTACGTTAGGGCCGGCCTTGCCTTCGTGACAATAGATGTAACTCTTATCGCTAGTATAATTTCTCAAAGCCAAGAAAAATGGACGGAAGAACAACTTCCATCTTGGCTTCTGCCTTTGGTATACATGGTATGCTTTTTATCATCTTATTCCTATCTATCTATATATCTAGAGCTTGAAATGCTCTCCTCCTGTGCAGCCACATCGTCACTTAACCTTATCATGACACGTGTCACTAATTTTTATTGTTCTTTTTTCAATCGTTGATGAAGTGTATCAGGTAAGCTTCCTCATTTCCTTTTCCATATGAAAATCACTTCGTTCGACTTCTCCGACTAATCCAACCTGTATTATGTCATTTCAAGCACCCTTTACGCGGCTTGATTGACTCCTACTACTGTCCCTGATGAACAATAGATGTGCTTCTTCTCAGTGATTTCCTACATTATCCAACTCTCTTTCATCTGCTCCAAATGAAATTGCTATATGGTTTAATATCATTCTCCAAAAGCATTGATTCTTTTATCCCTGATCAACAAAGCATTTTTTTTTCCCGAAATGAAAAAACCGAATAGGAGGGCTTCGACAACCAAATAAATGGTAGAGCAAAGGTGGAATTTTGATGTGCTTTCATTGTTGACCGATATGTTAATTTCACAGCACATTGATGACCTTGGGGTGTTGTGTGCATTTGAGGCTGGTAAATCATTCAGAGGTATGTAAAAGCTCCTTTTTTTTTTCTTTCTTATTTATGTTTTTTGATTCCTCTTTATATTTCATATGGCGGAAATGGTAAATTAGACATGTGAGAAGGGAGTTTTTCTTTATTTGGGGGTTTTATCCGTTGTTCTTTTATTTTCTTTCATGTTTGGTTATTGGACATGCATTAACACAATGTTTTGTCTTCTCTTTCGAATTCTCATCCCTCATACGGTCTGTCAGGTAATATTTTCTCTCAATTCTTATCCTATCTTCTTCTGACATTGTTTGATTTATACCCATTTGTCCTGATTTTTAATGAGTTAAATAAAGCTCAAGGGTGAAGAGTTCTGGAAAGTCTTATGTATTGGATAGCATAGCATGGAAAGATCTTTAACATTGATGGTCTTGTTTGTTTGGTTTTGATGGTAGTTGTATATTTTGGCGGTTTTCCCATGGTTTGTTGAGTATTTTTTCTGTCTTGTCCTTTGTTGCTTAATCAAGCAAATAGCGATTTTAACCTGTATCTTGGCAAGCAATCCTAGATGGCGTGAGGATGAATGATGTTGAACAGTCGAGTTCTGCAACCATGGTTTTGTCTTCTACTCTTTGCTGGATTAAAACATCGATACCAGCATGTTTGATCTGTATGGACAACCTGGAGTGGATGTGTGACGGAAACTACTCATTGACTCAATTTCCTATATATGGTCCATCTGCTTTTTCTTCTTCATTTAAGGGTTTAGTAGTGTTATTTTTCCATTAAAGAGTTATTGCTACTTTTAATTTTGTAAATTGTCCGGTTATTGTGAAATTTCATGATAAAATCATGAAATCTAAGTTTCCAGTTTGAAGAACTACAAAGATTAAGAAGAAGAACTGGAGAAAAACTGAAGAAAGTTTGCTTATATTATGCAGCATTGAACTTGTAGTCTTTTACAACAGTATGAAGCTATAACTTAACTTTCGAATTAAAAGGCAACTACATTATATACTATACAAAATCTACTAGACAGTTATGACCAGTTATAACATCATAACTGTCTTTGACAGAGTTTAGCACCCCCCTCAAGCTGGGTTATGGGGAGGAGTGAAGATCTTGGCTATAGGATAGGATGCCAGGAGATTGTAGACTGTAGTCCTGTCTAGAGCCTTAGTCGGTATGTTTGAAAGTTTTTTTTTGTTGAGATAGGCACAGGCTTCAATAATCCAGCTTGCAATCTTTCCCTCACAAAAAGGATTTTTCAGGTGCATCTGTGAAATCATGTATCTCAATGCTTGGTAAATTGTTTACTTTCAAATGCTTTTCCACAATAAAGTTTATCCATACCCGAACACCACTTAATCTCTTCCATTCAAAGCATATACGAGCAGCAAATCTTATATACTCAATTTGCTTGCTTAAACTCGTTGATTTTTTTTCCTTTTACTTTTATCTTTGTTTAATTTGGTGCAAAAACATTATTTGACACCGCTTTTTTTCCTTTGTTGCAGGGCAAAGCCTTGTTATAAGGTTGCATCATATATTTACGTTTTTTTTTGCTTATCCATCCTCATCATGTGCTTATTGGATGAGGATAATAGGAAAAGTTGGAATCTTATAGATTTAAAGCATTTCTTTGTTAATTTTTGGTTGGGAAATGTCTTTTGATTAAATTTCTGTAACGTCGAGTTGTTAGTATCCCTTTTCTTTAAACTAAAGCTCATGGTTACCTCAGACACGATTAATACATCATATTTGTTCTGAATTGCTACTTCTATCAACTTTGATTACTACCCATATTTGTGAACGTAGTTACAAGCCTTTTTCTACCTGTAAACACAAACAGATACATAAGGTATTAACAAAAAAGAAATCATTTGTCATTCAGTTCAATATTCCCATGAATTTTAAGAGGTTTTTCTTTTCTTTTCGAATTCTTTGCATTCATCCGTATCTTCCTAAGTTTTTATTGGTAATTCTGAATTTCGGGAGCAACAAGAATGCTAATGTGAATTTAGCTTAAACATAGAAAAAATATTTGAACTAGCACATGTTTCAAGTACCGTTATGAATATTGAACTGCATGTTCGCATTTATTAATATTTTCTTCATGTTTTCGATCACCCCTTTGCTTTTGTAGCTTTCAGTTTATTAAGAGCGCAATTCTCTCGCAGCGGTTGATCTGCGCTGCCATTTAACCATTGCAAATTTGGTGCTGCCACTTCACTGAACCTGAACCTGGACGAGCCGTCTCAAGGATTACAAATATAAAGTAGATCTTTGTCAGTTATATCCTTTGTTTATTGCAGTATTGTGCTTTTCCCAGCTTTCAGAACGACGAGAACGAGTCTTGTGCTGATTTGAGGTATAAATCTTCAATTTTGAGGTATAAATCTTCAATCTCTCTTGAATATTGTACTTTGTGCGATCAACTTTTTGCTTCAATGAAAATAATCTTTTCATTTTAATTTATATGTTAACTCTTAATTCATTTACTTTTGAATATGATGTGAAGATGTTCTTTTATCTTTTCCCATGACAAAAATATAATTAGTGAGACATGCAATGCTCATCCTCAAGGACTCAGGGTTTGAAAAAGGGTATATTATCTATTGATTTTAGCATGAAAGGAATATGCCTTACTATTACTCATTCAGTGAATAGCCCATCCATTTGTATAATATTCCATTGGTCCTGGATTACCAAGTCATACTTGGACGGTTGTGCCATGACCAGGATAAAATTTGTGAGTGATTAATATTATGTTGTTAATTAGCATATTGGATACAAGTTGCACCCCTTGCTACTTTTATGTGCAGGGACACTACATTTTTCTCACAGTAGCTTCGCTCTGTGTTGGTTTGCATGATGAAATACGATTGTAATAGGGGTGTAGATGATGGAAATAATTGTTAAAAGCTTCATATGATCCTATCTATGCTATAAGCCAAGTGCTCTCTAGCCTTTTTAATTGCCCGAGACCGCAAACACTATGGCTTTTGTATAATTGTATTAGGCTACTTGTGGTTTTATTGTTTTTTTCCATATAAAAAGGTTTTCAACATGTTATTATCTTATTATAAACAATAGAATAGATGCGAGCAGAACCAAGAAAAAATCATAGTTTTACACATTATGAATCCATATTTTCTACTCTCATTGGTTATGTTTTGTGCTGGGCCCGCCCGTGCCTTGCACGGCGTTACCGTCCACTAGTTTTTAGTATTAATTATGAATATAATCAGGTTGGTTCTATGAGCACACCTCTTTTCATTATTGGCATCCATTTTTTAATTATTTTTTCGGGTGAAAAAAAACGTCGGTGCCACTGGTGTTCCTTGTTGAACACCAACGTTAGTGACACTGACGTTGGTGTTCAACACACTGACGAATGACGTTGGTGTTCAACAAGAAACACAAGTGGAAAGTCGTGGACTGACGTTTTCTAAAATGTAACGCTTTTATAAAGGGAACGTCAGTGCCACTGGTGTTCCTTGTTGAACACCAACGCCACTAACGTTCCATTTATAAAAAATCATCGGGTGTCGAAGTAATTTTTTGTGATGCCGGAAGCAATAAGGTGCCGAAAGTAAATAGCGGTGTGCCGATAGACCCCCTATAATTATTTTTCTTATGTAATTATATATTTAACCCTTTTTTTAATCAACTTCATTAATGTTAAACAACATTAATCTGCAATATTCATCATCTGCTTTGTGTGTTTTCTTACAGGCCAACATTCTATAAGATACACAAGACAAAACCAATACAATGGTTTTAATCAATTCTACAAGTCGGCGAATTAGTGTTTTTTCCTTTTCGAAAACATACTTACGAAACATTATTTTAAAATCGTGTTTCTAAAATCTGTAGATATAAAATTCAAATTTATTGATGTTAGATATGTTTTCATATATTGTTATCGATTACATTTGGGTTGCAGTAGCAAAACGGGGTTCGACTTGAATATATGTATCTATGTGTATGTATGTATGTTTGTAGTATTTATGTCTTCAATAAAACACTCACATAAATACGCACGACGACCACACATTATAAGTTGACTTGTAAGTTTATAAGTTAATGTTGAACCCCAACATTAAATGTCTCTATTCTCTCTGTCCCACGTGATCAGTAGAGATGTTAATCAGAAACTTAGTGGTACGGAGTAATGAGTTTGTTATTATACTAAAAAACTGAGAGAATTCCTCCATTTTACGGGGTCTGAACCCCATACTTCAGTTTAAGGTCCAGATGTTTTAAGCACCCAAGCGTTTTACTAGCCTATGTGACAATGGAGATACTTGTGTGGTGTCTCCATACGTGTGGAGACACCGTTGTGGAGACACCGCAACCACACACTTTCATTCTGTATGTAAACTATATGATTCTGATTGTTTCATCCGTTATTTCATCTCCAAATTCCCTCACCACACAATAATTTCCCATGTGACAAGGAATTGAAGACATCTATTTGAAAGATATTATTTGATTTTTAAGAATCAAAGGCCAAAAAGTGGTGATTTGACATATACAAACAGCTCATATACTAAACAAGAATGAAAAAATATATATAATGTTATGACAGTTGGGCTTTTATAAAAATGTGTTTTTTGTCTGTGATTCGTTACTAACTAGGCCGAATGGTCGGACCTTCCAATACTGCCCAATTGCTAGATGCTTTTTATTTTCAAGATCCATGATACATTTATAAATGATTTAATTTCCCATAAAAATTAAATAAATGATATAAATTTATAAAATATAGTTCATAAAAAATCATATACAGTAGTGTTTGATATGATAGTAATGTTATGCTATGGTGTAGCTATGGTGTAGCTTTTTATTTTGTTCACTGGTACAATTTGAAAGCTGATGTAGCTATTATGGTGTAATGAGTTAATGCTTTGTACCTTTATTAGCTTATTATTGTTAAACTTTAATAATAAAAATTGATATTTAAAAATAAAGTTTATTTTCCTTCCATTTTCAATTATGATATTCTCCGTTACGGCTGAAAATTCCGAAATTATGAAATTCCTGCTAGACCTATTCGTGGCTTGAATTTTTGCTGACCAAAACTTTTTGAGAATTCTCCTATACCGGTTGAAGTCGAAAAATATTCAGACACAAGTTTTATGCTCGACAAAAATCCTGACTTGTCTCGAACTATTTTAATGATATTTTATTTTATAAAAATGTATTATTATTATCATTATTCTTTTATTATGTCAGTTTTTTAGTTCAACAACTTCAATAATAATATTTTCCACGTACAGAGTGCTTTTTCTCAACTTGGATTCACTTTATTTTTTTATTCTTTATATATTTCTCAATTTTAGTGTCCATACCAATCATGATTCACTTATGATATATTTTGTCACAAAAAAATTTGCAAGTTTTAAATTACTAGAGTATCTATTCAATCAAATTGTGTTTATTGTTGTGGTTGATTACAAAACCAATTCTTCATTTTTATTAATTAAAATTCTAATAAAATATTATTGTCTTTAGATAATTTGATATTCTTCGAGTTTTATTTTCACGTAATCATGTCAATTTCAATTTATCTCCACCTTCAAATTGATTGCTCAATTGAAGAATATTGGTTTTGGATCTCATATGATATATACCACACCTTAATCTATAGTTGGCATAATGTTTGTGTACATTTTGATTAAATAAAAAGGTTGGGAAAAAATAAAATGACAATATTTCAAGATATGATCTTCTCCATATCTGCAGAGATTCCAAACATTCGGACCTCAACATTCTTTCACGTATATGGTTGGGAAAAAAATAAATTACCATATTCTACCGGATGAGAGGGTTACCAGATGAGTCCCGACCCAATCCCACCCTTTTAAGTCTCTATATCCCTCTTAAGCATTCTTTTTATATTTTTCCCATTTGTTTTAATTAAGAATTCACTTGATTTTCAATAAAGACTTAAAGTCCGTGTATAAAAAACTAATATCAATATATACAGTCAATAGTTTTAAGTGCAAATTAGTTATAAGGCCGTCGTTAGAGAAATAATGATCATTTAGGACACTCCGAAATCTTATTTAGTTATAAGGACATTCTAATTTTAAGAAGAAAACTTATTTAGTTATAAGGACATTCTAATTTCAAGTGGATAAAGAAGAAAAAGGAAGGAAGGAAGGAAAAAAAAAACGCTGGAAGAAAAAAAAAACGCTGGTGACATTGATTTTTTTTTTTTAAAGATGCAGTGACATTGATGTCTGAAGCAGTGACATTGATGACTTATGCAGTGACATTGATTTCTGAAGCAGTGACATTGATGACTTATGCAGTGACATTGATGTCCGATGCAGTGACATTGATGAATGATGCAGGGACATTAAGCTAAACATTCAATATCGTGTTAAAGAATTGAGTGATTCCACAATGAATCCAATTATCAGGAGGGCACAAACAACGTGTGGCCATTACAAGAGTCATAGTGAAGAGTCTTTGTAGTTTCACCAAACTTGTACTTCTATCCATATTAAAAGCTCCACATTTGGAGAAATGCAAAACAAGAGCAGAGCTGACTGATGCAGTTGTTAGGTTTTATGCAGTGACATTGACGACTTATGCAGTGACATTGACGACTTATGCAGTGACATTGATGTCTGATGCAGGGACATTGACGACTTTTGCAGTGACATTGATGTCTGAAGCAGTGACATTGATGACTGTATTTACAATTAGATAACTGATGCAATGATATTGATGTCACCGCATATACAACTTGATACACACATTTGATAACTTTGTAAAGTAACTTTATTTCTTTGTTATCTTCAAATATTTGATTGATGTTGGTTTATTTGATTAGTGTTGGTTTAAATTTTCGATAACTTTGTAAAATAACTGTATTTCTTTTGTTTTTTTTGGTTTAAATGCATATTTTTACAACCAAAGGTATACATAAATTGTTACAATAACACGTCACTGCATAAATCGTTACAATAACACGTCACTGCATAATTCGATACAATAAGACATCACTGCATAGATCGCTACAATAAGAAGTCACTGCATAAATCGCTACAATGAGACGTCATTGCATAAATCGCTACAATGAGATGTCACTGATCAAGGTTGCCAATGGATCGCGGCGGTCAATACATCATGGTAGCCAATGAATCGCGGCGGTGAATGCATCGGGGTGGTTAATGGATCCCGGTGGCCAATGCATCCGGGTAGGTGGTCAATGCATGACGGTGATCAATACGTCACGTCGATTTTTATGAAGAAAAAAATTGATTTTATGAAATTTATTCGGAAAAATATCAAATTTGATTTTAGAATAAAGAAGACGAAAAAATATGAATTTTAGTGAAAAAATTATGAGGATCCGAGTTTTAGATCAAAATATATGACATTTAGAATATGGTGAACTAAAAAAAAAAACTGAGTGAACGTTGGGTTGAGTTGTTATTTTGTTTTGTTTTGTTTTTTTTTTTCAGCGCTTCTTTATTTTATTTTTTTTTCAGCGTTTTTTTTTCACTTGAAATTAGAATGTCCTTATAACTAAATAAGATTTCAGAGTGTCCTATTACCCCTAATAAGTTGAAAATCAGTCCTTTTAAATAATTGGCCCTAGTTTTAATCTATGATGTGAAACATACTTAAAATCAAATCATTAAAATTAAAATATTTTATTTCATTTACATTAGCTTGAATTAAATTCGAGTTAGAAGATACTCATGATAAAAATTGTGTCTAATAATATATAGGTTTGTATTCAAACTCGACTTCGTAAAATTTGATGTATCCTATCCTACTATATATAATAAGAAGAGAATTTTGATGAATTGATGACACTTGTTTTTTTTCTATTGGTTGGTTTTTTTTTTTAATATTCATTGCCCAGCCCAATTTTTTTTTTTAATTATATATTTTTACTGTTCATGGCCCAGCCCAGAATATTATTATTATTATTATTATTTTTGAAAAGAATAGTTTGAGTTAAATTGTTTCATTTTGGATGACTCAATTGTATATCCTTTTAATGTGCGAATATATGTAGTAAACGTATGACTATTTTCAAAATATAAGACCACGACTTGTTGCCGACACGATCTTTGTATCATACCAAAAATTTTTTTTTGACGTTTACATGAAATCTTATAAATTTCTTAAAATAAATTCATTTCATAAAAAAAACATATCGTTTGTACACGGAGATATGACTTATTTCAAGATATAAGACCACGACATGTTGCCTACACGATCTTTATATCATGCCTAAAAATATTTGGTTTGACGATTACATGAAATATTAAAATTCTGGAAATGAATTTTTTTTCGTAAAAAAACATATCGTTTATATAAAATATTAAATATCCTGAAAAAAAAATATTTCGGCCACAAATATTGTTAAACTGGCTATAGTGTATTGTTGATTTAATTTCTATGGAAATTGAATTGTGTAGTTACCATGGCCGTTAAAATGAGCCTAGATCTGCGAATACAAAAAAGGGTTCGGTAGTGTCGAAATGTGTCGGTTTTGTGTCGTGGAGTGTTGACAGTGTGTTAGTTTTTAATTAAAATTTTAATTAATATTCATTTCATCAACCGACACCTGTTGGATATGGCATCGGGGTGTATCGAAGCGTGTCGTGTCGTGTTTTTGGTAGAACACGTGTTGTTGCAAATAATGTCGAATATGGCTTCATTTTTTCGGTTAGAATAAATTTAAGTATTAATTGAAAAAAAATTGTTCAGTAGTGTCGAAAAGTATCCATACGATGTCGGGAGGTGTCGAAGATGTGTCGGATATTCATTTCATCAACCGACACGTGCCGGACATGCCATCGTAATGTATGAGAGCGAATCATGTCGTGTTGGTTGTCAGATACGTATCGTATACCATTTTATAGTTTACTCGGGTTTATCATTTCAGTCCTCTATGATTATTACATGTACTGATTCACTTTTGATTTTCGCATTTCAATGATTATAAAAATAAACCGGAATACCGCTCGTGCGGAGCACGAATGTTTACTTTCCTAGCATAGTATATATATAGTGCATATATAATTTTCTTTTATGGTTTTAAGCCTATTTTTTAATTTTTTATAATATTTTTTAAAGATTTTTTGAGGGGATTTAAGCCTATAATTGATATATGATAGTTAACAGTATAAAGACTGGTTTGGCACTGTAAATTATCAATTTTCTCCTCTAGAGAGAGAAAGTAGTGTACAGACAGAGAGGGGGAAAAATATTGTGTAATTCTTAATCATATCATCGGGGGAGTCTTTTATGTACTGATTTTTGGACTGGCCGATTATTGAATCTGAATCAATTCATCATTTTAGTTGAAGACGCGATCTTTCATAACCTAGCGATGATCGTTGTTTGTTTTTATTGAATCAATTTGTACATTTTTTAAGCGACATTTCATGAAGTGATCGATTTCCATCTTTACGGTTCGATTTGCCTGTGCGTTGGTGTGGTGGTTGTTGTTGTTGTTTTTTTTTTTTTTTTGGTTTGTGAATCTATTTGAAGATTGTTGATTTTAAAGAGCGAGGAAAGATGAACGGTGGTGACGGTGGAGAGGTCGCGCCAGCTGCTCCTCCGGCGGGGCCTCCACCGCCGCTGGAGTGGAAATTTTCTCAAGTCTTTGGTGAACGAGCTGCTGGTGAAGAAGTACAGGAAGGTAAAAGCAAGGAATTTGTATCGTTTCGGATCCGAAGCTTTTTATTTTTTATGCATTTTACTTAAGCTTACAGATGTTTTTCATCTGTTTTTTGGAATTTTTTTTGGGGGGGAGGATTAGGGGTAGCAATTTTCAATTGAGTTTAGTGAGATAAACTGAAAAGTAAGCTGTTTATCAGCTATCTCATCGAGCAAGTGTACCTTAAGGTGTAAGTTCATTTTTTGGGATCTTCTTCTGTATGCACGCCTTTGTCTGGTAGTTTGAGTCTCTTTTCAGTTGATGTTTGAAGGGACCTTTTTACCAAGGTAATGGAACTATTGCAATGGTATTTTGTTGGTGCAAGTTACATATGGACAACAAAAGTGCCTCTCTTTACCTTCCAGAGTTTCTTGCTTATGTTGGTCCTGCAACCGTTGGCTGCCTGAACACGTTATACATGAGTTTGTAATCACGTGTACTTCACATTTGGACTTATAGTTCTAGCTATTACTGCCAGTCTGCCACCTTGCTCTTCTATATCGGGAAGGGTGAAGGGTGGACTAAACGACAAGAATACTACACGACAAATAGTTTTTCCAGTTGCTGCAATCTTCGATGAATATCTCTATGGGATTGTGAAACGTGGCCTGAGATAAGTCGTTGGGGATGTTTTTTATTGTTCTGCTTCGATATTACCAAAGTTGTCTCAATAAATGTTCTTTTGGCATAACGTTTTGCGTTTCAAGTGGTCTGGGAACTAGCCAAGTGTTGGAAAATTGTTGGTTTATGCTACACAAGGAAAAGAATAACGGTGGAGGTGGTTTCCTTGTTTGTTTCGAACATAAAAGTGACATTATCCTTGGTACTTTATTTCGAGTCAACTTGGTTCCTTCTTTGACATTAGTGAACAATGCGCCACGTGGTTATCTGTCCACTTTTCCGTTTTTCAGTGCTGCGTCATGGATTAGTTGGAATTCGACATGATGGAGCCTAGAGATTGGACTTATGATATTGGAACCAATTGGTGAATGCAACAATGGTGTATAATGTTAAAGGGCATTCCAGTGCTTGGAAGCACCCCTCCTATGTGGGCTTCGGGGAAGGGTTGGGCCAGTTATGCCACTTTACACATCTTATATTTGCATATAATATAGTTTTTAAGTTCGATTCTGTGACCTTTATTCACGTGGAGACAATTTCTACCACTCTACTAAGGCTCCTTTCAGTATGTCGTGTTATTTTTGATGTGGCAGTTATATTTATTTTGTAACAAATTGACTGCTTCTAGTTGTTGCCTTGGGATTTGACTTCTTAGGTTTGATCATTATTATAGATTCTTAATGTCATATAATTTGCATTATCACCGGTATTTCTTTCATGCTTTTTCTTCAAGTATGTTTTCTGATGGGATATATTCTCTCCTTTTTTATTTGTATGTGCAGTCGACATCATCTCCGCAATTGAGTTTGATAAAACTGGTGACCATCTTGCTACGGGTGACCGTGGTGGCAGAGTTGTATTATTCGAAAGAACAGACTTGAAAGAGGTCTGTCTTATTTGTATGGTTTTATTAAAATAACACTTGAAAAGTATTAAATATTTGGAAAAATCGATGTTTGATGCTTACAATCTCCCCTTCCCCCAATACATTGTTTTCAGCATGGTGGAAACCGAAGAGATTTAGAAAGGATGGACTATACTGGGAGCCGTCATCCGGAGCTGCGTTACAAAACAGAGTTCCAGAGTCATGAACCTGAGGTAATCATTAGTAGGTTCATTTTCACACTGGTATCTGCTATCAATGCCGCTTAACATACAACTGTGTGAATGCTGATATCCAGTATCCTATGCTGTGCTGAGAAATGTTTGTCTAGGAAGTTCAGTTTCACCTTGGGCAAAGCTCATGGAAAGAATATAGACTCCCTTAAACTGAAATATATGATTTAACGATCTTGGTATCATGCTTGTCATTTGCAAGATATTTCCTGTTTAGACCATAAATATCCATTCAAACCCCTCATGTTGTCCTCCACCATTTATCTGACTTTAGGAAGAAAATATAAAGGGGGAATGAGGGAGGAGGACAAATATAATTTCTAAATTAGTGAATAGGACAAAGAACAAAATTATTATAAAAAAAACAATACAACACACTTTCTTTCACCATCATTTTTAAACACTTATATCTCACAATCTACAACTCCAAAATTGATAATTCTTTCACCAAACTTTTTTTTTTCGTGCTTTTTATTTCGAGACCACATTGACCATATTCCGACGTAAATTATGAAAACCCACTATCGAAATTCACTGTTTTTTTGAATTCACTCGTGTCTCGACAGTGAATCTTATGAAAAACAATGTAATGATATTGAACCAAGTCTCAAAATGAAGAGCACGAAAAAATAAAAAATTTAGTGAAATTTTCATCACGTTTGGAGATCTAGATTAAAAGATACGAGTGTTTAAAAATAAGAGGGGGAAAAAAACACACATACACGGCCCCTCCCCTATCCCAGCGTCATCGATGTTTTTTTTTTGTGTGTGTGTGTGTGCCCTTTAAGCTATAAATTTTGGACAAGTTGTCCTTCTCCCTATAAAAAAATATTTGGGTGTCCTTTTACTTAAAAATATTCCAATCCAAAAAGTGTCCTATTCCCTAATTATCTAAAATATAAATGGAGTGACTATTCTTTCCTTCCTCTGATTTTCTTTACCATATTTTTGTGTCCAGTTTGATTATCTCAAGAGTTTGGAGATAGAAGAAAAGATCAACAAGATTAGGTGGTGCCAATCAGCTAATGGGGCCCTCTTTCTCCTATCTACCAATGATAAAACCATTAAGTTTTGGAAGGTAAATACATTTGTTAGCAATGATCGTATGCTATGACTGGGTGTTTTTATTGCATTACACATGTACCTGAAGTGCAGAATACTCATGATCATCCCGTTTTTCGAGGGTTTTAACATTGTGCTTTTCTTTATTAAATGTACTAGGTCCAAGAAAAGAAAGTGAAGAAGATCTCTGAAATGAATATTGAGCCATCCAAAACGGTTGGGAATGGTAGCATTGCTGCTTCTAGTGTTTCTGCCAGTCCTAAGCAATGCTGTGCAAATGGAGGCTACCCTGACAAATATGGCCGTGACAACAATGACGCTTTGTTTTCACCTGATGGCATCCCCTCACTACGCTTACCTGTGGTAGCTGTACTTAGTTCTGGTTTACTAGTTTCATGCATAAATCATGATATTCATTAATTTTTCATATTAATATATTTCATTCTCTCTTCTTAGTGTATTTAAAGATATCTTGAAACATTCACATCCATTTTTCTCCAACTGGAACTTGCAGAGTTGTCAGATACATCCACTTGTATGATGTTTGTTACTTGTTACATGAAACATCGCATTTAGTTGCCTAAGTTTCTACTAGAATAATGTGCCTGGGACATTCAAAATTTAACAAACAATGAAATAAAAACAAGAAGAAGAAAGGGGATCAAGTACAAGGAAAGGTGGAATTGGAAATGTGCGCACTAGCATTAGCTTTTGTATAGGCAAGTCATTCAGATCCACACATTTGTTAGTGATCCTTAAGATTATATCCCTTGAAATTATTTTTCTGAAGTAATTGTTAGCAAAAACTGATATTTCATGGTTACCTCAAATGCTGAGTTGGGCAAATGTCTTGTTCTTCCGTTTCTAGCCCCTGATAGTTGTTTTCACATTTGCTCATGTGTATCAAAAATGGTGGGGTGGGGGCTGGGGGGGTGGGGGGTGGATCCTTGTCATCCAGCAACTCTAGTCATGTATAAGCTTTCATATTAACTGTGTATAAGATTGATTTTCTGCTGTCCACTTTTTGTGAACAATAGATGATATCTTCAGTGCATGTTTTTATTTTTATTGTTAGATATTATTGCTGCAAGCCTGATATGGAGTTTCTTGTTGGGGTCTTATAGAGCCAAGTAACTTTGAATTTACACAACCCTAATTGTGTAATGCAGGTAACCAGCCATGAGACCAGCCTCACTGCAAGATGCAGAAAAGTTTATGCCCATGCACATGACTATCATATTAATTCCATATCAAATAACAGGTAGACGAGTTCACTGATTTTCCGCCCCTGTTTCTGAAATAGTAGTTGCCACCATGACTGCATTTGCAAGTTGTCCCTATAGAATTTTTCAAGTATTTTTCTCTTCTATTTTCTGACCATTCTGTGTTTGTAGTGACGGGGAAACATTTATATCAGCAGATGACCTGCGAATAAATCTTTGGAACTTGGACATAAGTAACCAGAGTTTCAACATTGTTGATGTAAAGCCAGCAAATATGGAAGATCTAACCGGTAACCTTCACGTTTTAATTTTAACTTCCAGTCTGTTGTTGCTTACAGGCTCTGTGTTCCCCTTTACTTTTTCATGTTCTCTGGCAACATACTTTACAACACCCCCTCCCACCCCACATTAAGTCAATTGTCACATTAAGATGACAATGCAATGTTTCTGTTTGGAGCGTCCTTTAAACTTTCACGTGATATAGCACAAGGTGATATCAAAATCTGTCATTTTGCATCAGGATGTATGTTTTAAGTTGTTAATTTGTTTACATACATATATATATATTGGAAGACATCGGGAATGGATTTTGTTTAACTGGACAGTTCTCTTTTGCAGAGGTGATTACTTCCGCTGAATTTCATCCTACGCACTGTAACATGTTAGCATACAGTAGTTCAAAAGGATCAATTCGGCTCATTGATTTGCGGCAATCAGCTTTGTGCGACTCACATTCAAAATTGTACGTGCTCTTTCCTTCTCTTGACGCATATTGTGCTTTTTGGGTTGCCTTTATCATGAAAGGCTCAAGTGTCTGGTCTTAATCCAACAAAATGAGTATTAACCTTGGAACTTTCTTCCGCCCTCCCTCACACACACATATACATGTAATATGTATACTCCTCATCCCCTCCACCCCCTCATCCCCTCCACCCCCACCCCCCCACACCCCCAAAAAAAATTCATTTTCTTAATCAGCATTTGTACAACTTTTTAAATTTTATGCGAATGCCATAGTTAAATACATGCTTGCAGGTTTGAGGAACAGGAAGCGCCTGGTTCGAGGTCTTTTTTCACTGAGATAATTGCTTCAATCTCTGACATTAAATTTGCTAAGGATGGTAGATATATACTTAGTCGCGATTACATGACCCTCAAGGTTTGTTTCACTGTGTTCCTTCTTTAGTGTTGATGTATTCTGCTGTTTTGTGTTGTGTTTTTCCAACCAAAAATGCATGATTTTCTTATTTGGATGTGCACTATCATCGCAACATACTGCCATACTTGGCCATGCATAAGAGATGATGCTTAGGGATGATTTTGCAATTGGCTTAATCATTGTAGGGCCCCCTCAATATGAGATACTCGACTTCTCTAGTTTTTCTTAAAACAACCTTGGCCATTATGTTTGAACGTAACTGATTCACAAAACTTGCAAACTTGGTGTTGGTATTCACCAATTATCTTGGACCCATAAACAGATGTTGGTTGGTTTGTCTGTTTGTATTGTGGTTCAGTTTTGTTTGTGACACTGCTCATCAACTGCAGATGTTTTTTAATGCGTTGGTAATTCATCGTCGTATACTTGTATTTGAACGGCAGATATTGCGGTTGATTCTCATCCTACGTAAAGTTTTTTGGGTAAAAAATTGTTTGTGCACCAATTTGTGCTAATTAGGGGGCCAATATTGAGGTGGCATGTTAGATTGTTTCAAATATACTCGATATACAGCTTGTTGACAGCTTAAATTTGTTTTCCAATGTGGTGTTAATTATTTACTCGGAAGGAACTCCCTTGGTAGAAGGCAAATGGCTGTATATAGAGGAAACAGGGCAAATCATACTTGAATTTTTTTCTCCCTTGTATGTGAGGTCCACTATTGATAATTGAATTGAGTATTCAGTATTTCTCTTATAGTTACTAATTTTTTAAGTCAGGTTAGTTGTTCGTTTTTCTCTATCATGAAGACGCCAAGATATAATTTCATGATTCTATTTGAAATGATGCCATTAGTGCGGTCAATCTAACATTGAAAGCTCTGGTATTGCATTCTTTTTAAAGTAAACAGCAGCAACATTTTTGTTATATTAAGATGGCAAATTGTGCTTCTCAATATGATTTAAGTAGCATTTTGGTTGTATTCGATTGGATTCGGTATGTCTACATGTTTGATGCCGAACCCTTTTTCTTTGTGTGGTGTTTGATGAAGACTTGCATCACTTTTGCACTCCATTATTTATTAAGCTTGAGGGTTTCATGCTGCTTGGCCATTTTGAAAAGATTTGTTGTAGTATAGTGTTGTTAGTACATTCACTAATGAATCCTTAGTGCTTTTTATCTCCAAACCTAGCCTGTAAGGCATCTGTATCATTTGCGGATTCTTGTATCTTTTACGTTTTAAGATGATCTTGGTTTCTTTTGCAGTTATGGGACATTAATATGGATGCTGGTCCTGTTTCAACATTCCAGGTTCATGAGTACCTTAGACCCAAGGTAGGTTTGTTTGTTTGTTTGTTAGTTTTCCACATGGTTTCATCGTATTTATATTTGTTATTGTATGATAGCAAATTTGATCCCGTGATTTTATAATTTACAGCTATGCGATTTGTATGAAAACGATTGCATCTTTGATAAGTTCGAGTGTTGTCTAAGCGGTGATGGCCAACGTGTAGCAACTGGTTCCTACAGGCATGTGTTTATTTTTTTTCCTAATGTTTGTATATCTTTTTTTTTACCAACCTAATGTTTGTATATCAATAACTTACTGCTTTCTTTTCACTAATGAAAACTTTAATTCTTCCAGCAATCTTTTCCGCGTTTTTGGCTGTGCTGCTGGCAGTACTGAAGCTACTACTCTAGAAGCAAGCAAAAACCCTATGAGGTGAATATATATATAGATGCTCCTGTAAACATCGAGGAATGCCAATAAATATACCCCGTCTTTGTAAAATGCTTGATGCCGTAACTTTCTTAATATTCTTTTTGCAGGAGACAAGTGCAGCAGACTCCTTCAAGGCCTTCAAGATCCATAGGCAGTAGTATAACAAGGGTTGTTAGACGAGGTAATCCGAACGTTTTTCGAAACACGTTACTGTAAACATTTGAATCTCTACCAACATCTGTAAAATTCTAAATTATGTACTGCACTCTCTATTCAAATTATGGGTTGAACAGATTCTTTTGCATTTTCACTTCGAATAAAGATTCTGTTAAAATGGACTGATGATGCAAGGGCTCTTATCAGGTTCTGAAAGCCCGGCTCTTGATTCAAACGGGAACGCATTTGATTACACCACAAAACTGCTTCACCTGGCATGGCATCCTACAGAGAACTCAATTGCTTGCGCCGCTGCAAACAGCTTGTACATGTACTATGCATAACGAGGGGGGTCGTCAGGAGAGAGGAAAAATTGTAATTGCTCCTTGCTTCACATTTTTTTAGTTGGTTCAAGATAGCTTTTTTCCGATGATTCTCGGTTCAATCTCCGTGTTGGATTGGTCGCAATAATGCCTGGAAAAAAGGAAATGAAGGATGCACAAGAGCATATATCCTTCACTTACCTCTATCCAGTTTCCTCGTCCCGTTTTTCAAAGGAAAGAAGCAGTCTCTGTTCTGTTTTTATGGATTGAAGCCCAGGGAAATCTGTGGTTGTAGCTTCTACATGGTAAACTACTAATTAGGGGGTGGGGGGGTGGGGGTTGTTAAGGTTAAAAGATGTTTTTATTTTTATTTTACTAACAATCAATCAATTGCTTTAAAAAAGGATCAGCTGCTAATTAGCTGTGATCAATTTAAGTTTGTTTTGTTTATTTGATAGAATTATTTTTTGTAGGATAATATACAGTTTGCTTGGACCATTTTCTTTTATTCTGTTTATTAATTTGTAAGAGAGAGTGAAAGATTATTACTTTTGCATGTTTATTGTGGACGACTTTTTTCTTCAGGAAGCCATTTGTTTTTATACTTTCTGCATCCTGTTTATATACTGTATCTGGCTTACTTTTTCTTTTCTTTTCTTTTTCACGATACACTATTTTCAATACACTTTGCACAATTTACTGTTGGGAGGTTTTTCCATTCCATTGCCTCTTATCAGAGGCCTCAGATTTTATCTCTAAAATAATATAAAATAATACATATCTTTATTTTACAACTTCTTAATTCAAAAACCTCCACAACAGCATCTCTATCCTTATTCCTATAACATTTTAAATAATATTAAATAATACATATTCTACCTCACAACCCTATTTATACACATTAAATGTTATTTCACTCCAGCAGTATCCCTATCTCTATCCCTATAATTTTTAATAATTAAATATGTTTAGGGCGTGAATAGTGCATCCCCACAAGTAGGGATGCACTGTTCATATCCCTAAAAATAAATAGGGATAGAGACTCTGCTGTAGAAGCTATTTTGAGGTAAACTCTATTTTTTATCTTCATTTTAGGGATATGGCACCATATAGGGCTTCTGCTACGAATGCCCTAAGCGAACTAAACTACTTCTGATAACTCGATATCAGCTTGAGTAACTCGATCAGCTTAAGTCGGAAACTTGATTTTGGCTTAAATAAGCTTGAGCTCGAAATAGATTTGGATCACAGATTAAAAAAAAAAAGGATATTAGAGCGATGCAATACTCGACTACTTGTGAGTAAACCAACATATGTGTTATTACAGGATTTTATACATGTCTTTATATTTTTTTTTTGAAAAAAACGTATCTTTATATTAATAGTCAATATAATTAATATATTAAATGTTGAGGTTTTAATTGATTTTATATCTCTTGTATCTTGCCGTTTATCAAATATTTTTCACTAAAAATACCGTTTTGTACTCGATGAAATGTTCTTTCCGCATCTATGATAAAAAAAAAAGTTCAAAAGGCACCCCTGGCATCCATTTTTTAATTATATATTTTTTTATTAAAAAATAGTCAGTGGCACTGATGTTGATATTGAACATCAACATCAGCGACACTGGTGACACTTTTATAACGTAAACGTCGGTGCCACTGAGTTTCGTTTTTGAACACCAACGTTAGTGTCACTGACGTTGGTTTCCAATAGCAACGTCAGTGCCACTGACCGTTCATCAAAAATCATCGTGGTGTCGGAATAATTTTTTGTTGTGCCGGGAGTAATGTGATGTCAGAAGTAAAAACATGGTGTCTTTAGAACGCCCTTAAAAAAGTCCATAATAATTGTTTGAAATAACAATTTTCGTTATTATCCTATGAGAATTTAACTTATTTTTAAATTAACTTAAAAACTGTACTGGTTCGAATCGTATCATCCAAACCGAACTAGTATTGGCTCAACGTATTCGGCTTTCTGTCGTTTGTTGATATGATTTAGAGCAAAATGTCAATGAAATTTTGTCCAAAAAGACAATACATTGAGGCCTAAGCCTACAACCCAAACCCAACAGACACACAACGGTGGTACACTCAACAGTGAACTGACGACAATCTAAGTATTTCATTCTGCCAAAAAAAATCTCTATCCACCTTTGGGACACATCCTCAAAATGCTTATTTGGTTTTTAGGTATTAGTTTTATATTCAACTCGAATCGAGTTACTCAAATGTCTATACAAATTTTGCAGGAATTTGTATAGAGCTGAAGCAGTCGCAACAAGTTAGGCCGTCGCAATGATGGATGATATTCTTAATATTAAGGTTGAACTCAACCCAGAGGGATCTCCACCACCAAGGGGCGAATGCACGCCTTAATGAGTGAGAGCTAATGCTCCACTGAGAAATGGAAAATACCTTTTTACTATAATAAATTGATGTATTGCTTAAAAAAAATATGAATACACTATTAGTACCCTGAGTAGTGATATATCCACCATTCATTCTACCACAACATCATACACAACATATTTTGTTGGGATTAATCACATTAAATATCTGATCACTTTAATCAATGGATACCAAACATGTAGTTAGGGATGAACAAAAAAAACGGAAACCAAATCAACTAGCCGAACCAATTCGAACCAAACCGGAAAGATATAAACTGTGGTTTTTTTGTATTCTAAAAAACCAAACCGTGAAAAACAATTTAGTTTCAATTTAAAAAAATAAAAACCGTTTAAAAATTGACCAAACCGGATTTTATATGTATATATACATACATTTATACATACATACATACATATACACATACCTACATCTATTAATACTTTAAAACATCATTGTGCTTTTTTTAGTCCAACTCAACCTGTTTAAACTTTGTATTTGAAATGTCTTAATGATCAATTACTAATCTCATATCCTAAAGATTCATATTTTGTTGATCATTTCACAGACTTGTCTTAAATTTCCAATCATTTATGAGAATCTCGAGTACATGTCAGTTCACAACTCACCACCGCTAACTCTTTCTTCTCTTTCTACTTCCTCAACACAAATATTTGAAATATGTGAATGCTTATTTGTATGACTTAGTTATTCTAATGATGTTGATGAATTTCATCATGAATATTTTCCGATTTGTTCATTTGTTAGGTTTGACATCTTATATAAATAAATGCATTTACAGACATTAGTTTTATATAAGTTTGTCTTTTATTTGCTTATATAATTGGATTATTTTGGACAATAACATTGTTGAGATAATCAAAATCAGAGTTGGCGTTTTGGAGAAAATAAAATGACGAATATGTTCTAACTAAATGATGCACAAAACTATATCACATGTTTTTTTTCGTTTGAAATGTGTGAAAGTTAATTGTCTTTAATTTATCTCTCGCTTACTTATAGAACAAATGCATTCATCTTTCTCCCTTGAGCATACTCAAAATATTATTTTGTCTAATGGATTTTGAGATTTATATATGATATTCAACAATATAACGATTAGTTCATTATTAGTATTTTTTGAAGTTGCTGATTCATTGATGAATCGAAATGAGTAAGAGATGACTCTTTCATTATCTTGTTTGTCCCAAACTTGGGAATTCAATGGTAGGTGTCGAGTTCTCCGTGTTTTATGGTGTTGAAGTATGATTGGTTTTTGGATTTTTAAGATTCGCATGTGTAGATGTTAATTAAATATAAAACATTTGTTAAATCATCTCATAGGATTTACTGACATAATAGTACTAATGCATTACATATATTATCATTTGTTGTTATGAGATAATTTGTGATTTTCTATCAATAAAATTTTAATTGTTAATAAAAACCGGAACCAATCTGAACCAAACCGGACTATACAAATGATTTAAGTCTAAAAACCGTTATAGTTTGGTTTCGAAATTTGTATAAAATAAACGGAGGAAATACATTATTATCAATTTAGATCCATTATAAATTTATAATCAACGGTAGAGATTACCATCGTCTCCGAAACTAATACAGAACGGCCGGTATAATTAATGCGGTAATCTTGTCAATGCTTACCATAAAAATTCTACACAAAATTTGTGTCTACCGTAATATGCAAAAGAGAGTAAGAAGAACAAAGCTCTGTTCAGTTTAACCATGTACGGAAGTTCCGGGAAACTCCGTCGAGGCGGGGGCGGCCGAGGTGGCGCCGGACGCAACCGTAACATCCACTCTAGTTTCCATCCTTCACCACTTAACCGTCCGTCATCCAATGCAGGACGGCCATCCATGGCTGGTGCAGGAGCTGCTCCTCGGAACCGAGCTGTTTCTCCCTTAGTTCCCGCCGCCTCCACTCCTTCTACTGCTGCCGCCATCGAGGAGACATACAGCCTTATTACAAGCAATCCTTTGAATTTCGGTATGACAATTCGGCTGGCACCGAATCTTGTAGAGGAGATCAAGCGCGTGGAGGCCCAGGGCGGCGTGGGGCGAATCAAATTTGATGGGAATACTAATAATCCTGTGGGAAATGTGAGTCCTTTTTGAACTGTCCTTTTTTCTTTTTTGGGTGTTGTTCTCTGTGAATGTGAGTGTTTGGCAAATGATATGCCGCTTGATTTCTTTCTGTCTGATACATTAACAATAATGCTACCGTCACAACAAAATGGTGCAACGAATTGCCACAACAAGCGTATCAAATCATCTCAAAGCATTAGAGGGCATAGCAGAAGTAGCAAAGGCCGTTGCAATGTTATGCCCCGTAATGTTTGCTATTCTTTGATTTGCGACACCCGCGATACTCTGCGTCTCTGCTACACTTTGGTGCATGTGGTGTGACATTTAGTTGTGACAGTCACGACCCAGTAATTTAATATCTTGCAGTTTTCACCATTCATTTGTTTACAAAGACTGAGTAAAGTAATGCTTTTCTTCTTGTTAGATCATTAGTGTTGGTGGTAAGGAGTTCAAATTTACGTGGTCACCTGAGACTGGAGATCTTTGTGACATATATGAAGAGCGTCAAAGTGGTGAGGATGGAACTGGTTTGCTTGTAGAATCAGGCAGTGCTTGGCGGAAGCTTAATGTTCAGCGGGTTTTGGATGAATCAACGAAAAATCACGTTAAATTGCGATCAGAGGAAGCCGAACGCAAGAATAAATCACGCAAGTATGTTACTTCTGTGTGTAAATGTATAATTAGTTTGATTTTCATCAGTTTGTAATTATGCTTCTTTTTGTTGTCTTGACAGAGCAATTGTCCTAGACCATCGAAATCCCTCTACCAAAAGCCAGTTCAAAGCATTGGCTTCTTCTGACAGTAAGCATAATCAGTTACTTGATATATTTTGCACCCTTGTGATGGGATTTTAGTACATAGCATTCATTTTCTGTGTATCGACATCCTCAATCTCCTTTCACAGATTTTTAAATATAAGCAATCCTTATATTCAACTTAATACAAAAATTCCTTGCATTGAAATTTCTGACCATGAGAGCTCTTGTATTTGCAAAACTATTCTGGAAGCTTGAAATTTGTTAGTCTACCTAATGAAGAGATCATTGAATTAATGTAAGTAAACTTGCTGAGAGTTGTCTGTTTACCTTTTCTGATGTTTAATTTGAGTATACGCGTGTGAGCTTCATTCTCCACTTGGTTACCTGCTAGTACTAGGCCAATGCTTGTAATCACAGTGGAGGTTTTTCTAGCATATAACTTCCTGTTATGTTTTTGTTGAAATCAGAGTTTAGAGAGGAGAGAATTAGTAGGAAACTCTTGTTTATTGCTTGGAACTCTTATTGGGTAGGATAAGAGAGAGTTTACACTTTATAGGAAGCCTCCAACGGCTAGAAAACTTAAGCTAGTCCACTACCAACGGCTATGAACAGTAAAAGCAGTTTTACTGTCAATAGCAAAAGAAGCCTACCAAAAGGGCATATGACAACTTAATTACCACCTAAAATGCATTAAAAAACTGATAATTAACTATAATTCAACACTCCCCTCAAGGTTGGTTGTATATGTTGATGCAGCCAAGCTTGAAGTGTAGATGATGAAAAACTTGGTTTGAAACAGCCTTGGTTAAGAGATCAACCAATTGATCCTGAGTCTTGATGTGAAACAGGGCTATATCTCCATTAGCCACCTTCTCTCTTAAGAAGTGCCCGTCCTCTTCTACATGTTTGGTCTTATCATGGTGTGTAGGATTTTCTGCAATGCAAAGTGCAGAAGTGTTGTCACACATGATCTGAAGAGGTTTGAAGATTGCAAACCCTAACTCTGCCAACATCCTCTTGATCCAAACACCTTCACAGACCCCCAGTGCTAAAGCCCTGAGCTCAGATTTTGCACTACTTCTGGATACAACATGTTGCTTCTTGCTTCTCCATGTTGCAAGATTTCCCCATATATAGGTGCAGTATCCAGAAGTTGATCTCATAAATGGAACTCCTCCTGCATAATCAGCATCAATGTAGACTTGGACTTCTCTAGACTGGTTTTTCTTGAAAAATAATCCTTGGCCTGAGTCCTTCTTTAAAAATCTCAATGCCCTCTTTGCCACTTGCATGTCTTTCTGTGGGTTGATGCATGAACTGGCTGATCAAACCTACAGCAAAGCATATGTCAGGTCTAGTGTGAAAGAGGTATATAAGTTTCCCTACAAGCCTTTGATATCTCCCCTTGTCAACAAGGGGACTATCATCAGCTTTGTCCAACTTTAAACCAGGTTCAACAGGGGTATTTGCTGGTTTACAACCCAACATTCATGTTTCCTTTAAAAGATCTAGGGTGTATTTCCTTTGGGACATAGAGATACCAGCTGCATTTCTGGCGATCTCCATTCCAAGAAAATATTTAGGACTCCCAAGACCCTTTATTTCAAATTCAGAGGCAAGAATCCCTTTAATTCCGCAAAATCTCATCAGTATCATCCCCAGTGAGGATGATATCATCCACATAAACTACAAGAACATTAGTCTTTCTGGAAAACCTTCTGATGAATAAGGTATGATCAGTGTGGCATTTGTGAAACCCATGCCCTTTTATGAACCTAGAGAATCTCCCAAACCAGACTCTAGGAGATTGCTTTAGGCCATATGGGGATTCTTTCAGTTTGCATACATCACCCTTATTGCCTAGGGATTCAAACCCAGGGGGAAGATGCATGTAAACTTCCTCATCCAAATCTCCATAGAGAAAAGCATTCTTTATGTCAAGTTGGGTTAGGGACCAGTCCAAATTCACAGCAATACTCATTAGGATTCTTATGGTATTAAGTTTTGTAATAAGGGCAAAAGTTTCATGATAGTCAATCCCATAGGATTGAGTGAAACCTCTTGCCACAAGTCTAGCTTTATACCTGTTAAGAGACCCATCTGCATTATATTTAAGGGTGAAGATCCATCTACATCCCACAGGATGTTTACCCTTAGGAAGAGGAATGATGTCCCAAGTTTCATTTTAACAAGGGCACTCATTTCTTCTTCTAGAGCAGCTTTCCTTTCTAGGCTTTTCAAATCATCGTGGACACCTTTGGGTATTTGTATAGTGTCCAGACTACTTGTAAAAGCCAGAAATTGTGGAGCTAAGTGATCATAGAACAGAAAGTTGTACAGGTGATGTGCAGTACAACTCCTTGTCCCTTTTTTTTTGCAATAGGTAGTTCTTTTTCAGGAGAACGAACTTCTTTATCACTAGAGGTATCAGAGTTCTGATATTCTGTATTATCAGAACTTTGATCCTCTGATGATTGTTTATTAGATCTTAATCATATCATCATCATCATGCCTATTCTCTTCATGCCCTTCAATTTCAGGGTTTTGAGAGGTGGCTTTCCTTTTTCTAGTATAGACAATTATGTTTGGCCCTGGCACATGCTGTTTTTCCTTAGGAGGAGACTTAGGTAAATCAGTCTCAGGTTGCTCATGTCTTACATCATCTGTATCATGAGTCACAGATTCCTCAAAAGCTTAAGTAGGGTAAATATTCCAAGACTCATAATGATCTTGGAATTTCTCCCCTTGACTTTCATTATCATAGAAAGATTGATTTTCCACACAGGTAACATCCATTGTGTTGTATTATTTCCTAGTATTAGGACAGTAGCACTTGTATCCTTGTTGGAAGGATGAATAACCAACAAAGATACATTTAATGGATTTGGGATCCAGTTTTCCTCTGTTTTGTGGGTGTACATGCATATAACACACACATCCAAACACTTTAATGTCAATGGTGCTTATAAAATGAGTACCAGGGTGTGCTTCTTTTAGCACTTGAATAGGAGTTTTGAATTTTAGAATCCTTGAAGGCATTCTATTGATGAGGTAAGTGGCAGTTAAGACTGCCTCACCCCATAAGAATTTTGGAACTTTCATAGTGAACATAATGCCTCTTGCCACCTCCAACAGGTGCTTATTTTGTCTTTCAGCCACCCTATTCTGTTGAGGTGTATCTACACAAGTACTGATATGGATGATCCCTTTTTCAGAAAAGAAAGAAGCAATGCCTTTTTCAAAATACTCCTTACCATTGTCAGTTTTAAGTACGTTATTTCAGTACCAAACTGAGTCTTGATCATAGTATAGAAGCTTTTGAAGATAGAGCCTACTTCTGACTGTTCTTTTAGTAGAAACAACCATGTCACCCTGCTGTGATCATCAATGAAACAGACAAACCATCTTTTTCCAGTGGTAGTCCTTTGTTTTGAGGGACCCCATATATCACTGTGAAACAAGGAAAAAGGACTAGAAGGAGCATACATACTTTTAGGAAAGTTAATTCTGGTATGTTTAGAAAATTGACAGATTTCACAATGAAGGGAATCAATATTTATTCCATTAAACATACTAGGGTACAACGTTTTTAAATACAAAAAATTTGGATGCCCTAGTCTATAGTGCAGAAGCATGATATTAGTACAAGATGAAGTACTTCTACAGCTAATAGACAGTCCCTTAGGGATATTATCAATACAAAACTTAGAATGGGGAGTCTTGAATATGAAAAGTCCATATCTCACATAGCACTGCCAATCTCCTCCATTGAACTCAAATCCTGAAACTTACAACCGTTAGTATGAAAAATCACAGTGCATTGTGTGTCATTTATGAACCTGCTAACAGACAGTAGGTTACACTGTAAGTTAGGGACATAAAGAACATCTTTCAAAGTGATTTTTTTCACTTAAAATGATGTTCCCAGTTCCAAAAACTTGAGAAATGGAACCATCTGCAATTTTGACATTATGAGGATGGGTACATTTCAAGAGTTTCACAAAGAGTTCTGGATTCCCAGTCATATGGTTTGAGGCACCAGAGTTCACAATCCATATGTTTTTAAGAATTTGACTCCCAGAATAGGCATTAAGGCACACACATGTATTAGCCATGGAGATATTGCCTTGAGGAGCAGCAGTCTGTGCATTTTGAGCAGACAGAATCCTTTTCAGTCCTTCAATCCGTTCCATGCTAAAAACACCATCAGGCTTTTGTTCCTCAACATTGGCTAATCTACCAGAGTTTTCAGGTGTGTGATTAGGCCTAGAGGACTTCCAGTTGGCTGGTTTCCCATGGATTTTCCTGCACGTATCCTTGGTATGACCAGTTTTCTTGCAGTGATCACAAACTGGTCTATTGCCTTTGGATTTCTGATTTGGACCCGCAGTGCTTTTAGTGAACAAGGCACTAGTTTCAGTAGATGAAACAGGGTTAGACTCCCTATTTAACATGAGTTTTCTTCTGCTTTCTTCATGTTTTATGTCTGTAAACACACTTTTGATAGATGGGAGAGGTTTAGAGCTCAGAACTATGCCTCTCACATCATCAAGAGAAGAGTTTAGCCCTATCAAGAATTTGAAGATCCTTTTTTGATCTTTCAGGGCTTTGTAAGTCCTGGCATCCTCGGCAGAGTGCCAGGTCAAGTTTTCAAAGTTGTCAAGTTGCTGCCAAGATCTTGACAGGAGGTTGAAGTAGTCAGTAACTGACATCCCCATGCCTTATATCTTGCAGCATTGATTCTATTTCATATTGCTCAGAAGTGTTATCTCTTTTTGAATCGAGATCAGCAGCTTCAGTCCAGATCTCCTCAGCAGTATAAGAAAGGATGAAGTTCTCTGCAATGCTAGTAGTCATGGATCCCAGCAAAATGGACACCACATTGCTGTTTTCCACTCTCCACTTCTTGCTAGAGGGATCCCCTGCTGCAGGTGCCTTGCTTTCTCCAATTAGATATTCCTCCTTGCCTCTCCCAGTAATAAAAAATCTTACTGTCCTGGACCACTGGAGGTAATTGTCACCATTAAGTTTGTGACTGGAAAGTGGCATTAAAGAGGGTTCAGAGTTCCAAGAGGCAGCATTAGAGATAGCCTCTTCCCTTGAATTAACTTCTGAAGATTGCTCAGTTGCCATTTAGAAGATGAAGAAAAGCAGACAAGAGTTTTGAGACCTTAAGGCTCCGATACCATGTAGAAATCAGAGTTTAGAGAGGAGAGAATTAGTAGGAAACTCTTGTTTATTGCTTGGAACTCTTATCGGGTAGGATAAGAGAGAGTTTACACTTTATAGGAAGCCTCCACCGGCTAGAAAACTTAAGCTAGTCCACTACCAACGGCTATGAACAGTAAAAGCAGTTTTACTGTCAATAGCAAAAGAAGCCTATCAAAAGGGCATAAGACAACTTAATTACCACCTAAAAAGCATTAAAAACTGATAATTAACTATAATTCAACAGTTTTACGGTCTTCAGTCACAAAACTGTTCATTGATTAGTCTTTTGACATACCTTTAGTCCTTTTTTCTCTCGTAATGATGTACAAGCAAGAAATACATCTTCTTTGGCCTGTTTCCGTTGGGTGCTTTACTTACCATATTGTTCAAAGCTAAAAGGAGAATCGTGCAACCTAATTATGCTAGTGTTTTCATTTCAATACAGGATTTTGGACAATTCGCGTGGCCCATAAACAAATAAGGGTAGGATAACTTGGACATTTTCTGGTGTCTGATAGCATGTCAAATTGATGCATGTATGTATATAGTTACCATTTAACTTGAGAATCATCTTCATCATTAGTTACATCATAAGTCGGAATGCTAAAGTTAAAGCTATAAGCTATATTGATAATTTTGTTGATGTTAATTGGTTTGGTTAAGTAGAAGTTACTCATAGTGTCCCTGCTATTCGTCATTGATGTATAGATTTTGGGAATAATGTGCCTAGGCAGCGGATATTTTTCTATGGAGAGACCCAAAATGACAACTTAGATTTCATTGTTTTGCTTCCTTAGTGCATCAAACCGATGTCTACAATTTCTGGTCAGGTAATCCATGCAGAAATTTTAAAACAAAAAAAGAGCAGCCTCCTCCTGCAAAGAAGAGGAAAGTTGAACCTGTTTCAGGTAACAAGAGCATTGATTTACAGAGCTCTTTATGCATCCTTCTATCTAAATGTTTCTGGATCTTTATGTTGGGTCACATGCTAGTTAGACAGCCAATGTAAGGTTATTTATTGAAGTAACTTCCATTTTTATCTATTGTGTACGAATTTCAACTGGTGTCTTTGTTGGTGAAGGTCCTCCTAAATCTGTTCATAAATCTGGTTCAGTCGGAACAGCAACTACAAAGGGACGAACCCCAACTTCTCCCCTAGTTTCTCCACCTGAGCATTTAGGTGCTCCAACTTCTCCAAAAAGATGTGTGAATATGGCTAAGGGACATGCAAATAAAGAGAAATCTACCCGGGATGTGAGCAAGAGCACCAACTATGATAAAGATATTGGTAGGCCGTTGGTCGATAGTTATCTCCAGGAAAAACCAGGTAGCAGGACTACTGCAATTAACCAACCGTCGGATTTGCGGACACTGTTGATTTCTCTTCTTAAGGAGAGTTCTTTGAAGGAATGAGCCTTAAGGTAGTTCTGGAGATCATTTTTTAAAATGCTTGTTTGGCTTTGGAATATGTTTAACTCACGCAGTTTACTATAGTGAATATAGTGGGGTTTGGTTATTCTCCTGCGGTGTAAGATTGTTAATCTACTTTACACGAACCTCCGTCTTGACGTGCATTTTTCTTGTGTGTTGTGAAATTTCAGGCTTTAGAGAAAGCGGCTGAAGAAGCAATTCCCAACTCAGTGAGGCAGATTAAGTCAATTTTAAAAGAAGTACGTTGATGAAACTTATATGGTGTTTTGTAAGTTGCCCTGATAGTTTTCTGGTGTTTTTTGATTTTGTATAGATTGCCACTTTTCAAGCTCCAGGCAAATATTTCTTGAAGTCAGGAGTTGAAATTGAAAGCTTGAAGAAACCGTTGCTCGAGAAACAAAGGTAACTGTTAGGTCTGCATACTTGTTTGTGGATGTGGAAGCTAGTATTTGCGCCCAAGATGTCTTAACAGAGACAATTGGTGCTTTTTTTTGGTTTATTAAAGAGATTTCAATCATCGATTGTTTTCATTTTTTGGGAAGTGGTACTTAAGGCATCTGTTGTTTGTTTGTATAACAATATATATACACATGCTGTAAGTTTATTTAGTTAGTCATTTTTAGGAACAATTATTTCTTTAATGTTCAAGAAAAAACTCGTATAAGGATAGATCTTGGTTACCTATAAAACTTTTTCATCTATTAGACTCAAGCAGCCACACCTTGTTTGTCAACAAACAAACAAACAAACAACAAACAGTTTCAGAATGTTCATCAGCCCACTTTTTTCATGTCTTTCAGAATATATATATATGTATCAGATTAAGGCTTATCCCATCGCCTATAAAATGATCCATAGTAGCATTCTAACGAGGGACATAATTAGTTAGCTTCTAGAATAAAAGGATACGTGATTATATGAAGAACTGGCAGATATAAATTACAATAGCATAACATGCCATGCTTCTTGACCACTTTTCTTCTGTCTTGACTGAGGAATCGAAGATAGGATGCTATTTTGTAATCTTGATGGATTTGGTTTGAAATCAGTTAATCTTATTATGCTTCTTGCTACTCTAATCACATACCAGGTTGTTTTTTTTGTTTGTTTAAGCGGTGCTTAGATTGTTTTGAATGCATGTATGATCTGTCCATGGCTTTTCCATTTTCTAGTTCCCCTGAAGATACTCTTCAACCTTCGGCTGAGAATGAGAAAAGTCAGCAAGATCATTCAGAACTTACGTTGCCCATGAGAATTGATAGTGGTGAGCTAGATGAAAACATGCGATTGAGGTCTATATCCCAAGAAGAACCTGGTTTTCTTGAAAAAGTGGCTGCTCTCAACACAGATACTTTTGATGCGAAAATGATAACCCGTAACAGTGAAGGGCCTGCAGTTAGTTCAAGTGACAGTGATAGTGAAAATGACAGCAGTAGTGAAAGTCTCAGCAGGAGCAGAAGTATAAGCTTTAGTGGAAGTGGGAGTGAAAGTGGCAGTGACAGTGAAAGTGATGCCTCTACCAATGATCACGAGATGTCTGATGATGACGTAGATATCATGACGACCGATAATGATGGAGAAAAGCATCAACTGCAAGCTTCTGCATCCGTTTTGCCTAAATCTCTAATCGTATCAGGAGGTGGTATGGATGGACCGCATGGTCTTATTGAGATCAGTAAACCAGAAGATGATGGTAATATGGTCGATATTGTGAAGAAGGATTTTCATGAAAGATCAGTTTTGATTTCACAGACAGCAAACACCCTAAGAGATGGATCTGCAGGAAATGCTGGACCGAATGTACTTGAAAGAGACATTCCAAGACCTCATCAGAGAGCTTCACAATATAAGCGATCAGATCAACCGAGAGTTGACCGAGTGGACATTGTTACCCAGTCTAACATGGGAATTGAAATGGGTGGCAGAGATAGACTTGGTCACATTGATAGAATTGTAGATACAGCTACAGAAGTTCATGGAAAACGTCATGGTATATTAGCAGCTAATGTGCCAGAGGAACATGGTTCTCAAGGAGGGAATATTCACAGAAAACCTAAGCCTTATACTCTTGCTGACCTAGACGATAAACACAAAGACGCATCTTTGACAGGGAGCAATGACAGCAATCAAAGGAGGAGAGAGTCTTCTTCTGATGAAACTAGCTGTTCGTATTCTAAGTATGAAAAAGAGGAACCTCAACTCAAGGGATCGATAAGGGATTTCTCTGAGTAAGCATCAACAATTTGCTTTTTGTTGTCAATGGTTCACTGCTCATTATAAAGACTTTTTGAACGTGCCCTGACAGGTATGCAGAATATGTGAAGGAATATAAAGAGAAATACGACATTTACGTTTCACTGGATAAAGTCTTGGAGTCATCCAGGTACCCTGAACTTAGATATCTTTAGGCAGACTCAACATATGTGGGTTCAATCTTCTTGCTGGCTTCGTTTATTGCAATGTTAATCTTCTAATCCTATTTAACACGTTTGTGCGTAGGGAGGAATTCCTTAAACATCACCGGGAAATCAAGGCTGCAGCAAATAAGGATCCAGAGAAATATTCTAAGCTTGTTCGTCAGATAAAGGAATCCTTCGGTCAATCTGCAGAGGTATGCTTAAGTTTGAACCTACTACGCCTTCTTGATCCTCTGGTAGTTTCTACATTTGTTGGAATCTGTTATTGTGATAAATTGATAATGATTCCTCCACATGCATAGTAGTTGAAAATATGGCAGCACAGTGTTTTTTACCGTGGAAACACGCCGGAAACAATCTCCTTTTTGGAAGTAGATTCTAGTGTTGAGAATCGACTGAAAAAGTCGATTGTCCCTATGGTGTGCCACGATGGTAGATTTGGTGTGATGACTCTCAGACGCCCTTGAATTATAGTATGTGATATTTCTTGTTCGGACACTCTTTGATTTGTTTATGTAATTCTGTCATGGGCAACAATTTGCAGAGGCATAAACGGCTGAAGAGGATATTTGTGGTTCTCTATGAAGAATCGGTGGTAATGTTGATAAAACATTTTGCATTTCGATAGCTGACTTAAACATGTTGAATTTTTGGGATTAGTTTACATGATAGACTTTGTCAAATTATGCAGAATTTGAAGCAAAAGATAAAGGAATTTGCTGCTCCCTACTTAAAGAATGAATAGCACGTCACATTGTGTGTTCTTGCTGTGAATTTCATGTTACTGCTGGGAACTTTGTTGTGAATGGGATCAAAGCTCTTTGTTGCCTTCTGATGATCTACATTTGGTGAAGAAACGTAAATTATCAAACCATTATCTTCAATTTATCAAGTCGGAGTAGCTATACCCAGGGGAACCTATTTGCATCCAACCAAAACACGACACATGGCGTTAGACACCGTACAAAGAAACTCATAAACAAAGTACGCCATCACAAACACACTAAAATCAAGACATGTATCGGTGCTTTGGTGAACAGGCTGGATCGATAAGAGTGTGAGGAGGTTTTATATGGTGGCTGCCCCAAGGGGGATTAGTATTCGCTCGTCTTTTATCCTATCATAATCATAAGGCCAGGCCTCTTGGATGCAAATGGATGTCCTTGTTGCGGACTCTCTGCAGTAGAATTTCATGCTATACCCACCCACCCACCCACCCCACCCCACTTTATTGACTTGTGCTTTTGTACCTTTGTTCATAAACCCGGTGGAAACGCAGGTTTTTGTCCCAACAGGGAGGTGGAATCTACATTCTTCTTCAAGTGCAGATCTGGTTTCGTGTAGGGGGATATGTACACTTTATTATTAGATTCTTTCTTTTCCATGATGATTTAATGACATGAATTATAGTCTCTTTTATCATCATACACACTCCTATTATATAAAGAGTATAAACGAAAGAATATAATGCACTTCATATGATACATTCTTCTTACAACAATTGTATTTTACTACCTCTGTCCTTAAATAATAATCACTTTAGGGAGGTTTTCACATGGTTTTAAGAAGGAAAGGAAGATGATTATGATAACCTTTGAATCAAAAGAAAGTACAGACATGGAATTGATGAAGAATTTGCATCTTAAATGATGAATCTACATGAGGCCTGAAACTCAAAGAGTTTAGTGGTTCGTAAAGAAACAAGCGCACCATATTATTGCAGACAACAACTGCAACCTTCATTGGTTCGAAAGAATGTTTCTAAGGACAAAAACTCCTAAGATAAAACTAGCTAATCCCAAACCAACATGTGTTTGAGACGAAACAACCCCTTTTTTATCTCTACTATTTCAAAAAAAAATCACTGATTGTTTTCAGTTATGTTCTAGAAAGGAGGAGATTTTTATGTTTTTTTCTCCTGATAAAGCGGGAATCTACCAGTTATCAAACTATTTCAATTGGTACACGATACTATAATAAAATATCCAACATAAAGAATACATAAAATACAAATAGTTCATTTAATTTGTATCCTCTTAGATTGGACATTCAGCATTCAGACACCACAATTGACTGAGAGGGCGGGTAGAGATCAACAAAGACGACACAAAACCACACTACGAATCAAGACACCAACCTTGTGCGCATTCGCAAAAAAAAAAAACTATGTATGTAAGAGCAAGTAGTTCATATGAATTGGCCTGCATTTTTTTCATCAGCAAGTAGTTCATACACTCATCCACTCCAATCCATATTTGCTCAACCCACACAAAGAAGAAAGCTTCTGCTGCATTAAACTCTCTTTAACACCATAATTATGCAGGCAGAAACTGTATATACATCATAGACCCTATAACTACCCACCACTAACAAAAATCAATACACAACAAACAAGAAACTAATTCCTAGCAATACAAACACAACGACAAAACAAAACGTGTTCAGTCATCTGCAGCCAAATCTTCCATTAGGCCACAAATAATTGCTGCAGTATGAGTATGACATAATAACATGAACCTAACATACACTAACAACCCATAAGCAAAAAAAGATAGACATTCATAACATACAAAACCTCAATATCAAGACAATCCATATGCCAAATCTGGCCATATGCAACATAATGAACATCAAAGTCAGTCACAGAATTCCAACAGCAGTTAAAATTTACAGCAAATACCATATATCACAAAGGCAGTTTGCACTGCATATTAAAATCATCCCGGATAGTAAAATAGTTCCCAAAAGATTTTTTTTTTTTTTTTTTTAGGAAGGCACCTTAAAGATTTTACTATTAAAGCAGCTTTCATCACCAGATTTTACCCACGTGCCTTGAGTTCAGCAAGACGTCTAGAAAGATCGTCTTCATCGACCTTCTCTACAGTGACAGCAGTAGGTATAGCATGCCCAGCAGCTTGAGGCAAACCAACGGACACCTCCAATCCATGCTCATCAGCCACCTGTTGCATCAAGCTGTTCACATCACCTTCTGGGGTAGAAAGCGAGGTGCTTCCAGCCATGGAGCTCTCCATAAACTCAGCTTGAACCTCCATATTCACAAACTGCTTCTCGAACTGATCCATAGTCTCCGACATCTTCTGAAGATTCCCGGTGGCGAGGGTAGACTCCAAAGACTTCACGATACCGGACATGGATTTGCTGATTGTAGTCATCTTGGCTTGCGTATCGAGCCGAGCAACAACCGCATCGAGCCGTGAAGACAATCGGAGGTAATTCATCTGCTCGCTCCTCTTCCTGATGGCGTTTTCAGCGTAGATTCGTGCACCGTCCATGTTGCCTTTCTCGATCGCCTTCTTGACCTTCAATTTCTCGGATTTTTCATCCTTTTCGCACTTTCGTGCCTGGCGTTGAAGACTCTTTGATGTGAACTTCAACTCCATGATCTGGTTCATCAATTTCTCCGTGTTGCCCATTTTTCAGCCTGCGAAGGATGGAATTTGAGGATCAAAATACAGGGAAAATATAACGAGGAAAGAAAATATATCTTGAAATCGAGACCGGGGATAGGGTTTGTATTGAAACTGAACGCGTAGATTGGGAGGGCTCCTGCAATTTCTTCGACTTTTCTTACCAAATGGTAAAGTTGTCTCATTGTTTATTTTATTTTATTTATTTATTTATTTTGGACTAGGCCCAAGATTCTAAATTTTTTTAAAAAAATAATAATAGACGGGTTCTGTTACTACAACGAACCCGTGATGTGACATATACTATTTTATTAGTATAACATGTCTCGTTGGCGTCTATTTTCGTAGTAAAATTAATAAGACATTGTTGATACATTTTGTACACCGTCGCATTTTTTTCATCGTTCCTTGTACAAAAATGTTTTCATGTTTTATTATCGGTTTATATGTATATGTTTTATCAACAATGATATATTGATGAATTCGGGTTTCACCTAATATGGATCGAATTCTCCCACAAAGTTGGAAGGTCGTGGTTTGGGTGTTGACTTGCAATATGCATAGGTCCAGAGATGTATCTTGGAATAGACTATAACATTCTTATCGGTGTAAGGTAGAATATATACAAGTAGATTGAAGTGTTGGCCGAGCTATTTGATAGCTTTGTAATGTAAAAACATGTACATGACAGTGAAAACCCTGAGGACTTACTTAAGTGTCGGGGGGTACATGAATTTTGGAATTTCATGTGCTAAATAGATGTGATGATGTTGGATATCGCCAAATGACGTGAAAGGGTTTGAAAATGATTGACAATCATTGAAAGTCCATTATGTATAACTTGTATAGGGAAACGTGTGTTTAAGAGTTCAAACAAATTTGAGTCTGGTGACAATCACGAGACAGTTGTGCAGATGCTACTTATTCATGCACATGTGAAATTCTAAAATACAATTGTTGTAGGAAAGTTTTACCAAGTGACATACATTACAACCACTCATTTCTAACCTCTTACACACGATAAAAGTGTAATATGTGAAAGAGAGTAAAAATGAAAGGCTCTAATGTATGCCACTTGGTATAACCTTCCTACAACCGTTGCACCATAAAATCTCTTGTAATCGACACGGCTAAGTTAAGGGTCTACCTTGGAGCTCGGTTGATGGTTAGTCACATTTCACTAAGCTGCATTGAGATTGAGGTTAGACGGTATAAAGATGTTGGAATCTATTGACCCTTGAATCATAATATGACTTGGTTGACCTTTGATAGCTTGATACATACGTGGTCCATGATTTTCTCTTGTTAACACGTACGGTACGCATGATTGTTGTGCAATAGCAATCATGCGATTGTGTTGGTATATTTTGTGTTGAGCACTTAATGCGATCTAACTATCTTAGCTAAAGATATGCTCATAGCTCAATTAACAATAATTCATCAATTTGAACTTTTTGTTTGACTTATACATATAAAGGTAGACACATGGCCGTGGTAAGGCCAACACCTAGCCATAATGAGTTTCGACACACGACTAGGTTATTTGTTTATAAAAACCGAACCGTAACATAGTTGATTATCGTTTTATCATGTGTTGGATGAGATTCATCATTGCCAATTTGCCACTCTTCATATCACATATTCTCGTGTATTAATTAAATGAGTCTTATCAATATAAATTAGTATGTTATAATTTTATCAAAGACTTTATATCATGGGACCATATTATAATCGATTTTTTTGAAAGTCTTATATGGAACAAAAAAAAAAGGAACCGATTTTCCATTATGTATTGTGAGAATCGATCTTCGAAAAATCGGATTTTTTCAGCTCCAGAACCTAATTTCAATAGGTTACTTTAGTGTGATTAATGATAGATATCTTGTAAACGATTAATTAATAAAGACTCTTAGGCTCCGTTTGTTTTGGCCGGAGTTTTTTTGGACGTTTTTTTTACATCACATCACCAATCATTTCTTACAATTCTCTCACCAATCAAATCTTCAGCTGCAAATAAAAAATATTAAATCATCTCTCATCATTTCACTTTATCAACTTTATTACATTTTTTACCATTATTTTATTCATTATTCTACTTTATTTCACCAATCATTTCATAATCTACACCAATCATTATTCTACTTTATTTTACCCATTCAACTTTCTAATCATTACTTCAATCACTTTATCAAAAAAAACTCCCAAAAAAACTCCAACCCAAAACAAACACAACCTTATTTATAATTTCAATTGATTGCTTGTAATCTGGAAAGGAAAAAAAAAAAAAAAAACCTTTATTGCTTGTAGCAGTTGCATCATGCATGCACAACACGTGTTATCCTCCCCATGTAGCACGTTGTGTGGCCATGGAAAACTACACCCTCTCCTCCTGTTCACATTTTCAACCCAATCCCTTGCCTCCCTCCTTGTCCGTAACTCTCTCAAACAGACAGCAGCGCACGCAGATTCCAGGACAACGATATATAAAACAACATAGTATCAGTCATCAATGCTTATGACTCAATTGATTGAGTTCAAGATAGTTTTGCCGGGCCCAATTGTGATATTAAAGAAAGAACTGATCTTTTTACATTCGGGGTTAAATTGAGGTTTATAATTGGGGGTCCGTTCAGTATGAGCGAGGAAGAAGAAGGACCTGTTTTTGAAATTGCAGTAGCGGTTCCGAAGAGGGTGGAAAAGCTTGGAAATGAGATTGACGACTGCGTGGAGGCTCTTGTCGCAGAGCTTAAGAAATTGGGGCTAATTGTTGAAAGAGTCGTTGGGCTTCAAAATGAAATTATCAAGGTCAGCTTTTTCATCTTTTTTGTTTTCATTTGCTTTGTTTTAGTTCCCTTGTTACTTATTTCATATGCCTCTGGTTTTTGTTCTGCATTTAGTTGGGCCATTAAAATATCTAAATTGATAAATGAGATTGCTAGTCATTTTCATTAGCATTGTCTTACTTATTGTAGCTAGCAATACTACCAGTTAAAGGAGTTATTAAGTTGTGAAGAGGAAACAGATACCTAAAACATTAGATTATAAGGTCATTTTATGCCGTAGTTTCCGCTTTGAAAGATCGACGTGACCATAGCATTGTAGATATGCTACGCTTATGTCACTCCATACTTACTTGTATAGCTACGCGTGCATCACTACACACTCACATAGTCACTGCACGCCACGTCACTACACGCTTGCATAGCTGTAACACTACATAATGAACGTCGTCACTACGCACTTGCATAACTACGCGTACATCACTACAAACTTACATAGCTATGCTGTTAGATGTAACACTGCATAATGAATTACATAATGCCTTGCTTAATGTCTTGGATTTGTGACATCTGTCCTAAACGCTTATCATTATGTATGGAGGCCACATAAGCTTTAATTTCTTAAGGAAATAATCTTTTTTCTGTTTGGAATGAATAGTATAGATTGCATAGCTACTGCATTCTTGTCCGGTAAGCTTGAATCACTGAAATCAATGGAGAAAGTATTATGCCTCTCTGTTCAGTTTCTTATCTTCTTCATTTGTATTTTCTGTAAATTACATCTTACACATACGTCACTACACACTTACATAAACCCTACACACTTGTATAGACACTTGTAGATCACTGATCATGGTAGGATATGAATATAGGTAGATCAATGGTCTAGTGACACATTGTAGTGTTTGTATCATTTTTATTTCCTATTTATTGCTTGGTGATTCTAGTTTGCCTGAACGTTTCAAAAATCATTTAGTATTTTTTATCTGTTTTATTTTATTTTTATCTTTTTTCAGCTGGCAGCACCGCTAAAGATTATTGGGAAGGCCGCAGCTGAGCTGCAATTGAGAAAACGAACTCACATAGGTGAGACATAGAAGATGTGTAGTGTTTCATTTGTTGTATTCCTTTCCATCCACGTGTCCTCGTCTCTTTCTTTGTGTAATTTGGTAGGGGTATTCTTGAGTCTTGACATCCATGTTGGTGCAATTCACCTTTGTTTGGTAGCAGGAATGGACTTGCCGTTTCAATGGGACGAGGTGGAAGCTTTCGTCAGACAACCTGATGGTTCCTTGTTCAGTTGGTGTGAGCGTTTTTGTTGTTATCACCACCTTATATATGGGACGGTGAGACCAAAGTATCCTTAATTCTCTAGCTACGTTCACACATCGTTCTGAATGTTGCTCTTAGATCATGACACTATGTAGAAATTTTACTTTGATTAAAATCAAACACCAATTGTTACAATTTGATTATGTTCAGCTTATGATTTCCTAGATTCTTCTTCATACTTGATAAAAAGTGACAATACCAGAAATTTAAGCTATCAACCCATTATAGAATATTTGTGTAGTTACTACGACATCGTTGAAAGTTGAATGAGTTACGAGCATATCAATATGCTTGTTGCCTTGTAGGTCATTGATGCTTTGGTACTTGTTTGTGTCTTGATCTATGATGTACAAGGATTTTTTTCATCATTTTAATTCACGTAAAGCTCATTATTACAGGTTAACAGGGACAAATCCGCCATAAGGTTAAGTTGGGATGAGAAGGTGATATACTGGGAGGTTGGGGAATCTCTACTCGGGAAACTAGAAGCCGAAAGCATTGTGAAGGAAGTTTTCCCTTTGCACGGTAGGATCCATCATGAATGTCATGAAAGTAATTGCATGAACGTTCATTGCTAACGGTGTTGATTTGCCACACAGATGAGAGAAAGCGAAAGTGCCTTTTGAAAAGCTGGGCTCTGAACTGGTGGGACTTTACTACGCAGCCTATTGATGACATATGCTCGTATTTTGGAACTAAGGTTATTCTTTCATCATGTTACTGTGACCTAGTGAAAAACGTTACATGCACAACTCTAAGGACACAAACAACCATTCATCAACTAGTGGGTTCCACTGACCAACAGATTTAGATGACGATTGTCAAAGTTGTGTGTTCGTAGATGCGCATGTATCATTTTCAACTGACTAAATGCTAGTCAGTTAGTCAAATTTTGTATGCCAAAATTTCTATATCATCTGCTGATTAAATCTTTCCATAAAATACGTATGTTCTCTTATAATTCCTGAAATCTTGTGCACTGCAGATAGCCACCTATTTTGCCTTCCTTGGTATGTATACTCGTTGGCTTTTATTCCCAGCTGCCTTGGGACTGGTAACACATTTGGTCGACTTCGGGTAGGAGTTCATGCTCCTAATCATTAGGCGTTTGCCTGTTTATGGGTATTGCCCATTTTAACTTCATTGCACTTTTCTACAGATCATTGCAGTTACTGGTTCTTCCTGTTTTCTTTGTAACTCTGATAACATGGTCTGTGCTGTTCTTCCAATTCTGGAAGCGCAAAAACGCCGCACTATTGACAAGGTAGTGATACTTAGCTTCGGGTGGTTCCTTCTAATCAATATAAGCAATTTTTACTGATTTGTGTGCCCTTCAAAGTTTTCGTTTTAGGAATTTTACCTTGATGTAAGTTTTCTGCTTTATGAAGATGGCAGGTATATTATCCATCTAGGATAGGTACTGGCGATAGACCTTTGGAGAAGGACTTGAGCCTGCCCCAATCCCCTACCAAGCTCATGGAAAAGTTGGGTTCTAACATGATGACTGAAAAACAGCAATTTCAGAGAGAGGAATGGTTTGGACGCCTCATGAGATTCCGGAATGATGCTATGGTTGTGTCGGGTATTATATGTCTACAGCTTCCTTTTGAGCTGGCATATGCTCATCTCTACCAGGCTGTGCAGTCTGATCTTTTGAAGTAAGCACTTTCTTGTATCCAAAATAAAATCTTTGTAACACCCTGTAATGAATTCAACACCGATGGACATTCTTCGTACGATGACATGCATTAGCCCTGTTTCATAATTTGTCTCCTGTTAAATGCATATTTCTGGAAAGGTGGTTCTGTAATCAAGTAATTGCAATGCTTCCGTCCTGTACTGTTGCAGGTTTTGTCTGACAGTTGTATACCTCTTCATCATTCAATACTTAACAAGACTCGGGGGCAAGGTTTCAGTGAAACTTGTCAAACGTGAAAAGAGTAAAGATAAAGAATTTAGGGCTGACAGTTTGATTTACAAGGTAATCTATAACAAGGCATTGTATCAATATGCCCTTTGTGCGGATTTTTTATTAACTTTTACTTGTGGCCAGGTTTTTGGACTATACTTTATGCAATCATATGTCGGTCTTTTCTATCATGCTCTGCTACACCGTGATATACTGACCCTTCGGCAAGTTCTGATTCAACGTTTGATTTTCTCTGAGGTATGTGTTCTAGTTATGCATGATTTCTTGGTTTACTTCCTACTGGGGTGTGTTCTTATGCTGCAAAACTTTGTCCAGGTGGTTGAAAATCTCTTGGAAAATTCGATTCCCTATCTGAAGTATAGCTTTAAAAAATATCGAGCTGTACGGTAAATATCTTTCAATTGTCACTAACTCTATGTGTGGTTTCTGTGCAAGTGCTATATTGGCTGATGAATCGCTTTCTTGTTGTAGAGTAAAGCGAAAATCAAAAGAAGGTACTTTATCAGGAAAGGCTCAGTCTATCCCTAGGGCAGAGAAAGACTACCTTAAGCCTACCTACTCTGCAAGTATTGGTGAAGAACTTGAAGATGGACTCTTTGACGGTAATTTTTTCATACCTTTTCCATATTAGGAAGTATAGGTTGTTTTTGTCTTATTACTAATCTATGGGGAGTATAATCGTCGTTGTACTAAAGATACATCTTTGACGCAACTATCATCTACAGCCGTTGATTAGTGGAACCCACTAGTTGATCAATGGCTGTAGATGATAGGTATGTCAAAGTTGTGCATGTATCCTTCTCCGTTCCCTCTTGCATGAAGTATCTGCAGCCTTTTTCTATGTGGCCCTCTCTTTAGAACACGTTGTCACAAACTATAAAAAAGACAATCTAATCGGTCAGTCAATATGTTTTTGTTGTGTGGATGTCACTAAATGCAGTATGTTTCATTCTCTAATAGTTTAGCCAAGTAATCACAAAATTATGGTTGTCGTTGCAGATTTTCTGGAATTGGCATTGCAATTCGGAATGATAATGATGTTTGCATGTGCATTTCCTCTTGCATTCGCCTTCGCAGCATTGGTAAGTAGTTCTTTGATCATTTGTCCTTAACAGTCAGGAGCAAGTCTCTTTAATTATCTTCTTTCTTGGCACATAAAATACAAAGTGGACTATTAACCCAAACATGTCGGTGGTATCTAAACCAGGGACCTCTTGGTTTTCGGTGCTTAGTTTTACTACTTTGGTAGGCCTCATTGACCAACACGTGAAAAACTTAATGTATTAACTGGTTGTCTCTATTAGAATAACATCACTGAGATCAGAGCAGATGCGTTGAAACTGTTAACCACATTAAGAAGGCCTATACCGCGGACAGATGCATCAATTGGGGCTTGGCTCAACATCTTTCAGGTAAAACATTGTAGTTAGTTTTCAGTCATTTCCTTGTATGGCTTTTATGTTTCTTAATAATGATTGTTGTATTGCAGTTTCTAATAATAATGTCCATATGTACCAATTGTGTACTCCTGGCGTGCTTATTTGATGCGGAAAGGAAATGGAATATTTCACCTGGACTTGCTGCTATTCTGGCTATGGAGCATGTGTTGTTGCTCATTAAATTCGGTTTCTCTCGCATTGTTCCTGAGGTATGATGCTAGCTTTTTTGTTTTTTTTGCTTGTAAATGTTTTGAAGATTGAAGAGCTCGATTTATGTAGAATATGCCATTCACTCGAAGAGCCCGAAGACTGTCCCGAGATGTTTACCGGATCCAAAACCTTCTACGCTTTCTGTTATATATAAAGAACTGGATCAAAACACTCTTGGCCCATTTTGTTTCACGGTTTTAGCCCTTTTTGACCGAAGCCAAAACCTTCTAAACTTACTTTTATATATATAAAAATTGGATAAAAACACTGAAGTCCCTTTGTTTCACGATATCTGTGCTTCTATCCCTTATGTTTCATATTGGTGTTTTAACCTTTCATGTATGCATTTGTCTTACATGGTCAGTTCAAGGTGTCATGTGTTCAACAACGAATCGAAGGTAGGATATGGTCCAAATGACTAAAAATTATGTGGCAAAAAAGGGACCAAAAGTTTTGGTATCCCTATAAAGAAGACACTTTTGGTTCCTTTTCTTTATTACGGTTTTTGCGCTTCTATACCTCTTGTTTCATCATGACACTTTTATCCCTTCAAGTCCCAAGTGTCGCGCGTCTGAATATCAGGATTGAAGTTACAGTATAGTCCAACCATCAAGAACTTGATACTTGGTAAAAATGGACCGTAAATGTAAACATTGGGGGGTACAAATACAAGAATTGTGAAAACAAGCGGGACGAAAATTGTCTTTACCCTGTTAAAAAAAAAGATTTATGTGGAATTGATCATAGCAGGAGCCAGCTTGGGTCAGAGCGAATCGCATGAAGAACGCTACGCAGGCACAAGAAGCGTGTTCTAAGCAGCTGCTGAGGAGCATTTCCGGGGAGCAGCTGCTGAGGAGAATTTCCGACCGGAAAATGATAGAAGAAGAAGAAGAAGAAGTAGATAAAGATAAGTAAATCAAGAAGTTATAAGAGGTTCACAGGATAATGTTGTTGCCTTGTTTTGTGTGTATTTCTCTCTGTGTTGTGTTTGTTTGTGTGCGCGCGCTAGAGATTGTGAGGTTCGTATGTATGATGTCTTGTTTTGAGTAATTCTACTGATTCTGAGAACAAGTAAATTAAGAGTAATATAATGGCCAGGCAAAGCTTTGTTTGTTGGATGATCTGGAAATACAGCACTGTGCACCTTTTTATGATTTAGTGAAACATTCACATAACACAGAAAAAAAAATCCAGAAAATTTGATTCAACTTGGAGTGATCCAATGTGATAACATGCCCGGTTGATGAGAGATTTTACGGTACAATGGTTGTAGTAAGGTTATATCAAGTGATATACATTCAAATTGAATTTGTCTATGATTGACTTTTAAATTGGCAAGTACCTCAATCAATCTTTTGAAACTTCATATGGTTTATAATCAGACTTTTAAATTATTAAATATGTATGGTTTCATAGCAAGTTTTGGTATGATACATCTCACAATACCTAAAGAAAAATCAAGGTTTTATATTTATGGTGTCAGAGTAGGTTTGGTATGTACATATAACAATCATCAACAAAAGAAATTGTTGTCTCCCACTTGACTAATGATAGTTATTTGGACACTGTTATGGGCCCAGTGAATCTACCGGGGCACCACACTTCTGATAAAATTCAACTTTGCAAAGGCCGAATTTTGTTTTTGGCCTTTCTAAAAGTCAAATTTCAAACTTATATTCAACTCTAGAGAGGTCAAAATCACTCTGGTGCCCGTGCCCTGAAAGTAGATTCGGTGTGGTGTGGTGTCGATAACAATTTCCTAGTTATTATGTCACAAGGAAAAGAAGAACACCACTAATTAGGTTCTAGTCCTATATCAATTGATAAATAAGTTGGTAAATCAATGTTGTCAAATCCATTATTCTTTTCCAGTCCAAAAAGTTGTAATTTCAAGTTCTAACTAGTCTCATCTCAAACAAAGGCCTCTCTTCCGCCTTACAACAAACACCTGACCTGCAATAAATTTCTGCCAATGTCAACAATGGCTGCTGTACCTTCTCTTCTAACTAAATTGGACAACAGACCTGACATAAGCTCCATGAAACAGCAAATCAGATCATGTCTTAACACCTCATCTATCGTCACATTATGTACACGTTAACAACAATGAGCTCAAGCAGCAGAGTGTACCCCTACACACCCCAAGAAGCCCAATATTATACATGGGGGGACGCACAATCTACCTTGTGGCAAAAATGTCCACGGCTTGAAATAGGCCACAAATTGAGGAGAGTTGAAGAGTAATCAATCGATCTGGTAAATAATCTCAAGAATTGTCTGGCACAAGACGACGAATTGCAGGTCTTATTAAACCAGAGAAAGCAGCATTAAGCCGGCTGAATACTATGTTCAATGGGATGCAAGCTACTGCAGGGCCTTTAAGTTTCTCTATCCGGGCTTTCGGGCTTTCTTCTTCTTCATCTATCTGCCTAACAGAACAAGTCAAAGATGACAACTTTCGCATCTTTTTGGACAATACCCCGTTTCTCCTCGACTTGGGTGATTGCAATGTTTGATGATGCTTGGTTGTTGGCATCATCTTCCCAACTGAGCTCGGCATGCTTTCACAATGTACACCTCCTGAGGGTAAATCAGATATTCCCTCCTCACCAAGATCGCCATCATCAATTTCACACTGGTTACTATACAACACAGAGCTACTTATTAGATCATGACAGAAACCATCCTCCAATACCTCAACTGTGAGTGGATGACCTACGATAGGTCTACCACTCAATTTGCTCATAAGAGAAATATAAGGAACATGATGAGGACGACAGCTTGCAGATTGCACTTCGACATTAACATTATACAATGAATCATCAACAAGGTGATGATGAATAGAAAAATCCAATGGATCATACTTGGGGTTTACACTAAAACGGGACTGACGGTAAGGCAGTAATCTCTGCGGTAATTCAGCTGTCAGCCCCTTTGTATGAGGTTCTTTGTGAGACATTGTCCAACCATTGAACTCGTTTAACTGAATTTCAGAGATAGGTTTAGATTTGACCAAGGAACTGGTATCTGTATCAAGGCAACCAGCAAAAGGGCTCACCTCTTTTTTACCACTGCAATTCTTACCAACCAAATATCCATCAGATTCCTCGTCTATATCCATCGATCTATCTTCTTGTTTTTTGCTTTTTCCTGCATGTCTTAAGTTACGTTTCCCCTTCAACTGCCATTCTGTAGCACCTGTCTCCATCTTCTTCTGGTTGATGCAATTCGTTTCAGGAGCTCCAGAAGTAATATAAACAGGCTCGATACGTTCTTCAAGTTGACTGCTTTGGCATGATTGTGCTCCAGCAATAAACTGTGGCGGTTGACTTGCACAAGGGAAAACCAGTGACACTGGTAAGATAAGAAGATAAAATCAGCACATGACATAGAAAAACAAGCCATGTTGGATCAAGTAATGTTAGTGTCACGACCACTATGACACAACAAATGTCACAACACGATGTGGCAGTGGGACCCCTCAAGATACGACATTTATTTAAAAAGGGGTCACGTTGACACGTCATGAAGGGCCCCACTGCCACATCATGAGGAACATTCGTGTTACACTATTGGATCAACAAGACTCGAACTCAATCTTCTTTCTTGAGTTAACATCAAAATATATCAAGAAACCGATCAGATATTCCACTTGATTGATTTACTCCATTGTCGAAAAAAGGGGAGGGAAAAAAGGTACACTTGCACTGAATAAGAATTAAGATATCATTTGAAAATTGAAATTACCGGCAGTGTGGACTTCTTCGGCAACAAGAGGTACGTCAAACAATTTGTCTGAAGAACCATTTTCCTGGTATTCCACCATGCCAGATGCTTGATTTTCCACTTCAGATCCATTAATTAGTGTTCCATTCTCACATGGAACTACAGTACTGTTGTTGATCACAATTAACGGATTTGTCTTACTCTCATCATACTCTAGCTCCGGAACCTTGCTGTCAAACATTCCTGGAAGATATGATCCAGTTGGAACAGAAACAGCAAGTTCTTCACACATAATAGGTACAGTCACCATTGTATTCTCCAAGACCTTTGCTAATGGCCTCCGACGCTTTTTCTTCTTGAGAAATTCGTGTACATGAGCAACTTGAGATATCTTTCTTTTAAAGGATGACGCAACAACCATACCCAAATCATCGAGTCCTCTCATTCTTTTAACACCTTCAGTACCATCATCTTCTGAATCATTGGGAGTTCTACGTCGAGTTCCATGAGCAGATTGCTCCTTCAAAGAACTTAAATGATTGGGATCCTCAAATGACACACCAGATTGGGAGATTTCCAACACAGAATCTGACTCATGGTTCGAAGTATTCGCATCCGCCATTTCTTCAGAGTCATCATGACTATGTACTGAACTAGGTGATTCCTCTTTATGTGATTCGTGGTCCTTTAAATCCATTTTTGAGCATACATCTTGATGACCATTACTTTGACGAGCACTTTCAAGCTCAAGAGCATGTATAATGGCATCTTCTCTTCGAGCATATTTTACTCCCTTCCTAGAAGAATTAGCTGCTGCAGCCTTTGCTTTCTCTATGCATTCATCATACTCCCCACAACGAAAAGACTTTACACGTATAGACTTTTCAAGGTTGTACCAATCCCTGAACGTAATCGAAAATGAATTCACGTCAAAATGCATTAAATATATACTTGCAAAAATATTCTACGTTTCATAATCTGAAACAAACTAGTTATACTAAAATGAAAAGAAACTAGGGGAAAAAAAGGGGCCGAGGGAAGTACACTAATTAAGCAAAAAACACAGACTATAAGAAATGTCAACCATGATATCACAAAGTATGAACCATGTTTTACATGTAATAAGATCGTAACCAAGTTTCAAATGGAAGAGGACAATCAAGAATTCCAAATATCTAGCTACATAAAGATACACATTATCTTCAACAACTACAATTAAAGTCCTATGATACTAATAATATAAGTGAAGTGACTATGCATAAGTTCATAACTTAAAAAGTGAAAGGCGAAAAATTTCCACAATGAAAGCACGTATAAGTTCAGATCAAGAAAGCCACAGAATAATAACTGGGCTAAAGTATCGCAATGAGGCGAGAGTGGCACTTGCTATGCAGATTCAATATTCCATTACATTTCATAAACGCAACCTCACTTTTGTTCACCCTAGCACCAAGTGATCTTAACAGGCAAATGAGAAAATTCATTTATACAAGCCTTCCAGAGCAACTAATCATCACGTTAAGCAATTCAGGACTGCGAATAAAGCACTAACAAATACATGGAAGTCATTACAACATTGGGGGGTCTTGTCTGCTGCTAGCTGGAAGCTTCTCTGAACTCAATTATCACGAAGGCCAAGCTACAAACAAGCTGGGGGATACAGAATTCAGCATGGGAATGAAAGAGCCACAGACTACAAGGCATGGCCACCCGTGTTTCAAGGACAAAAGGGTATATAAATCAGCAAGTAGCCTTTGCACAACCCATTGTTTCATAATACATGAAATATGTATTTCATCTGTGTTATATCTACTAGGTCCAGCTCTACATGGTGACAATAAAAAGACATTGGAGACCAAGAACATCATCCAGCAGCTTGATCGGTCTGCTTTGTTTTACTCTCTTCAAAAATTGCATCCCAAAATCCAGGAAGGACAATAGGAAAGGGAAGAAACAGGACCTTAAAAGAAAGAAAGAAGACACAATAAAAGCAGGACTTTCTTGCTCACAAGATAACAGATAATAAGTGCAATAGATCACCCTTAGCGTATGATAAACTGATGAATGTAAATAGATCACTATAGCAATCAAAACAAGGGTTGCATTTGCTCACTTTTGCATCAGTACCACCTGACTGACAAACAACCATTTTCAGGAAATTCTTCAACACCAAAAAATTAAAAGAGTCCCATCAAAGGTCCATCAGAAGAATACTGATAAACAAAAGCTGAATGGGTCACATTCAAAAAAGGAAAAAAAGGCATTAGAAGTACCATAATTAACAGAATATACTTACACACTTGCATTTTCTCTACCAAGCAGCTTCACAGGAGTTCCTGATTTCGGAGAAACCAAACAGTTCACTGGCAGCTCTTCCGGATCAAGAATTTGTCCTGGCCACCATGACCCGTTTCTCCTTCGGACCCAAACCAACCCACCTACAGATGCATCAATGCCCTTGTTGCCAGTATCTTCAGAACTCCCCATCACCCCAAAACACAATAAGAAGTAGAAAAACAATCCAGAAACCACCAAAATATAATTTCAATCTACCATTTTACAATGACAAATAACATCACAAATGTTCCACACCCACAACATGCATTTCCTCCATCCCTGTCAGAAAATGATCAAGATTATAGGATACATAAAAATGAATTACAAGAAACACAAAACACAAAGTAAAAAAATGTCATGCCAAACGGCGCAAAAAAATGAGGACAAAACGTACTGGAAGAGTTTACAATAAGAACAACAGATCTAGAAAACTAAGAAACAACTCATTGGTAATCCAAAACAAGAAATAACCTTTTCACCGTCACTAAAAAAAATGGAGAAATGCGTGCTCTCTCCACATAAAAGCTGTTCAGAAATGGTATAATGGGAAAAACAAACAAAACCCAGAAGGAGAAAAACGCCGAGGAAGAAGAAAAACACAAGAAGGTGTCCAAGAATAAACGGAGTGCGCTGAGATGATGCTGAAAATGAGGGAAGTAGAGGAGGGACTAGTGGAGTGTGAATAGAAAATTAAAAAAAGAAAAGAAAAAAAATGGGAGAACCTTTTTGGTATCTTTTTTGGCGAGAGATTTAGAGAGAGAATGGACCCTCCTGCGTATGGAAATGAAGACAGAGTGAAGTTCTTGAGATTTTTGTATAAATTTCCGACTCGTTTTCCAGTTGTGAGTTGTGACCTGTGGGGGTGCTGATGAAAGAGAAAGAAGAGGAAGTTGGTACGCAAGAGGTAATTGAATCGAGTTGAGTTGAGTTGAGTTGAGTCGAGTCGAGTCTTGATTTTATTGAATCAAGCATGTTTTCAATTTTATTTTTTATTTTTAAATGAGCATGTTTTCACTTTTAAGAAATGGAATTCAAACATTAACTTTACATGATTATCAAACCCTTTTCAGAAAAAGGAAAAATGATTATTGAACTCATGCTAGATCACTAGCACTATTTGGAGCTTATTTTGATTAAAATCGAAAAAACGTCGATCGTGCTTTTCAGATTAACTCATTTTTTGATTGATCAAGAACCGTTTATAGCTCATTTACACCTTTGGTGCATAGAGCCAAAAACCTTTTGAGTGTTGTTCTTACCATTGCAATAGGGTAGAATAATATAGATCGATAAAATAATACAAATCATTTAAATCTAAGAAAAACATATGTAGCCCAATCTTGCTCAAATCACGTAAAATGTTTTTTTTTCGCTAAACAAATAGGTAAAATGTTAGAAGTATGATTTTTGTACTACTTTTTTTTTGCATTAAATGCAATCCTTTATTCAAAATTATTTGTTTACATATCCGGATGCATAAAGATGTTAAAGAATAGAAAGGGGAAAAAATGATGCTGAAATCTGTAAAATAAAAAATATGCTAAATAAACTTGCAAGTATTCTATAATTGTTTCGTAAAGACATAAAATAGATTGAAATCACATGTTTCGTTATATCTTTCCTCTGAGCTAATACGAATTTTGTATACATAAGCTTCACGCCTTCTCTCGACAGGCTTATGTAACACCCTAGGGCTAGCCCACCCATTAGACGGGTCAGGCGGTCGTTGAAGGCCCACCGTCAGGACGGACCCACAGTTGCATGTTATACAAAAAATAAAAAAATAAAAAATCGTGTAGATCCAATTAATATTTTGTCCTAGCACATAACAACATATAAATTCATGTTTAAATCAACGTCTATCATGTGTGATCATACAAATGTCATAATAACACTGTACTACAAACCTATCTCCACCACTCACGACAATGTACACAAAACGATTTGCAAAATTTACTAGAAAACAATACAATACTAGAAAATACTTAATCACAGACCTTCTAGAAACAAGACCATGGAGGATCAGATGGGTCGCTTCCCCCACAGTGTGGGTCAAGGAGTTGATCTGACCAATCCATCGAGTATGTTCTTTGTGCTTCATTTACCCGGCAATTATTCCACGCACATAATTATGTCCAAATTCATGCAAATTTCTAGAAAATAGTATATCCATTAGTTAAAAACCGCAACATTTAAAATAAACACGAGTTATTTAAGTATGTATGAATAATGCGAGACTAAATGCATCATCAAATTAGTGTTTCATTCTCATTTCTCATCATCAGTCATCGGCCTAAACATTAAAAGATATCATACATTATAATTTATCGCTAAAGCAAGCTTAAACACATGTTCCATTAAAACACTACCAGTACCAAGAGGAAGGAGAGGAACATGCGTGGGAAAAAAGCGTAGACATAGTTGTTTTGAAGTTGAACTGGAACAAATGTGGAGGCGGAGAAATCGGCGGAAGAGAAGAGGAGAGGCGCCGCAGCTTTGAGATAATTTTCGAACCTTCGGATGTTTAATTAGGGTTGAGTAATAATGGGTGTTTACATATGATAGGTAATTCGGTTTGGTATCGGTTTAGGTGGGTTATAATTAGGATAATCCGAACCCAGACCATTTAAATTCAGTTCGGTTCCAATCCAAACCAATTTGATCGGCTTTCTCTTGATTTGGTTTATTTTGGTTCGGTTTGGATCGATTTTTCGGTGTTGGTGCCTAGGCTTACATATAATGCTTTTAGCTTAGCTCATTAGACTTTGTGCAAGATGCTTATATCTCAATAATAATAATGAAACAAAAAACAAACCTTTAAAAAAAAAGAAAAAGAAAAAGAAAAATAGAGCATCGGCTTAATCTAAAAAATCAAAGAAGGAAAACATCGACTTGTCCTAAAGCACAAGAGACTGAAGCATCTGCGTTGCGGCAATTCAATCGAAGAAAACTGAAAAGCAACCATGACTGGTAATAGTGATAAAGTTCCGATCTTTATTTTGTTTTATGATGTTTTTGCTGCTACCAACATGGTATAGCTTGCTGTTAATTTTCTTTATATGGCTATCCTTTTTGCTGTCCTTGCTGTAATGGTTGGAGCTATCCAAAGTGGATGGATATCTTACCCTCAAACTGAATGGATATCAGACGTGGGTACGATAATTGGAGAAAAGTTGAGACTACAATTACGGGATTGGTGTGTGGCAGTTAGAAGAATTAGCACTGGGATATAGAGTCGGATACAAGTGTTGTTGTTGTTGTTGTTGTTTTTTTTTTTTTTTTGAAAATGGAGTGGGATACAAGTGTTGGAACTCTATAGGATTGCTATTTGGTCCTTGGAATTACATTTGATTCTATTCTTCCATAAATCGGGGTTTAATTGCTTTTGCATAGTAGAAAAAGGATTGGAATTTCTAGGATTAGCTGCACCACGGTTTCAATTTACTCGTTTCCTAGTTGTGGAACGAAAATAAAGCTCACAGGATGGAGCTATAAATCTTTAAACAAGAGTGTCGAAGCTCAATCGTGTGTAGTTGGATCTTGAGGTGTAATGTCCTAGTGTTCAAGCAGTAAACTTGCTGAAGTTGTATGAGTTCCATAAACTAAGACGGCGTGGTGGTTATTGCCATTGCAATCCCATAGTATCCCTAGTACATTAACTTGTAGAAATGCGATATGGGGGCTGAAACTGTCAGAATAAAAATTGGTGTGCGTTTTCCGTTGTAGGAGGTCTAGTTTTGAAGCATAGGCATGCTAACCTGAGGATCAAATAACCTAATGAATAGCATCACCGAGTATAAACACCTTTTTGTATATACAAAAATTTGGAAACCTAGATCATGTTTAAATTTTTATCAAACAATCAAGTCTCAGTGGATAGTTACTTTTAGGTCTTGTGCATGAGATTGGTGAAACCAATGAGGTTATTTCAATTCTTTTGCCGAAGACCAAAACCTGCGGATAAATACCAAGGTGAAGAATGAATTTTCCGAGAAGACGGGCATGTTGACTATTCCATTATTATCTTCATTATTTTTAAGCATTCCATTTTTTTTATCAGTCCTCAAACTATCTTCCTTTCATAATCTTTACCTGGCTTGCATTGTCTTTTTCTTCTTACTCTAGCGTAACTCTACTTTCTCTAATAAAAGAACTTTTATGCAGAACATGTGCAGGATCAGGAAATGGAAATTGAAGCCTTGGAAGCAATTCTTATGGATGATTTTAAAGGTATGGAAAAGTATGGCTTTCCTTTCAGGGCATGCCCTATATTTCCTCTTGACTGCTTCAAGGTTTCCGAGTGACTGTTGATTAATTTGTTCTGGTGGATTATTGTTCCAGAAATTCATCCTAGTGAAAGTGGATTAAACACTTCGAATCGGTGTTTTCAAATAACCATATCTCCTCAGGTAAGTACCTTCTTCATTTTCTGCTCATTTTAGTGTTTGCTTAACCTTGTAGGCAGATATGTAATTTCTTACAAGATCTTCTGCACTTGTCAATATGTTTTTATTTTGTGTTTAACTCATTCAAGATAGTAGACCTTGCATATCTATCTTTTAGCTTATCTAAATATTCATTTTCAGTCCACCGTATAAATTTCAAATGCCCTTTGTGTTATTCTTCAGGATGATGATGCAGAAGATACAAGTCCTTCAGGTTTTTAATGTTTGTGTATTCATGTATGTGTGGCTATTGATTTAGTACTGTCCGCTAACAACAATTTCTGTGTAATCCTATTTCAGTGCTTCTGGGTTTAATTTTCTCGCATACCGACAAATACCCGGATGAACCTCCACTTTTGTATTTGAAAAGGTAGTCTGGGCATCTTTTATTCTGCATCTTGTTAGAGGAAATCCAAGGCTCTTATATTCCTTGCGCTTGTGTCTCAAGTCTTGATATGTGGTGATCATCTAGTCAGAGGCAATCTTATACTTTGCAATCATATAGACATTTACATATGTGTAAGCCCAAAATGCTCAGTCATATTGTGGGCTGGCCTTCATGTTATGACTGTACTATGTCAAAAGTGGCTAAATTTAGGGATAATAACACTTTTAGTTCCTTTTGTTCCACAATTTTTGCATGTATATCCCCGATGTTTCATCTTGACACTTTATCCCTCATCTATGCATATATTTTTTTTTTAAGACCATTTCAGTCCATTTTTGTCACATGTCAAGTTTTTTGTTGTTTGGAGCAATTCATGCCTTCAATGTCGGATGTTGGACACGTGGCACTTTGGATAGAAAAGGTAAAGGTGCCAAGATGAAACTTTGGGGATAGAAGCGTAAAAATCGTGAAACAAAAGGGACTAAAAGTGTCTTTATCCCCTAAATTTATTAACAACTGCCAGAAATCTGATACGCAGTTGCCAGTTGTTGACTTGGATTTTGTAGCCTAAACTGCTAATAATAACCTCACAGATATATAAGTGTCGGTCTCTTTAGCTGCTGCATTATCTGCTGTCTTTTGATTGTGGATTTTATATTTTCTCAGTTTGAAAGGAATTCAATCTGCAGATCTTGCTGCCTTGAAAGAAAAGCTTGAACTGGAGGTAGACATTCCCGTTCTATTCTGCTCTAGTATCTCGGGTGTATCATCTATGCATTCATTTTCTTTTGATGATGCTACATAAGCATACCATGTGGGAAAAGAAGAGATAAATAGCCTTGCATGTTAAATCACTTGTCGTATATTCTGTACAACTTGGAAAATTTGTAACATAGAGATCTAAATCATTCAGATTCACTAAAAACCATCTGCATCAGAATATCTACTCAGATCTATAAAATACAAAATCTCTAAATTCTGCACTACAGGTATGCCACAAAATGCATACTCTATTCACATTATGTTTTGTAGAGATTTCAATGCATTTCGTACTGGATAGTGATTCTGTAAAATAGAGAAAAATGGTGTTTGACTTTGTAAAATAGAAAATCCGTTAAGAGGATCTAATGCAAGTGTTATTAGGCTGGTGAAACAGCACAGCCTGAAAATACATACTATAAAGTAAAACGTGCAAGATAATACGTCCTTTTTGATTTGATGTTGCTAAGAAGTCGGTTGGATTACATTGTTAAATGTAAATAATATTTGTTAAAGACTCCAGAATATATTCTACAAGTCTTGTAATTACAGGCCTCTGATAATCTTGGTATGGCCATGATCTACACATTAGTAACATCAGCTAAGGAGTGGCTATCAGAACGATTTGCCGAAGATGCTGACGGTGAAAATGATGAAGACGAGGCACCGAAAGATGAGGTATGGTTCTAACCGGAGAATATAATCGCTAATTTTCAAGTTTAGAATGTCATCTCTTGTTCTTTCACATACTAATAACCATGCTGAACTTTGCTTCCTTATTTTACATACCATTATTCTTTATAATAAAGCTACTTCTATTGCAGATTATTATTCCACATGGAGAGCCAGTTACCGTCGATACTTTTTTGGCTTGGAGAGAGAGATTTGAAGCAGAATTAGCCTTGGAGAGAGCCAAGTAAGATTCATGGCTTCCGTAATTTGTGTCCTTTGAAAAAAAGAATTAGCCAAGTAAGGAACACAATGCCTCTTGCAAAAGTACATCATTCTTGAGGGCTTCATTGAAGTCCATGACTCATACTCTGTCCTAGAATATTACAAAATGAATCAATTGTTAGTTTTCTCAAAGCTCAAACGAGTTTGTAAAATGGGATGGAGGGAGTATTTCTTTGAGAGAAAGGGGAAGATTCAATCATGTTTTGATATGTCTGCTATCCATGTGAAGAAGTTCATTAGGTTGATTTGTGAAAGCTTTATTATACTAATAATAACAAGTAATCATGCATTTATTCTCAGGTTGATGCCTGATTCAGCACTGTCTACATCAAAGGAAAAGAGGCTTACTGGCAGGCAATGGTTTGAGAGTGGAAGAGCTTCTGCGGTAAAAAAAATTCTCTTTGTTTCGTTCTGTTTGGTACTTATGGTGTGCGTGTGTGTGTGTTTAGTGCTATCCGTTTATCCTTCTAATTGAAGCTCTATAACTAGTCTAGAGATTCCTTTTGTCACCTGGGTGAACAACCCCTATAATTGTGCCATTTTGTGAATGGATTGTCAAGACAAAGAATATCCCTCCCATATAGTTAAAACATTGATTTAGCTTTTTCATCATCTACAGAAAGGTGCTGGTGCTGCTGATGAGGAAGATGATGAAATAGATGAAGATATAGACGTAGATTTTGACGATGAGGATCTTGATGGTGTGTTGTATTTTCTGCATTTCTTTTCTTTTTCGTCCTTTCAAAGAGTTACGATTAAATCCTTTTTCTTTTAAATTTTTCGTTTTGTTCATGACAGATGATGAAGATGATATGCTGGAACATTATCTGACTGAGAAACCAGACGCATCCTCTCATTAAGCAACTATTTATAATGTGTATGCATCAAAGATCCAAAGGGCATTTAAGGGACTCACTGTTTTATCTTTCGGCCACCATCCCTTCACGCGGTGTTGGCGCTATATGTGGTTATCATCACTCATGAAGTTCTGTTTTCATGATTTTCGAGTTTCAGAAACAGAAGATGTCCTTCATTAAAAGGTTGAAACCGAATGGGGCTAGTAATTGGTGTATTTTCCGGGTATAACGAGCCAATATTTTTTGCATTAAAACCTGTTATAATTTAAAAGGGATTTCTTTAGCAGCTCATAGTCATAGAGGTTGTTATGTTGAGGCTCTCGAGCTGTTCGTATGTTGTTGTTTGGTTCAATGTTTTTTTTAGGACTTTTCTTCTGTTTTGAGTGATGTAAACATAGCAGCAACCATGAGCTCCAAGGAACCTATTTTTGGGACCAAAATGAGGTTCAACCATTCAAAAACCCAACTTCACATCCTATGTTCGATTTTCTCCCCAGACGTTTAGGCGTTATAAATGTATCAACTCAGGTACCGTTGGCTTTAAAGGAAAATAGAAATAAAAAAGATGGAATGTCCCCTCAAAAAAAAAAAAAAAAAAGAAATGGAATGATATCCAACACATATATTTTTGTTTAACTCTATGGTATGGTTAACCTTTGTTTGAAAGACAATTTTCTATATACAAAATTCGACCTTTATTACACAATTCAATACAATGCCCCAGTCTAGTTCGGATCGGTTAATGATCGTAACCGAAATCGAACCGAAATTTTCGGTTAATTGAAAATCCGAACCGAAATCGAACCGAACCGAACAGAACTAAAATACCCGGTTCTGTTAACCAAAAATAAAATCAAAAGTAAATAATTTTATATAACCGAACATAACCGAAATAAACGGGTGATTAACAAAAAACCAAACCGAAATAACCAAATTTCATTCAATTATTCAATTACAACAGTTTGATTCACTGTATGATTATAAACGATTTGGATATAAACGGTTTGGTTTTCGGTTCAATTTCAGTTCGGTTTTCGGTTCAGTTCGTATAATTTATAAAGACTAACCGTAACCGAACCGAAATTTCGGTTTTTCCATTTTAAAAACCGAAAACGAGCCTTAGCACTTATTAACCGAACCAAACTGAATTACCCCGTTTGGTTCGGTTTTCGAATTATTCGTATCCATGCACGCCCCTACCCCAAAACATATTCATCGTGGGAGGTTCTACTATGGAGACTCCAACATAGGGAATGACCCGTGTGGCACAATCTGGACCACATAATTTCATTCTGTAAAAAAACTGTGTGGTCCAGATTGTGTCACACGGGTCACTTCCTATATTGAAGTCCTTAGGTTAGAATTTCCCATTCGTGGGGCCAACCTGAGGGCACCTTGTTCTTATTCTCACCTACGTCATGCTTTGAAAGTGTTGTAGTATATCTGGTTAGAAAAATGGCTGCTGGGGAGATGAAGACTACTAGTAGTTGAAAATTGACTTCACTTCCTTCTTTCTTCTTCCGCGTCTATATCTTCAACCTAATTACACACTTCAAGATTTAGTCGAAAGCTCATTTCACGTCCAAAAGAAGTGAAACATTATGGGTTCTACCAAATCCGTAGTTTTGATACTGAATCTTTTAATCATTGCTGCATTACCCAGTTCTAGTTCAGAAGAGATCTCAAAATCCCCAAGTAATTTTCTAGAGTTTGCTAAAAAAGCTGAGGTCTTTGATTGGATGGTTAAAATAAGGAGAAAGATCCATGAAAATCCTGAACTGGGCTATGAAGAATTTGAAACTAGTAAGCTTATTAGAGATGAATTGGATAAAATGGGGATTCCTTATAAGTACCCACTTGCTGTTAATGGTGTTCTTGGATTTATTGGCTCTGGTGAACCTCCTTTTGTAGCTTTAAGGGCTGATATGGATGCTCTTGCTTTGCAGGTTTGATATTCATGTTCTTCATCAGTCATTAAATTTTGTTGAATTGTTGCAAACAGTAAAATATGTCACACATTGGTGGATAAATTCACATAACTGTTTGTGTTGATTAGTTTTTGCAGGATATAGCAATATATGTTTTGGTTTCTTTAGTAAGATATTTGAAAGATTTTGGTAATTGTATAGGAAATGCTGGAATGGGAGCATAAGAGTAAAAATCCAGGAAAAATGCATGCTTGTGGACATGATGCTCATGTTGCAATGCTACTTGGTGCTGCAAAGATTCTTCAAGAGCATCGTCATCTTTTGAAGGTTTGATTTCTTTTGTAATTATATGGAACAGAAATATGCTATAACATGTGTCATGGAATGGCTTGATATATGTTTTGAGCAACATGAAATGAAGAAATTTTGCTGAATTTGTAGATGGGAGTTATGTTTGATATGTTCATAAATATATATGCAAGCCCTTTCTACTTTAAGTTGGATCGCGGAGCGTATTATCTACATTTCCCTTTTAGTGACAAGATTTTATCACATAAATGGAAGATAAGATTGAGAACAATAAAGACTTTTACGGTTGTCTCATATTTCTATGTTGATGATTGTATTCAGAGCAGTTTTGTTGTAAACATCAAGTGATTACTAGAACTATAATTACAATAGAACGTATGTCGAGTTCACATGAATATCTGGAGGCTATTAAAATGATGATAAATTTGTGCCTGTTGAATCGTACGAGCAAATTCTTCAGTTTGTTTTCTTACAAACAGTTAAGGGCATCCTCCAACTTTTCGGTTTATGACAGGGGACTGTCGTACTTGTCTTTCAACCAGCAGAGGAAGGAGGTGGAGGGGGAAAGAAGATGATAGATGACGGAGCACTGGAAAACGTCAAAGCCATTTTTGGTCTCCATGTTAAGTATGATTTGCGAGTAGGTGAAGTGGCGTCGAGACCTGGCCCTATGTTGGCTGGAAGTGGCTTCTTTGACGCTGTAATAACCGGAAAAGGGGGTCATGCTGCTCTTCCTCAACACTCCATAGATCCAATATTGGCTGCATCCAATGTTATTGTGAGTTTGCAGCATCTTGTTTCTCGGGAAGCCGACCCTCTTGACTCTCAGGTATGCACTTCGTGTATGCTGCGTACTGTAGGTTTGAATGGAATAAGAACACTATCAAACATTTGTCGTTTTAATATGGAAAGAACTCGATATATTCATCCTATACACTACCAAGAATCATCATTACATCGACCATTTGATCACGACATTATTAAGACATGTCGTTCTTGTATACAACAATTCATTCCATATAATGCAGGTTGTTACGGTAGCTAAATTTCAAGGGGGTGAGGCTTTTAATGTAATCCCTGATTCTGTTACGATTGGAGGCACTTTTCGAGCATTCTCAAAAGAGAGCCTTACGAGGCTAAACCAACGGATTGAAGAGGTAACATTTCCACTTTGAAAAGATACACATTGGAATGAATAATTATTCGTATAGTCGATATATGTTTCTGTCATTCCATTAATTGCTGTTGAGATGGGCTAAAAAAAAGCCGTAAACTTGTGCAACCACGACTCTGTATAATCTGCAGATTTATGTTGCTGTTTTGAATCTCTACATGTTTCTCAAGATCATGCCTTTTACAGGTAATAGTTAAGCAAGCCTCTGTACATAGGTGTAATGCCACAGTAAGTTTTGAGGCAGAAGAAAAACGATTCTTCCCCCCAACCGTGAACGATAAAGACTTGCACAATCTCTTTCACAAAGTTGCAGTAGACATGGTTTCATCTGTTAATGTGATAGAAGCGCAGCCAATAATGGGATCAGAGGATTTTTCGTTTTATCAAGAGGTTATTCCTGGTTACTTCTTCTTTCTGGGAACAAAAGATGAAGAACTGGAGAAACCTGTATCGGTGCATTCGCCGTATTTCAGTATCAATGAAGATGCATTTCCTTATGGTGCTGCTCTTCATGCATCATTGGCTACTCAGTTTCTCGTTGAAAGCCATTTAGAAACAAGTGATTTGAAGAAGAGTCAGGAGGTTCTTCGGGATGAATTATGAGGTTGCAGATGGGAATGTGCATTACACTCTATTTACTTTTGGGACCAAAAACTAAAAATAAAAAAATCAATCGAATGAAACCGATTTTCAGCTGAAAGTTGACTCGTGGAAAGTCGATTATCAGGTCTAGCTAAGAACTGTTTGAAAATCGATTGTACTGTGTAGTGTGAAAAAAAACGATAAGGATTTTGTGTAGTGCTTTTAACAATAACCTTTATGCTTTAGTTGTATATACTTATCATTTTAGCTGTGTGTAGTAGGACCAAGAGGCCCTGACTTTGAATTGGTTAAGCTGTGTACCAATAATTAAGAGTTAAGAGGTCATGAGTTCGAGTCTCACCGATTAAGCTCTCATTTTTCAAGGCACAACAGTCAACAGACACATAAAAACAACAGAAGATCCCAATTCAAATACTTTATTGTTATCCTAATGATCCCAAGAAGGTGTGAAATGATTGTTTGGAATTTAATACTAAAACACAACCTGTGATATAAAAGTCATCGCCATCACGTGCCTCAGCGTCGCACAAACCACCACAATATTTCCTTCCACGCTCTATCACCACCCTCAAACGCACATTAGATCACTCATGCACAATTGGTGTTCACCATATACTACCCACCACTGTCCTCCGTTATCACGTCATGTCTTCCCACCCGTCCCCACCATCTTTAAGACCCGTCACAACCTATCCCACTGTCACCTGTTGCTACCATCTCACCCTGTCACTTTTACTGTCTGCCAGCACCCACCTTTACTCGTCGTCACCACTCATCTTACTACTACAAACATCATTTATCACATGTCATTACCACTCACCTTACTACTATGAACCACCACTTATCACATGGCGCATCTGTCATCATCCAGTATGTCCCCAATTATCTTATGTGAAATTCTCTTCGTATCAATTCATCACATATCTCTACTGGATCTTGTAATTTCATTCCATTTCTATAATCCAAACATGGAATAATAATATAGCAATAAATTTATTTCAAAAAGATTTATATTACGAGACGGGATTCTGGGGAAATTCTTACCCGCATTTTCTTCGTGTGCAACACTTCGATGGATGCGCGACATGTGCGTAAAAAGACAAATTAGTTAAACTTCGATAAATGAATACATTGGGGACCAGGAAAAAATATTTGTTTAGCGAGGTTATTCATTTACCGAACATTATTTTAAGCCACTTTGTCTAAGTCGGGACCGGAGAAAATTATTCATTTGACGAGGTTATTCATTTATCGAGTTTTAACTATATATGTATTTTGTACACATATCGCACATCCAACGAACGGTGCACACGAAGACTTCCCGGATAAGAATTTCCTATACGATGCATATCAGTTGTTTAAACACTTGTGGGCCATTTACTGTATTCTGTTTATACTTTGGGCTGACGTAAAGCACTTCCTCTTCCGGGCTCAGTTTTGTCGAATATTGTCGAGGGCAGAAAGAGGCGGAGGACACACAAATAATGGCGGCGACGCCGAACCTGCCGGGCAATCCGAACATTGATGGAGGAGGAGGAGCAGTGGTGCCACCTGCGGCACCACCCGGGACAGATATGACGGGGATATGCTTCAGGGATCAGCTGTGGCTAAATACTTACCCACTCGATCGTAATTTAGTCTTTGATTACTTCGCCCTTTCTCCTTTTTACGATTATACATGTAACAATGAGCAGCTTCGACTTCGCGCAATTCATCCCTTGGATCATTCTCATCTTTCGTAAGCTTTCTTTTTACTACCAGTTAGAGCTTACATTGCGTGTGTTTAAAATTGACTACGAGCGTAAGTTGTTTGAGAAGGCTAAAGAAGTGAAAATTTGTAAGCTTGAGGTGATCTTGATGCTATTTGAAATTCTTGAATCACTAAAATTTCATGTATTTGCCACAATTTAGTGTAGATTTGTGGAAAATGAAACTTTCTTCCTCTTTCTAGTATATGCGTCTGTTTAAAGTTGATTATGAGCTTAGGTCGATTGAGAAGCTTAAAGAAGTGAAAATTTGTTAGTTTGAAGCGATCCTGAGGAAATTTGAAATTCTTGAAGGACTAAATTTTCAGGTAATTGCCACAATTTGAGGTAGATATGTTGAAAAAAGAGTATAACTTGATTTGAAGCTTACTTCCTCTTACTAGTCAAAGCTTACATTTCCTGAAACATATGCGTATGTTTAAAGAGTTGATTATGAGCTTAGGTTGTGTGAGAAGCTTATAGAAGATAAAATTTGTAAGTTTGAGGTGATCTTGAGGCAATTGGGAATTCTTCAAGCTCTAAACTTTCATGTAATTGCCATATTTGGAGTAGATTTGTTGAAAATGAGTAAAATTTTATTTAAGCGTAGAGAAATCTTGATTTAAAGTATTTTTGCAGTTATTATAAAGAGTATATTTTGAATTTTGTGATGATCTGCTTGTTTCTTCAGAAAAATGACAGGGATAGAGTATGGGTTGAGTGAAGTGACAGAGCCTCATCTTTTTGTAATCCGTAAGCAAAAGAGGGATGGCCCTGAGAAAGTCACACCAATGCTCACTTATTATGTTTTGGATGGTTCCATCTACCAAGCTCCCCAGCTATGCAACGTCTTTGCAGCTCGACTTGTTTGTGCTTCTTCTTGAGCATTTAATTGTTTAATTCTGTTTTTTTTTTCGGTGGAAAGACGAACAATGTTGATCAATACTCTGACTTATTGTGTCTAGAATCAATATCCTCAATCAAGAAAACTATAGACAGGTTCTCCTTTAGAGAGAAAGTTAAGAAATAGACAAACCTGGTTTCTCATGTGAATTTTGGGGAATTTTTTGAAACTTGCAAATTATATTTCATAGCAATTAGAACACGATCTTGATTAGGGGTACATGTGTAGTTGGTTGCTTAATTTGTGACCTTTCCTGCATTGTTATTTACACTGTTATCTATTTCCATTGTCATGGTTAGATATCTACAAACTTCTCTTAGGATTGTGGTGTAATAGGAGTTGAATATAGCATTTTTGGCATGATAATTGAACTGTTTATCTCGATTACACACTATGGATGCTTGGGTAAAGTAGATCTATGGAAACTATGATTTGTAGAAATCTTGTATCAAGCTATAGCTTTTGGTCAAAACCAAAATAATCCAGTTCATATGCTGTGGGGCAGGTTAATTTTGATTTACAGGCCTAAGATGGGATTGAGTATGCGGTATGCAACCAAACTGCAGGCTGTTGCCATGCCGTAGGAGTCACATTCATTTGCTTTAGAATTATTGCCCAATCTAAGTGAACCTCAATGACTTGTCATTTTTCTATTTCTAAAGCATTTGGTAGTTTACTTTTAGTCCTTTTTGGCTGTTTTCTCAAAGAGAAATCAAGAGACGGAAATGGCATGGAAGTTGGGGTTTGGGAGCATGGCCATGGGGGCTGAATGGTTTAAGCAAGTTTGAGTTTTTGAAGGAGAAAAATTATTCAACAATCTAAAATTCTTTTCCAAGAAGCTGAATTGCTGAACAACTTAAAGAAAATGGCAGTTTATCGTGTTGAAGAGAATAGCATCACTATTCTATTAGCAAATTGTGTATGCTAATAATCTGAGGGAAGCAGAATTTGCCAATCAATATTATTCTTAAAAATCGATTTTTGTTGTGCTTGTGATTATTAAACTTGCTCTGTACTTTCAGACTTCAGATCATTTTCTCTGTCTTTTTGCAACTGAATTTCAAGCTGATAATGCATGCAATTCAGTAAAGTATTGTAGATAAGCATTTCCTTGGGTTGTATTCGTTGACATTAATGATTATTCTGACTGATGGATTAAGTGTCAAGTTTTTTGTTTTTATTTTTATTTTTAAGTATTGACATTGTGTTGCAGGGGCGAGCATTGCATCATATATCCAAAGCTTTCAATACTGCAGCTTCAAAACTGGAAAAGATTGGACACGGTATATATTTTTCTTTAAAACTCAATTTGGCACTTATCCTCTGCCATTTTGCTCGTGGCCTTGTTATTTTGAATTCCAAATCTTTCCCCATGTTTTTGTATTTTATGCTTTTGATGCATTGTATTTGACATAATGTCCTTATTTGGATCCGTGTCATTCTGAATGCAGGAGATACTGAAGACGACGACGTGCCACCAGAACCAAAGCCACCAAAAGAGACAGTTGATAACATCAAAGATAAAAGACGAGTAGATCACATTCTTGCAACACTACTACGAAAGGTAAGTCTCAGTCTTTTGCAGCCCCATGCCATGCCTGCACGAATATCAAAACGCATACCATTCCTTACCATTGCTTTGATTCTATTTGTGCAGCTACCACCAGCTCCACCACCACCTCCGTTCCCCGAAGGTTACATGCCTCCGGCTGCCACCGCCGAAGGAGAGATAGGTTCTGAAAACCAGCAAGCAGAGTTACAACAACCTCTTACAGATCCCATCATTGATCAAGGTCCATCTAAGAGATTAAAAGTATGAGACCTGGGTTTACAATATTCATCTTTTAGGTGTTGTGTACCGATACTTTAGAATACATGTCCTTAAATGTATCTGGAAGAGGGTATCCTGTGATTCCTCTCGTGAAAAAGGAGGCATATATGCAAATTTACTTTGCATAAACGTACCTACTTTGTGAATGTCACAGAAGAAATCACACGGAGACGCCTCATTGATAGGAGGGAATTTTTCCAGATACAGAAAGGACAGTGTTGTAGCACTTGACTGTAAATGTATTTTGTTTGAAACACAATGATGTCTAAATTTAGAACTTTTAATACCTAACATTGTTGATTTTTTAAAAAAAGTAACATTGTTTACTCGTGAAAAGTATATTGTACCCTCAACCAAAAAAATAAATAAAATTTTACTACATATGTCCCATGAAAAGTGTGCACTTGTTGAAAATGAAGTTTCCCATAATACGCGTGTATTTAGAAAGTAAACGCATCATCTATATCAACGCATCATCTATCATACAATTTAATGTGGTATACTCTTTTCATATTATAAAACAAACATTTATTATGAAATAGGGGTATTTGTTCTAAATTATCTGAGATAGATGTCAAAAAATCATACATATTAAGAAAGTTAACGCATTGGCTTTAAAATAAAATGTCAAAAAAGTCATTAAATATAATTAATACATCATTCTTTTTTATCTATCCTATTACAATAAATAAGGGTAAAGCAATGAAAAGTATCATAAATTTTTTTTATCTATCCTATTACAATAAATAAGGGTAAAGCAATGAAAAGTATCATAAATGTTGTATTTGAAATGTAAAAGTGTCAGATAAAATGAAATAAATAATTTTGACAACTGTCCCAGATAGATCAGAACGAATTATTGCATTTGGGCTGTAAACGTGTGGTAATAAAGTCTCTAGACTTGACTCTTGAGTCTTGACTGCGACTATGACTTTTTTTTAGGGGGTTGTCATCGATTTTTATTATTATTATTATTATTATTATTATTATTAAGACTTTGGTTATTATTGTTAGGAAAAGTATACATAAAGAAAATAAGCGAATATAATAAAAATGCATAGAATTTCATTTCACTACTAAAGTACCGGACTTTTCGGTCATCATAATTTGTACGTTTATACTTGTAGGGTACGACGTTCAAAAGTCGTTCCAAGAAAACGCGCAAATAATAATAAAAAAAAAAATGCATAGAATTTCATTTTTATGATTCTTATATATATGCACCTTGCCTTGTAATTTTCAAGAAAATAAAGATTTTATTTTATAACTATTTGATATTTTAGTCGTGAAAAATTTGAATCAAATGATATACATCACATTCCTTCATTTACCTGTACCATGTCAAATATACCAAAAATTGCATTGATATAATGCATTTCAATTTATACAACATTCTTATGATGATCGTATTTCAATAAGTTGCTATGATCCATCGTAATCATATATATGTATAGATTATGAGTAGACAAATACTCATTCGCAAGCATAAATATGTGACCAAATAAGCGTTTGAACAAATGTTAAAAATCACAAAATTTATAACCACTAATCTAACCAAAAGCACTTATCTGTTCTAAATTATATGTCTGAGGTTATCACTTATTATCAAATTTATTAAATGTTATAAATTTGAAGGAAAAAGAAACTGTAATGAGACTTTTTTTTAGGGTAAAATTATCGTAAAACTAGTGGTCGTAAAGTAATAAAAAAATAATTGAAATTTATAATAATATAAGGCAAGACGAAATAAATGATAAAAAAAGTTTTATTGATATGCACAAAAAATAAAAAACAATAATAATAAAAAACAAAAGGATAATACTATAATTACTCCTAAATTCCACTAATACTTTGGAAATTTAAGCATACTTTACTTTTTCCTACACTCAATTTCGTGGAAATAAGTCTGTGGATAGCTCCAAAAACCATTGACTATGAAGGCCTAAATGACCTATAAAACCATGCTACTACAATCACAACAATTAGTAAGTGCAACAATCTCAATCTCTTTTATTTACTACTTGTCAAACTCATTAAGGAATTTTATTTTAAATATTTTCAATAATATGTCAAGTGTCTCCTCTACTACTAAGTCCATTCTTATTGCTTTCATTTTTCTCACTATCTTTCTTTCAACACCACAACAATCTCAAGCTCATAGTGGTGGCTTCACTTACAAAGGTAATTATACCTCATTACAGTTATTACCTTTTCTTCGATCCGTTTATAGAATCTCTATTCAGATTGAAATAAATTAAATTTTTCAATTTTAATATAAAAATTGAATATACCGATTTATGAGATTTGACTTTTCAAAGGATTCGACCTTTGATAAGTCAAACGCCGTTGAACCTCCTCATGGTATCTCGAAAGTAAGTTTGATGTGCTGTTATTAAAGAGTGCCGGCCTTATAGATTTTTATTTTATTTAAGACATAACGCAACATTGCCCCACCCAATTAAAATAAATTCCTGGCACCGTCTTTGGTAATACTCAATTATCCGAGTTTTGATTGTTTGTTTGTTTGTTTTGAAAACAGATGTATTTCAGAGTCCGAAATGCCCGCCATGTATTTGTTGCCAAACAGCAATACCACCACCTTGCTGTTATTGTGCCTGTTATGTTACTCAATCTGGTGATAAAACTCCATGATTACAACAGAGATATTCAACACCAACCAATTTCGGATTTCAACACTCATATTTATAATTAAGCAGATAATTATGATTGTTGTTGTATAATCATAATCATTATATACTGTATTGATACAATCATAATATTTGATATTTCATTAGCATAAATGTATTTGATTCAATAAAAAAAGTTGGTGTTTCTTGAGATTCAATGTAATAAAAGGAAACTTGATCCACCATTGGATGATCATGATAATTGTGTGATGTGGAATCCTACGATCGAGTTTGCTCGTGGATGAGTTTTCTGAATAAGAGATGTTGAAAATCGTCTATATGTGATTTAATTAGTTACCCCTCGTTTATCCTAAAATCTTGCATATGTACATAAGGTTACCTCTCGTTGTGTTCTACAATACAATAGACCATAACGTAAATATAGCAAAATTCTTATACACAAATGATACATCATAATTATAAGAAGAAATCTATATGGAAATTTTACTCAAACTTCCAATGAAAATTCAGTAATCACCGTAGCATCCATTGATTGATACAAATTTAAATTCACACCCGATTACAGAATTTTTCTAAACCACTACTATTTGAAATGGACTTAAAATGTAATTTTTTTTAGTGTTTCTCAGTTTCACTTGTCACACGTAGATTTTGAGGATTTTTTATTGATAAATGCTACTATCACAACCGTTTTGCAATATTAGTTATGGTGTAAAACATATAGATCCACCATTATCAATACTCTAATAGTATGTTGGTGTATCACTCGCTGTGACAGTAACATTACCCTATGAGTAGTTCATCGTCCTCCATCTAAACAATCATTGCCCTAATGCTTTCAATTAAACGATCCAAATGACGGTAAGACGAACCACCCTCATTAACCGCCTTTCTTGCCAAATTCGCAAACGAATCGGCCCTCTTCAAGAACTCATCTTTCCTCACTTCCATCAGTTCCCTAATCGATTTCTCCACGGTAACCCTATCACACGTATCTTTCATGTCCAATCCCACTTTCCAAACCTCCTCAACAAACCTACTATTGATCGTCTGGTCAGCAAAATACGGCCAACAAACCATCGGCACGCCAGCAGCAACGCTCTCCAGAGATGAATTCCATCCACTGTGAGTCAAGAATCCACCTGTTGCGGGATGCATTAGCACCTCTTCTTGAGGTGCCCACCCTACCATGTACCCTCTAGCCCTTGTCCCTTCCTCCAAATCCGCCGGTATATTTATCATCTCCCTGTTTTCTCCCGAGATCGAATCGGGCCTCATTACCCATAAGAACCTCTGCCCACTATTCACCAAACCATACCAAAACTCAAAGACTTCATCTTTAGTCATTACTGCAACACTTCCAAAACTCACATATATTACTGATTTCTTTTCCTGTGTGTCCAGCCATGCTATGCAGCTGTCATCTTCTTGCCAGAAACTACCAGAATGATTCTTGTATACATCTTTTTTAGATGGGTTTTTTGCGATTCGGGTCTTGAGATGGTTGTGAAGGGGCCCAATGGTGAACAAGTTGGGAATGTGTCTGCGGATTTGATTGAGAATTGGACCTTCTAAATCTTCAAATGTGTTAAGTATAAGTGCTTTAGCTTTAGTTGTGTTTCTAGTTTCAGACATGATTGTCTGAAAACCAGGATTATTAACATCATCAACTCTGAAAAATGCCGGAAGGTCGCGTCTTCTCAAGAATCCTTCCATGCCTGGTATACTTGTTACTAATAAATCCATCTCTTTTCTTCTCCAATGGCTTTCTTTACTTTCATCTTTCCCTGTAAAAATAAAACAAACCCTCTTAAATCAATGATACATAAGCAACTTAACCAAAAGATTTTAATCTGCATACGGACTTACATTTTGAGCCAGAACTAATATATACTTAGTCTTAACAACTACATCGATTAATATAAATAACAGAGCAAATAGCTAGTGTCAAAATGTTCCATTGTCTTTTTTCTTGCATGCACTTTATCTATTGTCAAAGAATCTCTACCTGGGATTCTGGACACCACTCATAGTGTGGCAAACAAAAACCTACCGAATAATGTTGGAACTGTGTTTGCTCAAAAAAAATAAAAAATAAAAATTGTTGGAACTGTGTAATGTTGTGCAGTATATATGCATTGATTATGATGTAGATTCAATTGATCACGATATATACACTATGATGCACCGATACGCCAATTTTGGGGCTGTATCCGTGTCCGACACGCAGAGGATACGGATACGCCACCGATGCGCCGGATACGGCTCCAGATACGTATCGGCGCCGAATCGGAATTTCTGAAAAGTTGGACACAGCTTTGATACGTCTGAGGATACGGCTGCGGATACGTATCCGTTTTGCGGATACATTTTTTTCAAAAAATTGATTAAAGGGTTTTTTTTTTTTATAAGCTGAAGGGTAAATAGATGCTGTCTCAAAACTAAAAACCCTAGAAGTCTTCCTCCCATTCTCCACAGCAGCCGCATCTCTTCTGTTGTTCAATTCGTAAGTCATATTTTTTTTTGTATTTTCTTTTTTTTTTTTTGGTTTTTGTTTTGTTTGCTGACTTGTAGTGAACAAAAGAAATAATTTTGGTCATTATATTTTTAATATTTACATTTTGGTCCTTATATTTTTAATATTTACATTTTGACCCCCGTATCCGTATCCTGTATTTTTTGAAAATTCCGTATTCGCGTGTCCCGTGACCGCGTATCCGTATCCGTGCAACATAGTATATTCATATTTAAATCAATTATGTAAATACATGTTGTGTCCTTCGTTGTAACTGAACGGTTGTGTTTGTATCATTATTGACCATTCAGCCAAAACAAAACATACTTGTCTTTTCGTGATGGAACTACTCACCATCAACTCTGAATAATGGCTGCATAGTCGTATTGCTCTGAAATGGTACGTGCATTACACATTTATATAGTACATTTTCCATTACATGGTTTATTCCTACGGATTAAAAAGATGTTATATTTATTGTGATGGGTCCCAACAAAAAGAATGGTAACGATTGTATTGTGTAGAATGTTGTGGTAAAATAAATAATAGATATATAACTGCTCATAGTGCAGTTAATAAACAAAACCGTTCGTAAATAAATTCAGGTTCCGCTTTGTTTGTTAAGAAAACAAACCAAACATAATTTTTTTTCCCGTTTACATACGAACAAAAACAGAACAAACTCGCAAACATTTGATTATATTCGAGAAGACACATGCATACTTTTGATTATAGTTATCAATGTGTTGTCCATGACATTCGAATATGAAAATAAGTGTTGCGTAAATCGTGATGACGACGGTAGCATTTCTCAAGAAAAACACCACAAATCAAAGAGAATTACCTTTTAAAGGGAGTTCGCCGGCGTTGATGACGTCCGGTGTAGAAAAATTAGCCCAGAAAGAGGCGGCACCGACCGTCCTAAAATAAATAAACGGAATCTCCATTTCATCGCAAACCCGTGCAGCAAAGCTCAAAATCCCATCCATAATTACACATGTAATCGGCCTCCTCTGTTCCTCATTTTCATCCCCAAACTTCTTGCTAAGCCGATCGGTAGAAACCATTAGATTTCTGAATTGGGATTCTCCGACGTCCCTCAGACTCATCATAATGTCCATCGATTTTTCCCCTGCACGCGGATGATCATCCTGTAAACCATCGGAAATGGTGGCGAATCGAAAGCCTTTGTAGCGGTGGAACCGGAATTTGACGTCGGCGTGTTTGAGGAGGCGGTTATGAGTGTAGTCGGAGAGAAGAACGGTGACGTGTATGCCTTCAATGCAGAAGATTTCTGCTAGCTTGAGCATGGAATTTACATGGCCTTGTAACGGAAGTGGGAAGATTAATACATGGGGTGGCTGCAGAGTTACCGCCGGTGGGTTTTCTGAGCTGCCCATTTCTGATTTTTGTTAAGAATTTTGATCGAGAGAAATCTCAGTATTTTTATTGGGTATGTTTGTTCATTTTTATAGCTTTACCAAACAACAAAGTAAGAGATTAAAAGCAACAAAACGACAACTTTTTGCGAATCGCAGCCATAAAGTGAGGGATATTATTGCCGAAAATATTGCAACGGCAAGATCCATTTACAGGAAATGATTAGTGGACAAGATGATAGCTATAGAAAAATACATCTCTAAAGTTACACATGTATCTTGTTTCTAGAACATATGATCGGTCCTTTTATTATACTACCTCCGTCCCATAAAGACCCTTTGACAATGATTAATATAATAGTTGTAAATAGTTGTAAAGTCAGTGGATGCATAATAAACTAAAGGTGAAAAGAAGAAAAATATATTAAATGTTCTATTGGTATTCTAAATAAATTTATAATACGAGACAAATTTAAAAAGCTTAACGGACTTACATTTTGGGACATATATAGTATTTGTTTTCCACCTTTTAATTGAACAACATTGTGCTACAACGAATGAAACACGATACTTTTACACCAATGTCAAGAAGTAAAACCAATTGGTTATATTGTCGTAATGTCATTCGTTGTGATATAACCATTAGTTATAATAATTTCACTCTTTTAGTTGGTGATGCCAAAGATATACGTCTCACTTTGTAACACTCACGTCCCAAATACTGATGTTCGACACTTGACATTTAAAATTAAGTCTAAATCTACGTAAGTTTCATGTATGTCATATTAGAGTAATAAAGAACGCGCGGAAGAAAAGAAACAAGCAACAGAGACTCGGGAAACTGACAATAAGATCCTTCATTAACCAACTCAACAGATTAAAGCTACCGTCAAATAAAATCATAAATATGTAGTAATATTTATTACAACTCAACTTGATTAAAAAGAAAACTGTTGAAATACAAAAGAGCTTCATAACTCCATTCATAAGCTTGCTCTTCAAACTCAGCATCTAACTCGTCTTCTCTTCAACATGTATTTATTCTTATTCCAAATAGATGAGTGAGCATTCTAGATTGCCGAGTAAGAAGAAATAATATCAAAATAGAGATTAATGTTTGTCGGATGCCCGGAAAAATGACATTAATATACTTTTCTAGTTCACAAAACAATTGAAAACTTATATTCTAAAAGCATAAAGAAAACTAATTTAAAGCATAACTTGAAGAATACATACAATATCTTTGAAAACATGACTTTAAAGCCAACTTTAATCAATGCATAGAAAATATGTCTATTAACTACGTTCAGTTCATCCTGCAAACTTGTTTGTTTCATTAACTACTTGCCATATATAGCCTATTGATCAAACTTATGTAAGCTTTTTACTAACTCAAACTTTCTTTGTCTACTAACAATATTATATTCGTGTCTTGTCTGTCATGTTATTTATTCTTACTTACTTAAAATAAGGGATTGGTGAAACAACAGCAACACGACTAATATGACTAAACATACCTCCAATCATGAGACTTAGGGACCGTCGTCTTGAGAACGACATGGTTAGCACATGTAGTCATACCTACGACACATGATTTAAAACTCATAGTACTTCGTACAGTACATTGCAAACTAACTAACTAAACCTCATCATAACTCAAGTAGGAGCACATAAAGCACACATATATTTCATATTAAATTCCATAACCTACCTACATGAGCGTATGAAGGCCGTAACAACACCGAACTCTCATTCTATCTCCACTACTCGTAACCAAAACGCAGAAAACAGTTTACAGAAAAGTATCCAGAAAACCAAACAGTACTTTGTAATCAATATTACAGTTACCCGGAAACACATAAACATGTCAAGTTTCGTGGAGTTTAAAAGAAAACAGTATTCAAAACAACCTAAAAGCATGATCTTTTAAACTAAAAACGGAACATTTTGAAAAGAAAAACTTTTTACCTTAAAAACGAGTCGAACTACGAACCGAACAATAACTAACTTTTAGATTCTACGCGGATCTAAAAACAATAAACTGAATGACATATTATTGTTCCTGTAGTACCCTACTCTTGAGCCCTAGGTCCACTGGGTCATTCTAGGAGGGGTTGCGAAGCTCTCGCCGCGACTTCAATAACAAGACTAAAATCCTACGATAATAAAACCACAAGTTAAATTTATACATTAAATCAGTGACGGACCCAGAAATTTTTCTCAGTGTGGGCCGAATTCTCACTAAAATATGATAGTGAAATTTTTTCTTGAAAAATTCACAAATGTTATAAGAAAAAAGGGAAAACATAAATATGAAACACTAGAAAGTAAAAAATAAAACATAAATTACAAACCGTAGGTAAAATACAAACAAAAAAAGGATAAAAGGTATGTAGCAGCAAGGATTCAAACACCTGACCGCTTGGTTAATACTTAGGCAACATGCCAATTGAGCTACAAGGAGACTTTTCTTAGAATGTTCGAAATTATATACATACACAGGTATTTAATATTATTGGAGGGGTATATTAGTAATTTCATTCCGAAATTTGAGTGGGGGCCATGCACCCCCTCCTCCATGCTGGGTCCGTCCCTGCATTAAATATGCTCCAAGTATTTCCATTATAATATTACAACAAAAGAAATGATACACTTTTCACTAACTTAATTTGCACAACGCATCCCATTTTTCCATTCTTCATATTTCGAACAATATCTTCGCATATACTCTATTTTTCCTCGATAAAAAACATGTATATATGGAAAAAGAAAAAAAACAAAAGAAACAAACAAAACGAATCGTCAGCAAAAGGCTGGTATAAACCGTGTGTGAGAGTGTTATATATATATATATATATATATATATATATATATATATATATATATATATATATATATATATAATTATATATGTAAAATCAATCTTTTGAACAAATTTAAGAAATACAGAGTCTTTAATAATGATAGAACAGATTAATGAAAAGAATATTTTAAAACATAATAGTGCAGAGCATTAAGAAAACATGTCTAGTTCATTATAAGTCAAGCAAGTTCAGGTGAGTTTCGTCAATTCATTAATTTCTCTTACTAGACATCGATACAGCTAATATGATTGTCTCTGCCTTATGACTCCCCTTTCACATACCTTATATCCACAACTAACCCGGCTGTGAAACCTCGGCGGGCCCATCGAGCGAGAACAAGAACCATGCCGCCGAAGCGGGAAACTAGCCATGCCGCCGAAGCGGGAAAGGTACAAGTACCGCACGAGGCGGGTAGTACGGTACCATGCCATCAAAGTGGGACATGCAATAACCATGCTGCCTAAGCGGGAGATTCAAGATGCAATATATGTATATAAAATGTTTTATATATGTACGATATATAAACGAGTTATATTAATCGTTTCAAATAAGTTTGAATTATTATTTTAAGGAAATGTCATTCGAAAAACGACTTCCGAGTTTAAATCAACACTAGCTGTAAATAAAATACTTGAAAATAATTTTAAAAAAAACACACGTCCGTGGTATTATTACACTTCTGGCATCGGGTTATATATTTAATCTTAGTTTCCTATGTCGATCACGATCACTTAACTCCAATGAATAGCTTCCGTCATTTGAATGTCCAAATTCTCCATTGATTCAAACATTGTTTTTAGAAGATCTGCTATAAAGCGATACAACTATGTATTTTACCAATTATCTCCATGACGGTGGTCAGATCAGTACCTCGTCACGTGTCATCCCCACAATGATCCTACAACAAGAAGATAGAGAAAGATCCACCTTAAGGGTCGGAATCCCCAAAGATCCGAGCTAACAAGCTCGGCCAGTCTCCCCCGAGCCTTTCTCGGCTACACTCCTCCGACCTCTGTAGATCGGTCAAGGCATAGGGTCAGCATACCCAGGTCCGACCTTACAGGTCGGCCTATGTCTGTCTCATAGCCATTTCCCCACGTGCAAGATAAATCGGGTAAATACGAAAAGAATCCTAAGTCATAACTACTTTGATCCTGGCATTCAAATATATAACCGTAATTATCTCCTAAACTCGAGGGGATCAAATCATCATTATCTATTCCTCAGGAAACACGGCATTAGAGTCTAACAATGATATGTTGCACGCATTGCTAGGGCACAAGCCCCTTCCACATAAACAATTCTTAAGGAACTACGAAAATTTGATTCCAATACACACATTAGATACGTATGCAGCTTGAGATATGGTTTCTCAAGTGCAGTCTAAACCACCACCATACACCCCCTCCCTGTTTCACATCGTCTTTAGGGTCACATCTTGAGCAGATTGTCACTCAGGGGAAGAAAACCACCGGATTTAATACCCAGCGATTCCCAGCATCGTCACTCCACAGAATAATTCCGATAATATCATGAAAGGAATTGTATCAATGAATGGATACTGCAAAGTCATTAATAGTCAACGAAGAAGAAGATGATGACAACCAATTATGACATCAATACATTATTCATTTGTTTAATTAACCGGTCCGTTGCTCAACTTAATGTGTGACGTTATATCATTTGGTATAATAATAATAATAATAATAATAATAATAATAATAATAATAATAATAATAATGACACACGAAATAATTTCTATGTTGAAATACTCCAATTTTTTCGTAGCTTAATCAATAGTATGAAAATAACATATATCACTAGATCTTATTAGTTGAAAATAAAAAATAAAAAAAAAATTATCCAGACGGTTATTCCGAAATGCCAATAAAGTCATTTATAGACAACATGACGAAAATCGGGATGTTACAGTTCCCCTCTTCGTGTTCTTCGAATAGACTACTTGATCAAAATTGTATTTTTCAATCTTCCGTTGATTTCAAATAAACTATAATAAATTAAAGACACAATATTTAACCTAAAATCTAGAATTAAGATTCTTACAACACAATAAATATCATAACCTAAGCTTACACGCATACCAATCGTAAATCAAACTGAAAAACAGTGTAACAAACGGTGAACAAATCATTTCTTCTTCTTCTTTCTTTTTCCTTTCTTTGTTTTCCGCCTGTTTTCCGTCATTTTTTCCACTTTTGTTTGATATATACCAAACAAACACAACACAACACAACACAACACACTAACTATTTATATGCGTCATTTTTTTCAGCGAGTAATTTATTAAATACCGATATTAACTAAATCTTGAATGTTAGGTAATTTATCTTAAATAGTATGTCCCAATAATATCTCTTGATATTTATCTATTTAAATTCGAATGGTTCTAGTATCCCAAAAAAAAAAAAAAATTGGTCCTAATACCAGTCAAATGTGTGTAATGCGGTGATTTCTAAATCCATAAATTTTTTTGAGGGAAATAAATCCATAAAAATTATTAGTTTACAAAATGACAACAATACATTTAATTACAAGTTCGGGATGCTCCAACGATACAACCACTAATGATAATGTGTCCCGCTAGTTTTATACATAACGTGCTAATTAATCTATATAAAAAAAGAATACAATATCTAGATGTGAAAACTAATTCTATGGAATTGAGTTTCAAATGTACGAGTTTGTATTTGGGTTTGTTTAGCTTAACTTTTGTTAGAAAGATTGGGGTTTGGATAATAACAACAATGTCAAAAAACGCAGAAAATACAAAACGCAGAGATTTGGTTTGCTTGATATGAACGTAGAATCGTCTAGACACTTTCCTACAAAAGTTATTTGCCCCTTACAGAATGCCTAGGGTGTCACAAATACTTTTGTGAGATAAGACTACGTTTTCCCTTCATATTTAGGCACAAAATATGAAGAATGCTCTTGGAGATAGTTTGCAAAGTGTTTAAAAAACTCTCAAAGATGAATATGCTTTTTCTCTCTTATTCTCTACGGATAAAAGCACTTAAAATGATCATATATATTGGTGGAAAGTCGACCTATTTTTATGTATGCAACCTTTGGAAACAAGTTACATACATAAAACAGTTGAAAAGGATGAAAAAACACACCACTTCAGAAATTCGGGCCACAGGCGGGCGCCTGTGGCCAGCCTGTGAAAGCCAAAACCGATCAAAGCTCTCTGTTCAATTTCCAGTGTAAAAAATCCTCACAGGCGGGCGCCTGTGGTGACAGGCGGCCGCCTGTCACCTGTTTTTCCCAAACACTGATTTTTGGTCCTTTAAGTGGATTTTCAGTCCTTCAAGTGATTTTCCCGAACTAAACTTGATCATTTAAATCCGTAAACTCGTAAATACTTATATGAGCGTACACTCCGTACCTCCAAGCTCATATTATAGCATTCTGAGTTCACCCATCTTTGTACCAAACCCCGATTACAATAAATGAACATGGTAACACTTAAAATACCAACAATCCTCCCCCATTTAAGTGTAATCTTTGGTTTAGCTGAAGAACAGTTAAAACATAACAACTCATGCATCAATTATAATGTCACGAAGATTGAATTATCACATAGTAATATTACACATTTCAAATATTCGAGTATTGGGGTGTGTCTAAGCATTGAACCCCTTTACACGTTTTGAATACTTGAAGATAACATACACATGAGTTAATATAACTCCAAAAGCTTATTCTTGACACTAATTGTTAAGGCCTTGTGTCCATATCCATTCATGAGCATATAGAAAGCCAACCCTAGAACTTTCTTGAAGCGGCTAAACTTCATACTCATATAGGTGAATCTTTTATTGATCGTGCACCTGCAATAGCACTTTTTCAAAAGACTCATTAAGAAGAACATCTTCAACCTAATCTTGCAGGTCACAGCACATACCTTCGGGACAATATTATGTGCTCAAATCTATGACAATAGGCCTTCCACATTGAATTCTGCCTCTAACATTGTATTAGAGGGGAATTGGGTATCATATCACCAAGATTTATATGGGTTGTAAACCCATCCCGATTACCGACTTTTGTACCAAGTCTCTAGCCAATCCTTTGGTTAAGTGATCAGCTAAGTTATGTTGAGATCTCACGAACACAGCCGAAATCACCCCATGAGTAATCAACTCACGTACCGCGCTATGTCTAACGCCCAGGTGTCGCGACTTACCATTATATCCAACTAACATCCGAGTATCCTTCTATTACAGAAGGGTGTCCAACATAAGTCAAACCAAAATCCTTGGTAGACTTAAGGTACCTTAGCACACGAGTTACAGCACGCCAATGATGGCTGCTTGGATTACTCGTAAACCTGTTTAGCTTTCCAACCGCATAAGTAATATCTTGACGTGTGCTAGTCATAGCATACATCAAACATCCTATCACCCGAGAATACTCAAGTTGTAATATCGGATTTCCCGTATTAGTCATGAGTTTCTCATTAAGATCCATGGGAGTATTAGCCGGAGGGGAGTTTTCACAATTGAACTTCTTCAACACTTTCTCAATGTAATGAGATTGTGTCAAAGAGAACCCTTTGTCACTCCTTTTTATCTTGATTCTTAGAATCACATCCGCCTCCCCCATGTCTTTCATAGAGAAACTTGATGACAAAAGGCCTTACAAAGGTCAACTTGTTCTTGGTTAGTTCCAAAGATCAACATGTCATCAACATATAAGCAAATTATCACACCATTACCGGTATTGTCAAATTTGCTATATATACACTTGTCTGATTGATTAATCATAAATCCATGAGACAAGATAACTTCATCAAATTATGATGCCATTGTTTAGGTGTCTGTTTAAGCCCATACAATGATTTAACGAGTTTGCATACCTTATGCTCATTTCCAAGCATAACAAACCCCTCCGGTTGTTTCATACAGAAGATAACCTTTCAATACTATGAAAAGGTTGTCTCACAAATTTATTTAACATACAAGTATTACACTTATTCATATTCATGTCAAAAGATGGAATTAACTCATTTTTAGACATTACCAACATACGTTTATAATGAACATGTCCCAACCGAGCATGCCACAAAACAGAACTATTTACATCATGATTTGTGATAACCATATTTACAACATCATGCTGAATGAAATATATTGCTTGACACCGAAATAAACTCATCCATTTCCATTTTATGTTGTGCAAACTGACCCAAAATGCGCAGTAATTCATTATATTGTTCCATTACTGACCTTGAATCTACCATGTTATATTTCATGAAATTACCAACCAAGAACTTTTTACTGGATGCATCTTCATCCATGTATTTTGATTTTAAAGAATCCCAAAGTTCTTTGGCAGATTCAACATTTTGGTAAATATCGAACAAAGCATCAGACATACCGTTTAGAATGTGGCATCTACAAATGTAGTCATCATTCTCCCACTTGTTCTTCTTCCTCAACTCTTCCAGAGGTCCGTCTTCCAACACTTCCGGCATCGGTGTACTTAGTACATACACCACCTTCAATGTCAACAGAAAATGCATCTTTCTCTGTCATCTTCGAAAATTGACTCCATCGAACTTTTTCAACTTCCCAAAATTTGCAGTCATCTCCTTGACACTTGACATTGTTAAACTAATAACTTTTGTAGATTGTTAGAAAGATTGGGGTTTGGATAATAACAACAATGTCAAAAAACGCAGAAAATACAAAACGCAGAGATTTGGTTTGCTTGATATGAACGTAGAATCGTGTAGACACTTTCCTACAAAAGTTATTTGCCCCTTACAGAATGCCTAGGGTGTCACAAATACTTTTGTGAGATAAGACTACGTTTTCCCTTCATATTTAGGCACAAAATATGAAGAATGCTCTTGGAGATAGTTTGCAAAGTGTTTAAAAAACTCTCAAAGATGAATATGCTTTTTCTCTCTTATTCTCTATGGATAAAAGCACTTAAAATGATCATATATATTGGTGGAAAGTCGACCTATTTTTATGTATGCAACCTTTGGAAACAAGTTACATACATAAAACAGTTGAAAAGGATGAAAAGACACACCACTTCAGAAATTCGGGCCACAGGCGGGCGCCTGTGGCCAGCCTGTGAAAGCCAAAACCGACCAAAACTCTCTGTTCAATTTCCAGTGTAAAAAATCCTCACAGGCGGGCGCCTGTGGTGACAGGCGCCCGCCTGTCACCTGTTTTTCCCAAACACTGATTTTTAGTCCTTTAAGTGGATTTTCAGTCCTTCAAGTGATTTTCCCGAACTAAACTTGATCATTTAAATCCGTAAACTCGTAAATACTTATATGAGCGTACACTCCGTACCTCCAAACTCATATTATAGCATTCCGAGTTCACCCATCTTTGTACCAAACCCCGATTACAATAAATGAACATGGTAACACTTAAATTACCAACAACTTTTATGTTTGTGTTTTGCTCGTTAATCTATTGCTCGAATTGAGCCGAGTTTAAATAAGTGCACATCTTTTTTTTTACAACTTATGTTAATGATCTTTAACTCATGCTTCCATGTAAAATAACAAATATGTTGAATGTCTTTTAATTTTCAAACTTGTATCGACTGTTGATATCAAGAATAATAATAAGAAGATGAACATAGATAAGAGTGAACGGCTTTAAGATAAGCTTTAGATTTCTGATTAGCAATTTGAGATTTTACACACACACACATATGTGTGTGTCTACAAACTTAAACAAATTTTACGAGGTTGCTCATGTTTGTTTGTTTATTAAATGAACATAATAACATGAATATGTTTGCTTTGTTTAGCTTAACAAACAAACAAAAACCAGTTTATATGATATATGAGGTAAATCTGAATTACGAGCTTATATGATATGAGGTAAATCAGAATTTATACGTGTACAATGGTTATGGTTTATTAATTTGAGTTAATCCAATTCCTTTAATGGGTGGAAATCAACCACAGCTAAGATATATACCAATATAAGCTAAAATATGCCAATATGAGTAATGTTAACCCTATAAATAACATGCACATTGTTATCATAAACCCATTCTAAAATTTAAAATAAACCAAGTAGCTTAAATGACTTGAGAATGCCAAGGAGGTAATCGGTTCGAGTCACTTCTGAGGCGCCATGTTGAAAGAGCTATTTGCCGGATCTTACTCCTGAGTAAGAGTCCGACTCTGCAGACACGACCCGAGCCGAACTCCGAATTAGTTGGACCAGTGGGTTCGGATACCGGGAGCTTTAAGTACAAAAGAAAAATGGAAAATAGGTTAGGAAAACCCATATTTGTTTCTCTTTTGAACGTCATCGTTTAGGATAATGATATGTGTAACTCTAAAAAGCTAAATAAAGTTTACACCATTATCATCTCATCATTCATTTTTCTATTTTAAAAAAAAAAAAATATATATATATATATATATATATATATATATATATATATATATATATATATATATATATATATATACCACAACAAGATAATATTAGGTGTAAACTTTTGGTAGACTTTTAAAAATACACGTATCATTATCTCATTGTTTAATGGGGGCAAGCGGTGAAATTTTAAAATACAACCGTTGTAGGAAGGTTGTATCAGTGACATACATTACAACCACTTATTTCTAATCTCTCACACACGATAAAAGTGTATTATGTGAAAGAGAGTAAAAATGAGAGACTCTAATGTATGCCACTTGGTATAACCTTCCTACAACCGTTGCACTATAAAATCTCTCGGGCAAGGAACCTCTTTCTCGCATGCGGATTGTAAACAAAAAAACAATTAATAAAAAAGATTTGAGTTTCAATGTTTAGTTTAATTAATCTTTGTGTTAATTTATGACCTAGATTTCATACTAAATTTTAACAATCATTACACCTACATTATAAAGTTTAGAAATCATAATTGATTTTTACGCGTTTATGAATCAGTCCTTCACTCATTTACATATCACTTTGATCCAGGTGACCCGATGGAGTACATGAAGGTCAAAACTATTTCCTTGGCCTTGGAGGAGGCGGAGCACTTAGGGATTCAGAAGCTCGAGGTGGGGGTGATTGTCTGGCGTGCATTTCGCGAATTCAACAATCCGGAATAGATCTTACAACTTTGGGTTGTTTAGTTCAGGTTTGGTTGGCTCATGTGTCTAGCTTTACTTCTATTTTATTTTCTTTCATTCGATGTGTGGGGAATATTTTGCACATCTTTTAGCTAGATATGGTTTGTATGTTACTGCTCGGACACTCTGGGTTCCACGCCCCCGGATGACGTTCTAGCCGTTTGTTTGGCGAATATTACTTAATAAAATTATGTGTTTCCTCAACAAAAAAAAAAAATCCAAAATAAAAAATAAAAAATATATATGTGTATATATATATACAATATAATAAATTGTATTATTGCTTATGCCTTGGGAATGTTCAACATGTGATGAATCGATGTTGATTTGCTAACTAATATGCACGTGATTAGATTAGTAGGAGACGTATGTTATATTCATTTGTTATTTATACTATTTCCTCGAAAATATGGACTGAAAATTCTCCGTAGATACACATATATAATATTGTATATAGTACATCCTTCTAATATAATAAGTCATCATAGATTTATACACACAGAATAAAAAACTCAATAAATGATCCAATTTTGATAGTTTTGGACTAAAATACCCTTAGACTGATTAGAATAATGTAAAGTTTTGGAATAATGAATATGGATAAAAACAAGAAAAATAGTATTAATTATTGAATTGAAATGTTATAATAACTTATATTGTGGGATTGATGAAAAATATTTGGATGACTTATAATATGAGAATGTATTATTGAACATGTTCTTATGTTCATATTTGTGTATGAACTTCTGACTTTTGTCACTTGGACTATTTTGGTCTTTATTTTTTTCTTCGAAACGAAAAAGATTTTATCAAACAACAAATAATGGTGGTTACATCTGGACAACGCCGAAACAACGTCGGAAAACCATCTGACACGTACCACCAGCATAGTACTGGACTTGACAATACAAATGAAACAAAAAGTAACAATGGGGTATTCCTTCAAACACCAAATATTGTCTCGTATAAATTTTGATAAGAATCAAAATTTAACAAAACAACATTTAGATTGTAGTTATTAAAGTTACCTGCAAATTAAACTTATGTGTTTGTGTCACAAAATTTACCACATACCACACCAAGAAAGTTAAACCTTACCATTACAACACAAAGAAATTTTAAATGACTTAAACACCACCCAAAATTTGCTTTTTTTTTTTCTTCTAAGAAATGTGATTTTTATTATATTAAAGGCGGAGACGGAAATCGAATTTGATTCTTATCCGAAAATACAATAGTCTTGGACTAAATTCGATTTTCCAACCAAAACTTGCTTGTTGGTGTAAAAGGAATTGGGATCATCTACCGTGATTTCATGCAGTAATTGCACACATAACACCTAAAACGACGTTATGTTGGATGTTTTGTATTTTTTTTATTTTTAGGCAAAACGATGCCGTTTTGCTATGAGACCTTATCACAGCATCCACCGCAGCAAAAGTGACTCGTGTGAAAGGCCTAAAATCAATCCAGCCAAATTTGTCAACTGCTAAAAAGTCCTGAAACAGACGTGTATTGACTTATTCATTTACATTTATATTACGTAGATAATACTATACTATCATATCATATCATATATATATATATATATAAAAGAATAGTTACTCCATTATTTACCACTATATATATACGTACCCGGTGCTTTAGAATTGAATAGGAACAAATCAAAGATTGTAGAAATGGAGAAGAATATCTCTCTTCGGTCAATGGTTTTGACATTTATCATCTTGAGCATGGCTCTTTCTCCGGCGGTGGTGCTACCATCGTGTGCCGCCAGGCTCGGTGGCGTTGCAGGTACGTAAATTAAAAGGCTTGTTTTTTATGTTATGTTATCTTTCATGGTAAAAAAATGTAAGCGTTCAAGGTGGTATGATATTGATGATGCATGTCACAAAATTTTATATGCTATAAATTTTCAGATATTAATTATTAGTTTAATATGTTTTGTCATTTTTACAGAACGAAGTATGCTGACACGACAACCCATTTGTCCACAATGTGTGTGTTGTGAGCCACCTCCACCGGGATCATGCTGCCGGTGTGGGTGTAGCGGCGGCCCGATTCAAATTCAAGCTCAAACTTCACCATGAAATAAAGCAGCTGCATCAATTCAAAGCTACGTCCAAGTTTATGTATGGATGTTCACATTAGTGAATATATACTGTTGTAATTGTTTTTTATTTTTATTTTAATGGCAATAAATAAGAAATGAACAAGAGAGGTAGAATATGATGGATGTAGTACCAGTACCACATAATTGTATCAACCTCTTTGTATCATTATTGAATAAATAAATAAAATGAAGTCTTTTGAAATCCCTATTTTGGGATTAATTACACCACAAATGTCATTTGCATGCAAGGTTGGGTGGTGTAATTGGTGGCTCCGGCGATGGTGCTTAGGTTGTTGACGGTGTTTGTGGTGTTCCTCTCTTGTTTGTTAATTGTGTGTTGTAGGTGGTGTTTGTTTTTCCGTTGTGTTGTCTGGTGTCTCAAGCATTGCTCCGGCTGTGTCGGGTTGCTTTTCGGCTTTCTCTTTTGTCTTTTTATTAATAAAATCTTCGTCCAAACAATGTTTGCGTTCTATCATTTTGTTGTTTTAAGTGTCTTTATTTCTTCATTTTTTGACTACAATTTTTCTTATTTTTATAGTACATCATTTAATTGTGCCCCTTTTTGGAGCATAGAAAAGACACAAAAATAATTGTGAAATAGCAGTAAAATCATAAACAGTGATTTAGTCATTGAACTATTTTTTCTTTTTCTTTTTCTTTTGGCGAGGTGTTTCCAAACACTTGTCTCAAAAAGACTAATTAATTATTCGAGCACATGCGAGGCATTAAATGTGGAGATTTCTCGAAATAAGATTTGTTGCATCCACAATAACTCGAGTTAGTGTCGGGTATATATATATATGTGTGTGTGTTGCTCTCTCCCAATAAAATTTGATTTATCCACAATATCTCAACACCAATTTTATGTTGGTTCAATATCATAAATTTTAAGGAATTCGTTTGGTGGGGTTTTTTTTCTAGAGGCGAGGGTTCATCTTAATTCTTGAATCTAGCTAATAAGTGCTTTTGCATGGTTTTGGGTTTTGATACACCAAGTAAAATTTGTTCCATAACCAACCTAAAATTTATGATATATTGAACTCGAGACCTCTTTTTTTAGATGGACCCCTTCCACTCTGACCGAGTAATGTTGATGTCAAGAACTATAATATTGGGGGCCGTCCATTCTCATATTTTCAACTAATTTTTTGCTGATAAATATGGTAGTTGCATTTAATTTATTATTATTTCCAACTATTTTTTTAGTGCTATGGTAGTTGCATTTAATGTGAAGAACAAGACATTTGAAAAATCAATTTTTTTTTCGTTTAATACTACAGCGAATCATGATGTGATAATATAAACGAATCAAATTGTTTTAGGAATATTCTATTATCATCTTCTACTTGATCCGTTTTGTGATCTTAGAAAGAATTCTCAAGCTTACGAGCAGAATCGAGTTATTACTTGAATATTAAAAGAGTCGGTTCAATCTTGTCTATTAATCATAATTCGATCGAGTCCAAACCCGAGTTATTTAAAGTAGGGTTGTGTTTATATTCTATTGCAATTTTCACAAGTGGATAATGACTTATGAAAGACATGCAGACAATACAGTTTTATTAATAGGGTTTTAGCTCATGTGTTGATCCATTCTACATTTCTACTGCAATGTTCAAAGTCAAAATTGTTATCTAAAAACATTACTTAAAATAAGGTCAGCAACATGAAGAATCACTAGAAAATTGTTCATTAATGACTTATAGATGAATAGAAGCCAAGGAAACACTAAAACAACATTTGTAGTTCATAATCCAATATATACACATTTCAATAATTACAATCACTAAAAACTCATATGATCTTCCATAATTCAGAGACCCTCAAGAACAAAAAGAACACATCTTTTTCTGGTCCCAAATTTCTACAGAAAGAAACATGGCTGATAAATAAAAAAAGCCAAACAATCTGTTAAAAGGAACAATAAGATGTTAATCTTCTGTCTGAGGGTATTTTCCTAAGAGCCGAAGCGTATTTTACCAAATCCGATTTCTGACCATCTTCTTGATCCTGATCAGGTTGTTGATCTTCACCAGGAAGATCAGTACTATCCTCTGAAATCGTACCAATCACTCTACTAACACTTGATGAAGATCCATCGCTGTTGTTTCTGTGAAAACCGTCTACCTGATTGCCATTATCGCCTTTGTTACTTCTTGATTCTTGAAGATATGTGTATCTTGGAAGATCCAAAGAACGTCTAGATGAACTCTGTGATGAATTCTCTGATTTCATGTTTAGATCACATGAACTTCTTCCTACTGAAACATCATAACGCGGTGATGCATCCAAAGATGAGTCCTTTCTGTGACGATGATGGCTGTGTTTCCCGCGTAGTAGATTCATAAGCTTACCTAATACTTTGGATTTTCGTGAGAAACGTGAATGATTATGTGATGAAAGATCAACAGAAGAATCATCATAATCACCGGAATCCGTGAGATTGGATTGTGAAGATGACCATTGATCAGAATCAAAGTCAGGGGTGCCTATCATACCCTTATCACCATTGCCTTCTTTTTGAGCATATTCGAGTATTAGCTGCTTTGCTTTCTCCTCTGATTTTGGGCTTAGTGTTTTGCTCAAATCTCTAGCAATCGTTTTGCCAGATCCAGGCTGATAATTTCTTAACTCATAACGTAAACACGCGTTAATCCATCTTAAATATACTAACTCTTCGATATCAGTGCAACGATCAGCTTGGACCCGTTCAATCTCCATTGTCATGTCTTCATTCTTTTGCCTTAATTGACGGTTTTCTTCCTTTAATGCTTCGCCCTGTAACAACATTGTAATGTAAAGGAAAATTTATAACAAAAAACGGATAAAACGAGAAAGTTAGAGAGACGGTAGATAAAGACAACAACCTGCTCATCCTCCAAGAGAGAAGTAGCAAGATTCTGCAAGTATTCGAGTTTTTGAGCCAACGATGAATTTTCTTCTTTTAAAGTGTGATTATACTTCCTCAATTCTATAGCTTCTTCCTCTAACTCCTTGATTCTTTGGCTCTTTAAATGATTATCTGAATTCAAATGCGCGTGATTTTCATGGTTTTGAAGCTTTACAACTCTCTCCTGAAGAGTCAAGATGATTCCTTTATTCTGCTCAGCTTCAAACCTTAGTTTCTTTTTTAAAACCTTTATCTTTGCTTTCGCGGCTTCTAGTTCTGACACAACTTTTGCATAGTCTGCAACTTGTCCCACTAATCTCTTTTTATCTGCCTGAAGGGTTTCGATTTTAAGGTTGAAAAGCTTGGCTTCCATGTTATTTATTTTAAGTCTGTTCTGTAACTCCATGACAGCAGTTTCTTGCTCTTTGATTCCGCGATACTCGAGTAACTGGATTTCTAATAATCTCTCCCTCTCTTTGAGAGCTTTTACAGTGCTCCTCAAGATCCTAATCTCTAACTCATGATCAACTTTTTCATCTGATCCGGGATTTGGGATCGGATTTTCTGCATCTTTTCTTGGAGAAAAAGTGGCCTTAATGGCAGACATATCGAATTCCTTAACAAGATCGTTGAATTCTGGCAAAAGGTATGCGTTTTTATCATCTGTAGATATACTTCTGGGAGAAAAGTTACAGCCAATGTTACCAATAGAGCTTCTTGAAAGCCACGGAGACTGCTGTAAAACAACATATTTTGATTACTAAATGAGAGAATCTGAATCCAGATGAAAGACAAGTTGCAAGTTAAAGGGGAAAATGTAAGCAAAGTTTGCTTATGTACTAACATCAAAAGCAAGAACATGAAATTATCAATTCAGTTGCAGTAAGGATCCTGTTTGTGGAAGAACAAAGATTTCCACAATGTATAAATCAATTTTATGAAGTAAATAACTCTAAGGGAAACTGTGGAAAATAGAAACAAACAATTTATGGGGATTTGGTGATAAGATTACTTTTTCAGACTAATGGAGTGTCATATTGATTACAATATTCTCAGGATCAATGTAAAAATAGGAATGTAATTTGTTCAAGATTTCTTTGGGTGATAACATGATCTAAATTCCAATATTGGTAAGACTCATGCCACAATTTTAAGCAGTAGGCCCTCCTAGACAGAAATTAGGGACTACATAAAGCCCTTAATAACAACACACTCTTCTTTTTCACATTTTCGGTTTGCATTTCATATCCACCAAAAAAAAAAACAGAACAAAAGTCACTAATTGAAAACTCAAACAAATATCCAATGATCTTACATCTTCACCAGGTTGAATAGAAGCAGAGCAGCAAGAATTGAATGTTTTATGTAGGAGGTGATCCTCAACATTCTTGAGTCCTGTTCTTGCCTCCCAATGATGAGCTTGATTTTTTCCACCATCTAACCATTAAAAAATGAAAACTGATGATGAAGTTACCAAAAAAAAAAAAAAAAAAAAAAAGAGAGAATTATAGCAAGAAAAAGAAAAACCAACCTTTTGCTTTAGGAGAGGAAGGTTTAGAGGGCTTAATTCTTCTAGCCCTGAAAATTTTAAAAAGAATCCCTCCCAGAGAAAAAGCTAAAACCACCCCAAATTTAAACAACACAGGCCTAATGTCCCTCTTGTCCCTCATCATTACAAAGAACCCTATATTTTTCCCTCATGAATCAGAAAAATGGAGAACGAGGCCTCAGAAAACGATTTAAAACTAAGGCCCATAAATCCAAAAGATTTGAACTTTCAATCTCAAGAGAAACCACAGGCCTTCTTCTCCTTAATATCCATGTGAATCAACTCAAATATCCCATATTCTATGTCTTCCATAAAAGGGTACACGAAAGACAAGATCTTTTTTAATTATTTATGTGCTTAAATCAAGATATATTGACGAGGGAAATGCGTTTGAACGCGGATTTTATGTTCTGTGAAAATTCTTTTTGTCTCTCTCATCTGTGTTTCACGAGCTGAAGGCTTCAAAGAGAAACAGTTTTCATATGATTTTCGATGATTTCTATAGTTTATTTTTTCGTGCTGCATGCAGATTGCAGGTTGTCGGAGAAATGCTAAAAAGAATTCGATTAAATTTGAGTTTTAGCCTTACAAATAAAACAAAGAGCATAAAAAGAGAAAAAAAATTTGGAAAGAGAGAAGGTCCACGACAGGATATTTGTCCGGCTGGGGAGGATTTTGGTATGAAATTTCCACGTGTTTATTAACCTGTCTTTTTTCAAAAAAAAAAAAATTTGATGTTCTTAAATAAAAAATGTTAGTAATAAATTAAAGAAGTGCATAGCATAAACATTACAAACATAGGTTTTTGAAAAAATTGATGTTTAGAATCAACCTAATTTGTTCCGTTAAAAAAACTATAAAAAAAAAAAAAGAAAAAAGAATCAACCTAATTTGGAATCATAAATTCAACATGGATGCAGCTTTTAACGTGAAATCGACATCAATTGATGGCCTAAGTTGGAAACACTGGTGACAATATTTTACAATCATTTTTGCAGGAATTGGAGGGACAATACAATGGGGCTTTTTTTCAAGTGATTTTCAAAACGGCTAGACTTATCAGCATAAGAAGTATAGTTGAAGATTGCCGTACCTTTTTAACCTTTGCTCTTCTTATTTCAGATTCTCCTTTGTCAAACGCGCGGCGCATTTGTTAGCTAAGAAAGGGTCAAAGCCAAGCAGTGTCTACTACTTTCCTTTGTTCATTACAGATGATAGGGCTTCAGTTAAGTGTAGGTATGTTTCTATACTAACTGAAGTTGTACAAGCATAACTATTAAACTACCGTTTATAAGTTCAACTGCATCCCAAGTACATCCAAAGAGCTTTAAACCAGAGATTCAACAATTATAAACAAAATAGTACTACGTTCCAATTGCTGAGCAATATCAAGTTGCAAAACAAAAAACATAAACATAACATGAGAACCTGCATCATCTCCATCTCCACCACATAGCTTGGCTTTTCAATCTATTGCCAAATAATGCATACCACTATCATTATCAAACAAGCCCAGCAGAAGCAAGTGACCAGACTCGAGACATTTGAACATGCATTGAAGTGTCTGCTTGTATAACTTTTGGTTCATAGAAAGAAGTCACGAATTCGAACTGGTCTTTTGACAGAATTTGTGAAGCCCTCGTTGAATTTGAATAATAAAGGGCGCATATCTCTCTCGAGTGTTTCTGATTTCTTTATATCATGGTTTCCATCAGAACCGTCGCCATTCCCCTTCCGAAACCTGTGGAAGAAATTATGTGCGCCACTTGAAGGCTTCTTCTTCTTTTCAGGCGATCTAACTACTGCGTTGTTTTTGACACATTTTACTGTATTCAACGGATCCAACGATGATGAACTAAGTTGCCTTTCTTTAGGCAGGCTCACAGCATCTTTTTGCTCCACAGAACTGCCAGGCCTTAAAGACTGTGAACTGCTACTATCCTTCCCTGAGAAAGCCTCTAATCCTGAGATGGCACGAGTAACTCGCTTGCTGTCATCACTTGAATTTGAAGCCCTGTGCAAAATTCTTTGCCTTTCCACCTCGTGTGCCAACATGTTCTTCATGGCTGATGCAAGAACCAAGTGGGAAGATGTATAGCCCTTGAAATTTATGAAGCTGTTGACAGGGGGATCAAATGAAAGTGAAGAAAGATCCAAAGCATCTTCTGGTTTTTGAAAACCAGATGGACTAGGTTTTAGGTTCTTGTACGTAATGGCATATGAAACCATTGTGCTTACTAATTCAGCAAGTTCTCTTTTTTCTTTCTCTGAAAGTAGCTGCAGGGCAACCGGTTTTACAGTTGGCGGTGAAAGTATATGTAAAAATGGAGAAACGGAGTCTTCCACGAAGGATTTTGTAGATAAATGCCTTGAGATGTATGGCAATACGCTGGTGTGCCAAGAATGAAGTGTGTCCATGTTTTCTGAAAGCACTGTACGGCATCTGTGAAAAGATTTTGGCCATTCAATAGTTGGTCTATTGACCTGAGCTATGAAACCGTGTATGGCAACCATATTTGGTGGCTGATAAACTAAAAGGGACATTTGTTGTGTCCTCATAATGTACTTATGTACTATATCAGACACCATAAGCTTATCCAGGCATTTCACAGTCTTTTGCATCATAGGATCATAATATTGGAGGCTCAACATGTTTTCATGGATTCCATCCAAAATCAAATCATAATCGCCTCGATTAGATACCAGAGAAAGCAAAGAATCAAACTCGTTAGAAGGGTTTTTAAGGACTTTACCGGATTTTCTTCCCCGTTTCATTCTTGGTGTTTGAAAGATCTCTTTCCAGATATCTAGTGCACTTTTTGATGAGTCCTTCTGGCCAACCACTTGTGAACTGAGTTCCAACATATTGAGGGTCTCCTTCCTCTTGTTGAGAAATTGAAGAGTATTCAGGCACGAGCGGATGTCACATTCAGTGTACTCGACCAATGCAGAGAGTGCTATGGAATTCACCCTTACTCCTTCATTGTTGCATATGTACTTGAGCCTGCTTACAACACGATTCACTGTTGGCTGAACAAATACAAGAACCTTTGCCACCTGACGTAAAGGCCTTATTGCTGGAGCGTATAAGTCATTACAAATACAAATCACAGGTCTTAAAAGGGTTAAATTCCTTTGCTTCTTTCTTGAGGATTTCTGCCCAGACTGGTCGTCTATGGCGGAATTCTCTTTTCCAGTATCAGATTTCCTATCACCAGCAGAAACCATCTTTAAAATGATGTCAATAGCACCCTTGCCCTCTCCAAGAGCACCATCGATTTCATCAATAACCAAACACTTTGGCTTCGCATCAGCGATCACAGAGTCCATCTGAACTGCATCAAGGATTTTGCTTTCAACTATCGAAGATGACCGGTCATCACTGGCATTAATCTCCACCACACGGTAACCACAATGCTTAGCTGCTACATGGGCAAGTGTTGTTTTTCCTAATCCAGGAGGGCCACATAACAACATGATCTTCTTTTCAGGTGGACCAGAATGCTTTTGCTTCTTATCCCACGTCTCATGGAATTCCTTTGAGCCATTGTTTTCCTGATGCTGGTAAGTATTATTGAAAGCTCCTTTACTGTATTTCGAATCGGGATTAATCTTAGAGAAATTCCTAGAAATTTGAGAACGTCTAACAGCAGAGGAATGCCGTTTCAGAGCAGACAAAACATCATCTGATGTGCTCTTAATGTCAGATCCAAAAACAGAGGAATCCCATTGTTTCAACCATAACACCACCTCACGATTCGTATGTTCATCACTTAGAAGCTCAATAAACGAATTTGGAGCATACTTATCAACCCAAAGTTGCTCTTGATTTATTAATGGTGCTTCTGAAAAAAGGATGTTACTTTCACCTTCAACACTTTCTTGCAAAGCTTTAGCGAACTCATCATGCTCCACTCTGTGCATCAAAGCCCTGATAGGTTCTGAGATTAGACCATCCGAATTCCGCTTCACATCAAGCTTCTTCATTTTCTGCTCTTCTAAAGATTCCCCAACCGTAAAAATCTTTGAATAAACCCTTTCCCCATCCAAACCTGTTACCGGAATGCAATCCCCGTCTATTTCCGTCGCATACCTTGACAAAAATTTCTCCACCGTCTCCTCCTCCGCCATTACCACATCAGCAACAGTATTTTCAGGCCGTGGCGGCGGCGAGTACCTCAGCCAATCCTCAGCATCATCGTCACTGACACCATCGTTTCCTCCCTGTCTCTCCTTCTCCGCTACGTCCACATCAACCACTCTACTCCTTTTTTCCACCACCGCAGGCGGAGGAGCAACATTTCCGCCTGAAATTTAACTGATACATCATCAGATCGAAGGCGCTTTTTGGGATTAAGCTCTGAAAGGGAGTTTTCTAATAAACGTTCTTGTACGGGATCTGGAGGTGGTTTTTGAGGCTCAGATGGCAGCGATTCGATCAGCTCGGGTTCTGATACGGGAGAAGGAGGTTGTTGAAGATGGTCGAACTCTTCGGTTTCGAATTCATCCAAGAAATTAGAGTGGTTGGCTTCTAGGTATTCGAGTTCTTGAATGTCTGGAAAATCCATCTCCATTTTTTCCGGTGAGTGTTTGTGCGTGTTCCGCCACTCTCGGAAGCTGGAAAGGAAGTAAAGAGCCCTACACGGTGTGCAGTTTTGGCGGGAAAAAATGCAAAAATTCTACTGTATGGCGGGAAAGAATTATAATTTAAAAACAAAAATGTTTCATTTCATCCGATTTTTTTTTTTCCTTTTTCTTTTCCTTTTCACCGATACGAAATTACTGAAAAAGTTTTTTTGTTTTTTTTTTTTTTGGAAAGAACTATTATTAAAGAATATCTGCCAAACAGGCGACCAGTCACCCGGGGGCGAAGTGTCTCAAGATGTCCGAGTTAAAACTAACAAAGCATGTCGATTTAAAAGGTGCGTAGGGACATTCCCCATACGTCGAATAAAAATAAAGGAAACAGAAGTGAAACTAGATAACATGGCCAAACAGTCTTGTACTAGACATCCATATGCCGTAAGATCTTCGACAGGTCTGCGGAGCCTCGAGATACACGCCAAACAATCGCTCTCTACATGTAGTCGTTGAATCCCCAAATGGCGCGCTTCCTCTAAAGCCAAGGAAATAGCCTTTAGCTCCATATATTCCACCGAGCCCCCTGGATCAAAGTGATATGCAAAAGAATGAAGAACTGACCCATGCGAATCTCGAAAAATGACTCCTACTCCTGCTCCCGCCTCAGTAACTGACACATCAACATTGCCCTTTATAACACCTTCTGATGGACGCACCCACTTATCCACAAAGTGTGGGACGGAGGCCTGCGTCTGATAAGCCGCCAGAGCCTCTGCATACTCCGCCGATGCTGCTAAAGAGCGTGTACACACCGCGGAGACGTAAACAGCCCGATCGTCAAACACCGCAGAGCAACGTGCCTTCCAAATCCCCCACATGAGCCACACAAATCTCGCGGTGTCCTGAACACCCTGATCCTCTACTAAACGCATAAAGAAATCCGCAAAAGAGGCAGAACCGTTCAGACACAATAATGTGATATTATTTGCTTTCAAATCAATACTTATAATATACACGTACATAGTCAGTTGATTGTGACGTAGATCTATTATAATCAATGATGTAAAAATACATTGTATTACTCATTCTGTCACGGTATCGAATGTGGGAGAAAAAAGTCATATGCAGTAGGGCGGACACACGTGGGAGAAAAAGGGAGTCAATGTCCCTACCGAAATTCGAAAAAAATTATATTAAACGACGTAGTTTTAATGTTAAAAAAAATCGCAATCCATCGCTCGATTTATACATCCGTATACATCTAAGGGGAAGAAAATATGAATAGCTATGGTTATATATGCATCTGTCTTATCCGAAGGAGAATAACGTCTTAGAAATTATTTTCTTTTTTTTATAATAAATTTTTTATTATTTTAAAAAAGGGCAAACCTCACAAGGCCAAGGTTCATAGCCGAAAAAGCTGCAAAAGAGGGGAAAAAACGCGTGGTTGTCGTCGTATAGATCTGGATAGGAAAAAATGTCAACTACACAAAAATCACAAAGATGTAATAGATATTTAGACAAAATTAAACACTAATAATATTCGTAGTCATCATCATATTTGTGGTAACTCTTGTTTCTTGCCCTTGTCGTTACTTCTTGATAGGGTGCCTCTTCCAAGTAGTCCTTATTCTCGGATGCCTCTGTCCATTCTTCATAGTTGTCATAGGATTTTGAATTTAGGTATTGCTTTGATTCCTTATCTGAGGCGTCAAGTTGATCTTTTATTTTATCTATATCCGAGTCGCATGCAAATTTATCATGTTGATACGAGCGCTTCTTGGGCGGTGTCTTGTCTTTCTTTCTAGCTCGTCCTTTCTTTTTTGTAACAGCATCAGGTTCACTTTTCCCCCCTTTCAAAGCCGACTCAAGGTAGGTAGGGGTTGGGGCCTTCGAAGTATCACCTGGATTAATCAGTGGGTCTCTTGGGTCTTTTTCTGTAATGTCAGAATTTATCGAGTCGGGTATAGCCCCGGAAGCGTCAAAACGGGCCTGCAAGGTGGAGTGGAAAGCTCTTAAGCTGTCATGCGAAATCGATTTCCAGTCCCAGTATTCTTCGAAACCGGAGCACTGTGTTGTCCCTTTTCAATTTGATTATGTATCTTATTCTTCGGGTATTCAAATGATTTGGCACTAGGATCCAACGCCAAATTTGGCTGAACAGTCTCAACCACATGCTCATTTGGGGTAAGAGGGTGATGTTGTTTAGCGTTATCGGGATTTCTGTCAGTTTTCTGGCATAATAGGTACATAGACTTTTTTAATTTTGCTTCCGCCCACGGGCTGTTTAGAAGGGTTCAAGGGAGGGGTGGGTTTAAACGACGGATATTTTCTTTTGCATCCCTCCTCCAAATGTCCCAATCTCTTGCAGTAGAGCAAAAAGAGGGCCACGACTCAGCATGAACTTCCTGCCAAAAACCATCATTAACCCCCTCCCCGACCCAAAAACGCGTACACACCGGTTTGGCAACATCAACCTCGACAAGAACACGGGCCACCGATGGCCTTGTCATTGAACGGGTTGAAGCATCAACTTTTAAAGGCCGTCCAATAAGGTTAGCTAGCTTTTCAACATAAAATTCATTCAATAAAGGAAGCGGAAGATCTGGTAAAACAAACCAAATTGGGACCAAAGGGGAATCCTCATTAAGGCGAAAATCTATTGTCCATTTGGTGAAAATCATGCGTGCTTTACCAACCTTCCAAAGACCACGAGTGAACAACCTATTATAATCATCTTGACAACCCGGTTGAACCAAAACGTGACGATTATCCAATAATCCTAGTTTACAGGGCAATTATACATGTTAGGGGAAGATATATATAGATGTTTTTTTAAAAAAAAAGAGAATATAGATGTTGTTTTACATGCTCAATTTAACAACTGCATAACTCAATCGTGCATTTATGTGATATGTATTTTTCTTGGTCATAACATTCCGTATGTCAATATTTGATACATTATGATACACTTCTATATAATACATACGACACAAAAATATATACAGCTACATTTTAATCAAGATGACATTAGCCACAAAATGCAAGAACTCTTCGCAAGTACAAAGATCACATCGCCTTTCCACTTCTTAAACCAACGGTTGGAAGTTCTAGTTTTTTTTTTTCTTTTTCGGATGTGAAGGTTTTAATACACATTAATAATGTCCCTGGCGAGGCTTGAACACAGATCGTCATTTCAAAATATAACCTAGCTACCCGTTAGGCCGGTGTATCGAGTGTAGACTTCTAGATGTTGCCAAAGATATTTTGCAGCTTGTTATATGCCTAGGAAAAAGGAAGGAAATCAAATGCGAATTTGAATCAAACAACTATTTACCTATTGAGGCTGGTTGGATACTTGACCATATAAAGAGCTAAGGAGCCGAAGAAATGGTAGATCACTTACGGTCAAAACTTATGTTTTGTTACCTTCCATCTGAGCACAATTTGTAATAAATCTCATACAATTTTTTTAAGTTTAAGTCCAATATACACGGCCGACATGATTTGTAGGTGCATACTGTTTGTAATAGTTTTTTGTTAAGCTGGATTGAATTTGGAAAAAATTGCAATCAATTCCAGTAGACTTAGGGGAACAATATGAGATATTTGAGAAAATTTGGATTAGCATAGAAGTGCAAGATCAAGCTCAAACAAAGAAAGACATATTTATTGTGAGAGAAGCCTTTGATCAGATTTTGAACAAAGATGTTGTACTTGTGTTTTGGAGTTGATCAAGGTGTTGTCTTGCTCATCAGCTAAGGCTTAGTGGATGCTTGGAGTTGTAACACACACGTAACAAAACCTATCAATGGTAATGATGTTGGTCAAAAATTATAATCGGGTAATTGGATGATTTAAGTTAGGAAAATAATACAAGAATAACTAGATTTGTATATGAATTTGGACTGAACTCTTTGAGAGAGCTGCCTACGTATCCGATTCAAGTGTCGAATCAGAATCAAGTCCCCCTCGTAGTTCAGAATGCCTTTTTATCCTTTCTGATCGTGGGGATAACCCCCCTCTTCCATAGTGGGAAGTTATCAGTAGCTATTTTATCAATTGTAAGGCGTGTGATCTATCCACGCTTGCAAACGATTATGTCATTATTGACTCGGTCTTTGTCCTGCTCATCCTGTCCAGAAGCGTTTCTGACCAGAACATGGCGAAGTCCTGCTCATCCTATGACTCTGTCCAGAGGATCTTCTGCACAGAGTCTGGTGGAGTCCTGCTCTACCAATCCATTCATCTTTATCGTGGGTCCGGCCCAATTGTATATAACCCGGCCTAGAAGGCCCATATATCATCATAAGTCCCCCCAGACTGGGGTGGACTGCTTTACAGCTGCCCTAGTCTACAACGTTGTAACTTCTGTCATCAATATATCGTGAAACGAGGCCAAGTTGCACCTGATTATTATCATAATTGTGAACTGAACCATCACGTCGCTTCTACTTCTTGTCACCTAATCACACCTCTTGTCAAACGACCCATTTATTTCAAACCTTTTGAATCGCCCTTCTGCAATTACAAGTAAGTTTCTCTCTTCTGCGTTATTTCTTCTTCTTTTTAATTCATTATCTATTTCATGAGTTTGAGAGCCGATACTGCCTCTAGTGACTCTGTAGAAAGGTTATTTTGATCGCCGGGAAAGACTTCAACTGTAATAGAAAGTGAAGAAGTGAATTCTTCTAACCGTGTCCCTTGTCCTAAAACTGTTATAAACGTAGATCATCCTTCTTCTTTAATTGATTTAGGGAATACTTCCACCTTTGGAGATAATCCCCTGTGTCTTTTGCCTTCTCATCTTCTTCCCCCCAGGATTTTCACTCCCACTCGATTGTTCATCAATATCCCGAAGACCACTCTGCCTTTTTAAACACCCTTAAAAGGGAAATCAATCGATTCGACAAAACCAAAGCTATAATGGCTTGCCATGGTGTTTCCAACAAAATGACCAAAACTGAAATGGCCAGTTTACTGAAAACCTATAAGATTCGTACTGACCCTTTTGAAGTTGTTCTTCCCAAGTCCACTGAGTATGCTTATAATCCCCCAGCGGGTTTCTGTACAGTGTATGCTGATCAGCTTCGTAGCGGTCTAAGATTTCCTCTTCCTCCTGGGTATGTCGAGGTGATGCGGTATTATAAGTTGGGAGTTGGTCAGATCCACCCGAATAGCGTCAAATTCCTTGTTGGGTTCATGATTTGGTGTCGTCTGAACACCACCCATTTCTCTGTAAGATTATTTAGGAACTTCTACCAATGTAAGTTAACACAGGGTATCAGGGGGTGGTACCATTTCTGTCGTAGAGCCGGTAAGCAGAATCAGATTATTCCTGTATCTGGTAAGGAAAAGTGGCAAGAGTGCTTCTTATTTGTGAGGCATAACAGCGAAGTGAATTTGGGTCGATGGAATACTTCTTCCATGAAGGACAAGTTGGAGGATCACCTAGATCTCGCTCTTGTCGAATATCTTAACAGCAACAAAATTTTGTTGACCTTGGATACGATCAGTTCTGCGTTGATAAACGCTGCACAGCTTCTTACTGCGGGTCCTACTGGCTATGTAGAATTCATCAAGGAAGAATATAACAAACGTATGTCTGAATTTGTTTTTTGCTCTTGTTTTTGAACATACTTTGATTATCTTTTGTCTATGCAGTGGCCAATGTGGACGACCTGATTAACATTGATGTTGACGAGGAGGAGGAGACAGAGCAGATGCAAGAAGATTCTGAACAGACCTTATCATTTATTCCTGAGGGTGGTGAGGCTTCTGCCCAGAAGGAAGCTGTGGACGTAGACATTGATTCTGGCGAGGCTGCCCAGAACACCATCTCCACTACAAGCCCTTCTGCTCAGAACACCCTGAACACCATTAATCCAGTGGAATTGCCCGTTGAAGAGGATCTCCCCGGTGATCATTCTACCAGTTTAAATGCTGTGCCTTTAAGGACTGTCTCCCAGAAACAGAAGAAAAGACACAAGTCAACCTCTTCTGGTAGTTCTGCGAGTGATTCCTCCTTTAATTTTGAAGATATGTCTGCTGAAGACTTTGCTGATTCTGTAAGTAGCTTTTTGTAGGATTTTTTTAATTTCTTCTTTGATTTTTATCTTCTAAGATTCAGCCTTTTGCAGTGCTACCGCCTGGGTAAGTCATTACACAAGAAAACCTCTAGCATGGCTAGGGAAATTGCTGCCCTGCAACAGAAGGTGGTTCACCTAGAAGAGACTAATGCCAAGGTGACTAGTTTGGAAGAAACCAACCTTGCACTGATATCTTCAGAGACTGCTGCTCGTCAGGAGATCGAGCAATTAAAAATTGATCTTGCCAAAGCTGAAGGTTTATTGTTCACCCAAGACGAACAATTAAAGCTTAGGGATCAGCAACTGAAGAAGATAAATGAGGAAGATCAACAGCACCTGGCCACAGCACAGAAAATGAAAGCTGACTTTGATGAAACCCTGAGGCAAATGGAAGAAACTTCTGCCCAGAATGTTATTCAGAAGGTTGTTGCAGGATGTAAGGTTTCTCCTCAAACTTATGAAGAAATTCAAGTCATCCTAGCTCATGCTATGCGCAGAGGATATACTCTTGGAGTTGATGAAGCCAAGCCCGCAGACTTAGGAATTAGCACCTTGCCTAATCATAAGTTATATGATAAAAAAGCCGGCGAGATCTTCACTAAGCGGTATGATGAATATAAGAGTGAAGAAGACATCGTCCGTAAGTATGCCAAGAAAAAATCTGCTCAGCCTTCTGCTGCACCTTCATCTTGACTTTATTTTCTTGAAACTTTGTATAAGTAACTTTGGATTTTGCTGCAACCTTTGAGCAGCTTTTGTAATAACTTTATCTGGTTTTCGTTTTCACAGTATGCTACAATGATTGTTATATTTGAATTGGCTTTTGTTTTGATATTTTCTGGCTTATAGAGCTTTATCTCCTTATTGCGCTGCAAAGAAGTTAGGATTTTGTCCTTAGCTTCTTTATATATATAATGCATCTTCTGCACAGAATATCCTCTCTAGTTTGACATTTAGACTTTTACTGGGACCTCTGCCCAGAGTATTTTTGCGCTGCAAGCTTAGCACTTAAGTTTTTAATGGGTCTTCTGCCCAGAGTCCCCTTACGCTGCAAGTTTTGCATTTCGACTTTATATTGGGTCTTCTGACCAGAGTGTCCTTGTGCTGCAAGTTTGACACTTAGATTTACGATGGGTGTTCTGCCCAGAGTGCCCTTGCGCTGCAAGTTTGACACTTATATTTTTGCGATGGGTCTTCTGCCCAGAGTGCCCTTGCGCTGCAAGTTTGGCACTTATAATTTTTAATGGGTTTTCTGCCCAGAATGTTTTTGCATTGTGATTTTTAACGCTCAACATGTTTTTTGGCATTTTGCCTTTAACGTCTTGCGTTTCAATAAAATATTAAAATATGCAAGCATATAACATAGAAAATAAGTAAAAATAATTTATTCCCAATAGATAATAACTGCAGAAAGTAAAGTTCTTTTAAGGATAATATTTCCTTAAGTGAACAGCGTTCCAACTTCGGGGAATCGTCCGTCCAGAAGCATTAGTCAATTGATAAGATCCTTTTCCATGCACTTTGATTATTTTGTAAGGACCTTCCCAATTTGGGTCTAGCTTTCCAGTTGGACCTTGCTTGCTGGCATCATTTTGCCTCAGAACTAAATCACCTTCTTTAAAATACGTACCTCTAACTTTGGAGTTATAGTATTAAGCGATCCTTTGCTTATACTTGGCCATCTGTATCAATTCTATGTCCCTTTTGTGCTCCAGCTCGTCCTTGGTGTGCAGCATATCTACCTCCTGTGTTTCTAGACAGTACAATTCCGTCCTGGGAGATTTGTGCCCAATCTCTGTTGGTATTACTGCTTCACATCCATATGCTAAGGAATATGGAGTTTCCTGTGTAGCGGCATTTGGGATAGTTCTGTATGCCCATAAGATGATCCACCCAATGAGATCCTTCCTGTTCCAACCTTTTCTTCAATCCTTGCTTTATTTGCCTGTTGGTCTGCTCTACCTGCCCATTGGCTTGAGGATGGGCCATTGAGGTAAAGTGTTGGGAGATTTCTAGGTTTGTTCACCAGGTCTGCACTCCTTGATCCTCAAACTGTGTGCCATTATCAGAGATAAGAACTTTAGGAATACCATATCTGCACAAAATATTTCTCCACAGGAATTTCTGAATTTGGTTGGCTGTGATGGTGGTCAAAGGTTCTGCTTCCACCCATTTGGTGAAGTAATCTACGGCCACTACCAGGAACTTGAAATTTCCCGGTGCTCTAGGTAACGGACCCACTAGGTCTACTCCCCATTGATCAAAAGGCCATGGTGACACAATTGGTGTCATTTCTTGTACAGGATTATGTGATAAATTTCCATGCACCTGGCATGCCTTACAAGTTCTGACTAGCTTCTTTGCGTCTTCTTACATTTCTGGCCAGTAATATCCAATAAGCTTACATTTTCTGGCCAGAGCTCTTGCTCCCAAGTGATTTCCACAAATTCCGAGATGGATTTCTCTCGGCACATAATCTCCTTCATCCGGGGTGACGCATTTCAACCAGGGTGCTGCATAAGATTTTCTGTACAGAACCTCGTTGAACAGGGCATATCTGGCCGAGAGCCTTATCAGTTTTCTGGCGCGTACTTTATCTTCAGGGAGCCTTCCATCTCCCAGATACATTACAATTGGATCCATCCAAGTTTCCGCCTGTGTTATCGGTTGTACTTCAATCTCATCACATCTCTTCTGTTTTAACTGTTCAACCAACACTTTCTTGTTAGACAAAAAATTTGACCCTAGCTTAGATAAAGCATCTGCTCTGGTATTTTGGGCCCTAGTTATCTGTCCACTTCCACCATTAAGAAGTTTTGCAATTTCCTTTGTGCAACCGCAAGATATTTCTTCATGGGGCCTTCCTTAGCTTCGTATTCTCCTTTGATATGATTGGTTACAAAGTGCGAATCAGTGTACACTTTCAGGTTCTGCACACCTAATTTCTGTGCTAGGTTCAATCCAGTTATCAAAGCTTCATATTCCACTTCATTGTTAGTGGCTTGAAATTCAAAGTGAAGAGCATATGGGAATTCTTCGCCTTTTGGGCTAATGAGTAGGAGTCCTGCTCATGCCCCTTCTTTGTTTGAAGCTCCATGTACATAGAGTTGCCACTGTTCAGCATTTTTTTGCTCTGCCTTTTTCTCTACAGCGAATGCTTTTTATTCTGCCAAGAAATCGGCTAATGCTTGGGCTTTAATTGCTGTTCTTGGTTTGTATTCGATGTCAAACCCTGCTAATTCAACTACCCACTTTGCTAATCTCCCAGACTTGTCTGGTTTATTTAAAATTTGCTTTAGGGGCTGATTTGTCAACACTATCACTGGATGACTTTGGAAATATGGTCTTAACTTCCTTGTGGCATGCACCAGGGCCAGAACCTCTGAATACCTGATCTCAGGGCCTTGTAAGGCTTTGCTTACAAAATACACAGGCCTCTGTAACATACCATGTTGTTTTACCAACACAACACTTACTGCTTCGTTGCAAAAAGATAAGTATAAAAATAATACCTCACCTTCCTGAGGAGGGGTTAAAGTTGGAAGGTGACTGATATGATCCTTTAAATCCTGAAAAGCTTGTTGACATTCTGCATTCCACTCGAATGGGCTAGCCTTTCTGAGAATTTTAAAGAAAGGTAGTGACTTCTGCGCAGATTTTGACAAGAAACGATTTAGCGCTGCTAATCTTCCTGTTAATCGCTGGACTTCTTCAATATTCTTCGGTTCGGGCATAGTTTTTAAAGCTTCCAATTTATCAGGGTTGGCCCTGACACCTTCTTTGGATATCATATTGATAGGAACCAACTTTACAGTACATTTCTGTACAGTTCAGCACACAATTATCGCATTTCTGGCATGTTTCGGGTGAGTTTAGACCCTATCTTGAGTATTAAATGAGGATTTATTGCACGGCGAGTGACTGTCGGTTTTCCGTAAACTCGACCTTATTTTAGCATTTTATACTCGTTTTCCCCGAGCACCCATAGTTTGCGGGGTTATGCGTTTTCGTGTTGTTTTCATATGGATGCAGGACTAGGGTGTCTCGAGAGCCTGAAAGACGAGAAGTATGAGTTTGGACGTGTCCGAGGCGAAACACGGAGGTTGGAGGTGAAAAAGTGAAGATTTGGGCCGCAAGATGGCTGTCCGGACGGACAAGTTGTTGTGTCCGGACGGCTAACTCACTGGTTTTTGGAAGATTATTTGATGAAGAACCCGTCCGGACGGACAGAATCAATATCCGGACGGACAGAGAATCATCTAGACGGACAGAGGAAATATCCGGACGGACAAAAGCAAGACATCCGGACGGACATCTATGCATCCGTCCGGACACCTGTAGAATCAAGAACAGTCCGGCCGGACACTGATGGCATCCGGACGGACAGAGGTTTTTTAATATAAGGCAGCTCATTTTCTCACAGCAGGAGAGGAGAGGAAGAGGGGTGCGATAATATTAGAAAGTTTTGGAGATTGTGGGCGATTTTCTTCATCTTTTAGAGTTAGATCAAGTGTTATATATCATTAGAATCCTCTTTCAATCCTCTCTTTGATCTACTAACTTTTAGCTTCGATCCGTAACTTTTCACTTGGCAAAAATTCGATTTTTTGTAAGCACATTTGGTACCTTCTCCAAGTTGAATAAAGTAAGTATGTTCTTTTGTTATTCTATTGTTGTTGTGATGTTTTTCTTCCGTTTTTATTGCTTAGATTTGATTATGAGTAGCTAGATCCCTCGTATGGTCGAACCACGTGAATGCGGGTGAAACACCATTGGAGAGATGAACCGGGAGGTAGTGGAGCGCGTAATTTAACGTTTTAATCGATAATCCATATCACGAAACTTGTTTTGATTGTTTTAATAGCTTTGAATGAGATTGACAACCTTGTTCATTGTTGCACACACGTTAGCTTATAAATGTATGTTGCGGTGACGTGTGGGAACGGGGTTTCGGGACCGTAGAAGTTTTGGGTTTGAAAGGTAGTCTGACACCTACCCGTGTACTAGGTTGACGCCCTAGTCATCAAGTCCAGTTCCAATACGGGGTTTGACCTATGAGTTTTCGTTAGACGGCATGGTAGAGTGAGGCACACTCCCGAGGTAATCTTTCTGAGGGTAAAGTAATCCGTTGGATCGTAGTTCGGCCATACCTCTTTTAATTGTTTAGAATTCCGAGTAGTGTAATCTTTCTTTTATGCAGTAGTATAACTTCATATCTATCTGTTTGACCTGAACTGAGTGCTAAGTCAACTGTGGTACTCAAAAACCAATCTCTGTGAGTTCGACCTCGGACTCCTAAAGCACTATCCTACAATCGACCCGGTCCACTGCCGGTTAGAAAGTAGATTTTGCTAAGGTTTCGAGTTTTTACTTGTTCGACCGGACCGTAGAAAATCCGCTTATCACATATAACCCAGAAATTTGCCTGACCTCACTCCAAAGGTACAATTTTTTGGGTTCAACTTCATTCTTGTTTGTCTTAACACTTGATAAACTTCTGCTACATCTTTCAAATACTGGTCAAGAGTCCTGCTCTTGATCAATAAGTCATCCACATATATTTCCATGGATTTGCCAATTTGTTGGTTGAAAATGGTATTGACTGCCCTTTGGTAGGTAGCCCCTGCATTCTTTAATCCAAAAGGCATAGACACATAGTAGTAGGAACCAAATTCAGTAATAAAAGCAGTTTTTACAGCATCCACAGGGTCCATCATAATCTGATGATATCCCTTATAAACATCTAAGAAAGCAAAAATTTCATATCCAACTGTAGAATCTACTAGCCTGTCAATTCTAGGGGAAGTGTAACTATCTTTAGGGCATGCCTTATTTAGATCTGTGAAATCCACACACATTCTCCAGCTGCCATTTGGCTTCTTGACTAGTACCGGATTTGCTAGCCACTCTGGATATATAACTTCTCTAATCATGTTGGCATGCAACAGCTTCTCTACCTCTTGCTGGACAGCCTGTATCCTTTCTGGGGTGAAAGATCTTTTCTTTTGCTTCACAGGTTTTCTGGTTGGGTCAATGTTGAGCTTGTGGACAGCTAACTCCTTTGACAGTCCAGGCATATCACTTGCTTTCCATGCAAACACATCTTTGTAATCTTTCGAGATTTTGACCAGGGTCTGCTTCTGCTCAGCTGGTATCCATGATCCTATGCTGACCGTGGATTCGGGGTCGATTTTATCCAACATTATTGACTCCACGGCATCATTAGACTGCCAACTTTTTTCTTCATCTGGAACAAGATCTTCCTTGGTCACCTGCTGCACTTTCATCTTTCCACTGATTGTGGCTGTGTAGCAATTCTTCGCAGCATCCACATCTCCCTTAATAGTGGCTTCTCCTTCGAATGTCAGGAATTTCATACTGTTATGTGCCGGCGATACTACTGCTCTGAGGTCGATCAATGCCGGTCTACACAAAATCACATTGTATGCCGATGGGGCTTTCACTACTACATAATTGACCATCGAGTCTTGCTCTGTGAACCGTGTCTGAAAGTTGTTAATAACCTTAACATACCCACAGGATGGATGGGGGTCCTGTAAATCCAAAAAAAGGAGTTGACACATGAGTCAACTCCGAATCTGTTAACTTCATTGCTTGGAATGCACTATAATATAGCACGTTTACTGCGCTGCCGGTGTCTACGCAGATTCTTCTGACTAGGTTTCTCTGTATAACAGCTTCTATTACCAGTCCTTCGTTGCTCACGACGGCTGGTAATGCATCTTTTGGGCCGTACTGAACGGTTCCCATTACCTTTTGCTTCTTTGGTTCTCCTTCTTTTTCTGTGCTGTCGCTCTTTTCTTTCTGGGCAGCCTTGTTAACTCCTGTCGGTCCTCCAACGATTGTATTTACCATGTTGATTGGGGCATTTCCTCTGTGCCCGTCAGCATCAGGAGATGGGTCTCTATGTCTCCTCTGATTATTTCTGTCCTGATTGTTGTTGAATTTCCTGAATTCCTTTCTTCCTCTAGGGTTGTCACCTTGCGTACGATCGATGCATTCATCGATCTTTCCTTCCATGGATGCTGCATCTATATCTCTGATCAGATCCCTACACTGCTCCGAGTCGTGCCCAATGTCTTTATGGTATTTGCACCACCTTGTATGGTCTCTTTTTTCCCTTGGACCCTTCAGGGGATGAGGTGTCCTGGCAATTCTTTTTTTCTCCATTATTGCCAGAACTTGATCACGGGATCTGTTCAGAGGAATAAGGCCTTTGTCTGCAAAGCACCTTTCTTCCCTAATCTATCAGAAATGGGAGCGGTTACCCTGTCCCAAACTGATTTTCTTTTCTTGTCAGATCTATCATCAGTTTTTCCTTTTTTAGAATCCCTGTTGGACTCCTCTCTCTTGGCTCTGTTAGCCTCTTCTCCTTGACAATGTCTGTATGCAATTTCCAGACATTCTTCCATTGTGCTTGGATTCTTGCTGCTTAGCTTGGCATGTAACCGCCCTTCTTTCAGACCTGCTACGAAGGATGCCACTAAAAACTTATCATCCAGATCTGCTATCTGAGATGATTCTCCATTGAATCTTTTGATGAACTGCAGTACTGTTTCATCATTTTTTTGTCTGATGGTCAACAAGTATGTTCTGTTTCTCTGAAACGGCCTTGCAGCGATAAATGCATGCATGAATTTCCAGACATCTCTTCTCGTGCATTAATTGTATAGGTTCATATGCTGGATGTACTGATGCATATGATCATATGGATCTTTCGTGCCATCATATAGCTGGATCTTGGGAATTTTAAAGCCTGGAGGACAGGGAAATGCATCAATGTCCTCGGTGAAGGGAGATATGATCGGGGTCAATCAGGTTATAATATACTTGACCACCATAAACCAATACTAGCAAGAGGACTAGGCCCATCGTAGTATAGCTATAGTGAATCAAGGTCGATCCCACAGGGAACCAATTGTGGATCATCTTATATACAAACAATTAATTAAACATGTCAAGGACATAGAGGTGGTCTACGACCAACATAAAACAAGAAAAGTAAAGACACGACTCGACACAACGTAATTAACCTCCCCAATTATAGTCTTTATCGTTTGGACCTAGATAATTTATATAATAAACTGAACTTATTAATTGTCAATCCGTTTGTATCTATCTTAGATTGGCTACGGAGTCATCCTCTTTAACTTGACTTAGCACCGGTAAGTCACTAAATCACTGTGATATTGTTACGTGACTTCGCCTTTTAGTGCCTCCATCTCATATAACTCACACGCTTACGACTCTAAGGATGCCGATATTGACCGTACACCTCATCTAGGCAACATTCCTATGGTTAGGCGTACTTCCTAAACGATCACTCAAGCTCTCGTCCAACTAGCAATTACCAAGTTATAGTCTCATGCTAATCTACGACGTACGTATAAGCAGGTGCATGCAATTCCCAAATATAAACCTACCTAGATAACGCTGAACGTCCGAAGATCAATTCATGAGCCTACCTAAGAGTTTTATATTGGTATTTCCTTTTTACACGTTTTAATTAAACTAAGCGAGTAACGTAGCCATAGCCATACCTACTGAGATAATAAATTCTATTAAGTTAACCTAACCATAAAGACGTGGCTATTTAACGGATGAAAACAGGGCTCGGTCGACCGAATAGCTGGGCTCGGTCGACCGAATGGTCTTTTTCCCCCAGATTACATCCCTGAACGTATCTCTCAGCGTTTCATCATACAGAACAGATTAAACAGTAATTCGTAAAGCATTCATATAAACTAACACAGATACGCATTAATTAAACAACACAGATTCATGAATAAATACTAAGTCTATGACGTAGGTTATGGGATCCCCATAGACAAGGAGTAGCCACATCCCTAACGTCACAGCCTAGATCTACATCATCTAGCTATGATTAACTAATTCAAACGATAAAGCATAATTGGGAGGGATTAATTACTTAAAAGAAAGAAACAGAAAATAAGAGCTTACATATTTGCAGCCCTTAAATTGCTGGAAACACCCTCAATAAACTACATTGAATCAAGATATGAATAGAGTGATTTTATTGAATGATATTCTAAGGTATTTTTTACAATTTCTCGTAGCTGCTGCTTATATAGGAGTTTCTGCCGACTTATGAAGGATCTAGAAGGTAAATACGAAAAAATCCGAAAAGTGACCGAGCTGACACACTCGGTCAACCGAAGCACCCCACTCGGTCGACCGAAGCTATAGGCTCGGTCGACCGAACCTAAGTTTTCACATGTTAATCGTTTTTCTCGTCTATCTTGCTCCCCACTGCACGCTTGCGTGTTGATCTGATTAATCTTTCATTTAATGCTCCGATTTTCTTCCTTCCTTATCTTGAGATAATTGATTGAATGACATTAATCCTCTCGATTTGTTGTGATCTGCAAAATCAATAATTATCGCACAATAAATCGGCTTTTAATAATAAAAATAGATAAATACCAAATATCATATTAATAATCACTTAACATTAAATAATAAATATAAACGAGTGATTTAATACGAAATATATATTATTAATCTCGATTTAAGGTCAACATTGATGACTTTTACGGGTATAATTCGACCGTCATCAAGATACCATTCTGAATTCATCTTGTTTAGGTTTAAGGATGGCATCCAACTCTGCTCTAGCGTTATCACCACCTGGGTGAGTAACACCTACCCTTATACTAGATTCTGCTTCATGCTTCTCTTTTTTAGCTGTATGACGAGAAGTAGGTGTTTCTGAAACATCACCATCCTGATTCCTAGCTTTCAGCACTTCTTCAAAAATGGCTTTAATCTCGTCTCCTTTCAGATTTGCTAAGTTTTCCACTATCACCTGCCTAACCGCATTTGGCGTGCTGGTTTGTCCTTCTTCCATAATTTTCTTTCCAGGTTCTGGATCATCTCTCTCTGGGTTCTTTTCCCTGGTTTGATTTTCCTTTTCTGGTTGATTTTGTTGCTTCTTCAAATTTCCCTGATTTTTTGCCATTTTACTGTAACAACAACTCACTAACTAGAATCAGCCCTCCTTCTAGCGCCAAATGATGTTGCTCAAAAATTATAATCGGGTAATTGGATGATTCAAGTTAGGAAAATAATACAAGAATAACTAGATTTGTGTATGAATTTGGACTGAACTCTTTGAGAGAGCTGCCTACGTATCCGATTCAAGTGTCGAATCGGAATCAAGTCCCCCTCGTAGTTCAGAATGCCTTTTTATCCTTTCTGAACATGGGGATAACCCCCCTCTTCCATAGTGGGAAGTTATCAGTAGCTATTTTATCAACTGCAGGCGTGGGATCTATCCACGCTTGCAAACGGTTATGTCATTATTGACTCGGTCTTTGTCCTGCTCATCCTGTCCAGAAGCGTTTCTGACCAGAACATGGCGAAGTCCTACTCATCCTATGACTCTGTCCAGAGGATCTTCTGCACAGAGTCTGGTGGAGTCCTGCTCTATGACGTGGCCTTTTCTAGTGCTAATACAGTCCTTAACCGACAGTGTATCGGGTCAAACTGTAGTGCTAGTGTGGTGAGTCGAGTGTCGAATCCTCAGGGAAAACGTGGTAATTCTTTTAAGTGTGGTTAAACACCAAAGAGCTGTTATTAACTCGATCTAAACCGCAATTTTATAACACAGATCACTACTATTCTACTGAACATAAAATAAATACGTAATTTAAAAGTTATTCAAATATAATATATATAGATATATAAATATATATAAATGTACATAGATTGCAAAATATATATATAGATATAAATATATAGATACCAATATATTTATATAACTAGACAGATAAGTTTATAGAACTAGCCAAAGTTTATATAATTGAATTATACGATCTTTTCAATTAAACGGAATGTGCTCGATCTTTCCTTTTATATTAGGTCCAATTGAGTAAATGAAACGGTGCACTCCTGAGGTTAACAATTCCTCCTCACACGAGCGTATAAAATTGTCATATGTCATTGTCATCAGTTCAATCTCCACAACTGCCCCATGCTACTCTTAGTTAGTCTGAACAGGTACCGAGTACAAATCTACCCTGGATAAAAGAGGTTATTCCGTTTGTCAGACGGCCGATGTTATTCAAAAGGCTCCGGTTGTCAGGCGGATCGATTTAACTTTCCGGTGTTAGTTTTAATTAAACCGTTGATTTTAACATTATTACGATCTCGAGCACAATTTTAATAAGATTAATCTTTCCCAAGACAAATCTGCCCCCGGGTAGGAAATAGGATTCCGTTGTCACGCTTTACGCTCGGCCAATTTTACCCTCCGGTTTTTCTATCTTTTATCTCATATCCTAACTTCTCTGGTCAGTTCATCGTTAGGTTATATGGTGCGATTCATCTTGGTTAATTACGTCAATCCGAATATTATCAATACGTTACAAAATAGAAAAAGATTCAATTTACTCAATTTTAGGCAATTTTAATTAGACAGCATTCCTTTACCGAAAAGATCGAAATAAAACTATTACATAACTTTGGCTAGTTATTAGAGTTGGCCTAAAAACATTATAACAATGAAAAAGATAAAAACAAACTTAAATACTTAAGAAAATTTACCGATTACAAATGCTGAATCATAGTTGTATTCTTCCGGACATTACAACGACTTCAACAACACCGAACTTCCGATAATTTCTCGAGCATTACAACGATACTACGAGATTATTATTTTTGGCTTAAGGCCTATTTACAAACTACTACTAAAAAAAGAAAATAAGAAGAGAATATATATATATATATATATATATTGTATATATATATTGGTACACTTCGTTTGATCTGCAACTGAGCTCTTTATATAGAAAAAAGTCTTCAAGCCGGACCGGTCCGAGAGGAAGCCGGACTGGGCCGGTGTAATGATGATCTCCACCTCCTTGATTAATCAGCATGTGCTCCGTAGATATTTATAATTATAATTATATATAACTTATAAAATTCATATCTCGAGTTCTGGATCTCCAAAAATCATGATTCAAGAGGCATCGGAAAGCTCTCGAAAATCTACAACTTTCGTGAAGGACTCTTCTTCAGATAATGTCGTTTTGATGAGCCATTCGTTTGTCGAAGATATTTCTCGATTACCACTTAATCAAATCGATTAGCCACTTGACCCCTTTGATTGACCACTTGACCACTTAAGCAATTCGATTGACCATTTAAGCTCGTGACACTCTCTAAATCCTTCCAGAGATATGATTATACTTCAACATGTCGATTCTCGGGATCTCGGGTTATAAATCTGCAATAAAATACCACAAATACCCACGTAAATCTGACACGACACTCCGATTTACTAAAATCGGTACAAAATGATAACTTTTTACTATTATTACTAAATTTTACTACTAACTACTCTAAATTATAAAGATTAACATTTCGTACTATTTATACCATAATTTCATATATTTTATATAGAATTCGTTGATAAAACATAATAATATAACGTATATTTAATCATATAAAAGTAATACATCACTCTACCAATCCATTCATCTTTATCGTGGGTCCGGCCCAATTGTATATAACCCGGCCCAGAAGGCCCATATATCATCAGGTAATAAAAGAAATCTCATTAAATGAAAGTTTAAATGCAAGGTCATAGTTGATACATAATTGTGTGAAAGTTAAATATTATACATATGGTTGTTGTAACCTATCTAAAACCTTTGTTATATTCTTTACTTGCTCCAATATGAATGTTAAATGCTTGACTTATTATGAGTTCATTGAATCCACACTCAAGTATTTTCATCAACAAAAGTCCACTAGAACTTGATCTGAATCACTCTACATACTCAATATGTCTTTAATTTGTCATGGACACTCTTGAGCTTGTATGAGTTATATCTGAACAACTATAATCTACATATCTAACCACTTGATATGTATATAACTTATATACGTTAGTATTAAAGCAAAGCACAAATTATACTGTGAATATAAAGTTTTAAGAGAGCCTTTAAAGATGAGTGTTTGGCTTAACTACCATTCGCCCCACCCGGTTTTATATTGACTCTATAAGATCTTATATTTGGTATTAAAACTTGTGTTATTTGTGCTCAATTGCTTGAGACATCCTGAACATCGAAAATGTCATCAATGGAAGTTACTAAACAACAAAAGAGCGTGTCTAATACGAGACCACCAGATTTTAACGACAATCATTAAACTCACTGAAAAAGAGCCAAGATATTACATTGGGAATCTTAAGATACTGATTTATGATACGTGGTGAAGATAATACTTTTATCCCAATTAAAAATGTAAAGAAATTGATAAAAAGAATACTATATTATAGATGTTATCCGATTTTTTTTTTTTTTTTTTTTTTGAGGGGGATGTTATCCGATTCTAAACATAATTTCAATCAAAATTCATTTTTTAATATAACTTAAACTTTTTTTTTGAGGAATAATAAAACTTAAACTAAAAATTTCATGTTAAGATTATTTATTCATTCATTTTATTTTATTTTGCTATTCGCATTTGTGTGACAGACTGAAATAATGTGGCTTTCGTTCAGCCGCTTCAGCTTCCGTTTCCGGCGTTGCAAACGCCACCATGTCCGCTTCTTCGCCACCAAATACAGCGGAAGGGTTGTTTTAGCAACCGACAATGGCCGTTCATTCGGCATTGAAGTGGACTGCTCCAGTCCCAAAGCCGACGTCAGAGGCTACCTCCTTCCTCGCCGCGACCTCATTTGCAAAGTCGCCAACATTCTGCAAACTCCGGCGTCACGGACAGCTCCATCCGACCCCTTCCTTGAACTGTCAGACTATTTCGAGACCCTTGATTTAACCATCACACCCGCTGAAGCTTCAGAAATCCTCAAGGCTCTCAATTCCCCAATCCTAGCTTTGAAGTTCTTTCAGTTCTGCTCAACTGAAATTCCTGAATTTCGACACGATGCTTTCACTTATAATAGAATAATCCTCATCCTTTCCAATTCATGCCTTCCAAACGACCTTGTCCGTCAGGTGCTCGACGAAATGGATAGGTCAGGTGTCCGTGGCACGATCTCCACCATTAATTTGCTGATTGGTATATTCGGTGACGGCCAAGAAAATAAAGGATGTGAAGAATTAGAGAGGTGTTTGGGGTTGATGAAGAAGTGGGACTTGCAGCTGAATAGCTATACCTATAAATGTCTTCTTCAAGCGTATCTCAGATTGAATAATTTGACAAAGGCGATTGAAGTTTACCGAGAATTGAAGAGGAGAGGGTATAAGTTGGATATATTTGCTTGCAACATGCTTCTGGATGCTTTGGCAAAAGATGGAAAGGTTTGATTTTGTCCCTTCCCATTTCTCACACTTAACTGATATTTGAATTTTGTGGTATGGTGGGTTCTCTGGATATTTGAATTACTCTATGTTGGCTTAAAGCAAGCTCCTTGATCATGTTGAGGGCGTGCAATATCGGTGTTTTTTCCGTATGCACTTGTGTCCTGCTCTGTTTGGATAGTTATATCTGGATTGGCAAGAAATTTGGTGTTTCCACTTAGATGTGCTGCTGTATTCAGTGATCAAAAAAATGTGTTCTTCTCACAGGTTGACGAGGCTTACAGCCTTTTTGCGGACATGAAACGGAAGCACTGTGAACCAGATGAATATACATACACAATAATGATAAGAATGACTGGGAAAAATGGGAGGCCAGATGAATCATTGACTTTCTTTCAGGAAATGCAAGCAAAGGGCCATACACCTAATTTAATTGCTTACAACACTATGATCCAGGCTCTTGCAAAGGCTCGGATGGTTGACAAGACTCTGACGCTTTTCTCTAAAATGATTCAAAATGATTGCCGACCCAATGAATTCACATATAGTCTTGTTTTAAATGTTTTGGTAGCAGAAGGTCAGCTTGGTAAACTAGACGAGGTTGTGGAATTATCAGAAAAATACATGAATAAGTCTATTTATGCGTTTCTTATTAGAACATTAAGCAAACTTGGTCATTCAAATGAAGCTCATAGGCTCTTTTGCAATATGTGGAGGTTCCATGATAAAGGGGACAGAAATGCTTGCTTATCGATGTTAGAAAGTTTATGTAAGGCTGGAAAGACTGCAGAGGCAATGGATTTGTTAAGTAAGGTGCATGAAAAAGGAATATGTACGGATACCTTCATGCATAACACTGTGTTATCTGCTCTCAGTGGGTTAAAAAACATTCCTCTAATGCACGATCTTTACGAGAAGATGAAGAAAGAAGGCCCTTCACCGGATGTATTTACCTACAACATTCTGATCTCCGGCTTTGGTAGAGCTGGGAAAGTTGATGAAGCTGTCAGATTCTTTGAAGAACTCGAGAGCAGTGATTATGCCCCTGATGTTATATCGTATAACTCATTAATCAATTGTCTTGGGAAGAACGGTGATGTTGATGAAGCACACGTGAGGTTCAAAGAGATGCAAGAGAAAGGACTGAACCCTGACGTTTTCACTTACAGCACGTTAATCGAATGTTTTGGTAAGACAGATAAAGTTGACATGGCATATGAGCTGTTTAATAACATGATTTCAGATGGTTGTTGTCCAAACATTGTGACATATAATATCTTGCTAGACTGTTTTGAGCAAAGTGGGAGGACTGCAGAAGCAGTAGATTTATACGCGAAGCTTAAGCAGCAGGGACTGACCCCTGATACAATCACAGATACTATTCTTAGACGTTTGCAAAGCTGTTCACACAAGACGAATAGAATTCGGAAGAAAAATCCTATTACTGGTTGGGTTGTTAGCCCATTAGGGTGATGAAAGAAAACTTATCAGATGGATGTACTTATTTCTAACAGAATGGCGATGGGACTGCTCTTCAGCATGCCAAACATGTAGCCTTTCTGACTTGTTGGTTCTTGATGAGGTAATCTGCTGCCTCAAGACAAAAAGTGATTTACAAATTTATATACAGCTTGATCAACTGTTAAAAAGAGCATTATTTTGTGTTTTTATGTTGCAGGAGATATATACAAGACCCGGCTGCAAGGAGCATCCATCTATCATTTGGGCTCGAAGTCTCTCTAAGCTCAAAATTCATATAGATGGCACCATGAGGATTTTAAACTCTAATGAATTAGAGGGCTTGTTCATATGCATGAGTTTTTGTGACGGTTGAAGAATCATATGAATGAATGAATCAAAGAGCTGATGTGATTTCAGGCCTCGTGCAAGGACTGACAGGATGATCTTTAATCCAAGCTGGATGGTGGGATTGACGGCATGATCTTTAATCTGTGTGTTTACAAGCTCTGATATATTTTTTCGATGCTTAGGGATTAAAGAAGTCTTTGAAGTATGGAAGATTTTTACTGCACAATTGAAGGAAGTTTAGGAAACGAATTACAGAAGCTAGTTCATGAAATTGGGTGGTTGGCGATATTTAGTTAGATAATAGACAGGTTTTTTTACTCTGTTTCTTAGCTACAATGAAAGGAAATGATGATTGTATTTTATTTATAGAATGTGAATGAAATGGAGGCCAGCAATATGCTTTATTCTGCAAGAAATTTGTGCATCTTTTGTTTATTTATATGTTTATCAAAGGGAAATGCTATTACTACCACAATGGTTATTATACCCTTAAGCTTTTGTTCAGTTTGATCAATGACTACTAATGAGAGATTTATTTGGAACCTTAAAAAAGCTGTGAATTTCTTCATCGGAGAAAAAGATAAGCCATGTGAAGCAAAAACAGCACTGAAACATACACTATCATTAATATGATCCAGATTCAAAATTAAGGTTTACACTGAAGCAGAACAAAGAAGTTCTGCAGATTTCACTAGGTTTCCCCCTAACATAATGGTTTAAAAACAGACAAAATTTCCTAATAATAATGGTTAAGGAGAAACAGCAGCCAGTTTCTGAATCCTGCTTGATCGTCTCACTGGTGTTGCTGCAACAACATTCTTCACATTACTCCTATCTCTGCTACCCTGTACACACACAAACAAACACAAGCAAATAAAACATTAATCAAAACCACTTCTTGCTTTAATCAGTAATCACAACAGTAATCAAAAACTGTATATTATAATGAATGATACCTGTTTCTTTGAAAACTTCTTTTCAGCAGTAAAGCTTCCACGTGAAGGCGATGATTCTGCAGTTGTGCTTTCTTCTATAGACGACGAATAAGCAGCAGCCGCTGCAGAGCCACTTGGCAGCAACACGTCATCAATATCATAACAACTGCTCGTTGTGCTGCTCGTCTTCTTCACCTGATCGCTATCAGTTGTCTTGGCCTGTTTATAACCACTTGAACGAGAGCTGTAGACGTCATCAAACACAAGTTCTCCAAGCAACTCTACATCTGGGGCCTTGATAAAGATCACCTTCTCTGACACGAAAACTGGTGTTTGAGATGGTTTCAAAGCTGTGTCAACTTTTTCTTGTAAATGTTTTCTATCAACAGACAATGGTGCTTGATTTGATGCAATTTCTTTCCTAGATTCTTTGAGGAGTACTACTGTAACTGGCTTCAAATCTTTTACTGGACTTTGTATTGTTCCGTGGGCAACGAAATAAACCAGCAACGAAAATGCAAGAATCAATAGCAGGGCCATTAGGTGAGCTTCTGTGATTCCTTCCTGTACTGTAACATTGGTTTCAGTTGATTTTCCATCACTGTCCATCATATTGGAGTGAAATGTTCCATTATGCCCGTTTTCCTTGCTAGTTTCGTGGCTCCAAGATGCAACGTTATCACTGTCTATCACGGTTCCATTATCCTCGTTTTCCTTGGTAGTTTCTTGGCTCCAAGATGCAACATAATCGCTGTCTATCAAGGTTGAGTGAAAAGTTTCATTATGCTCGTTTTCCTCGGTAGGTTCGTGGCACCAAGATGTGGTCTCTTCCATATTTTTACCTATATCTTCAATAAGTCCAATATTCACAGTTTCCTCTTCTTTCTGCTGAATTTCTAACAATTCATTAGCACCGTCAATCAAGTCAGCAGCTTTCTCTGTTTCAGAAGAGCTATCTTGGCCAATATACGTATCTCGGTCAACGATCCTTTCAGAATCTAGGGGCTCGTTTTCCTCTTCTTTCTGATGGATTTCTAACAATTCATTAGCATCATCAATCAAGTCAGCGGCTTTCTCTGTTTCAGAAGAGCTATCTTGGCCAATATACGTATCTTGGTCAACGATCCTTTCAGAATCTAGGGGCTCGTTTTCCTCTTGAGAGAGATCGTTGTTGTGCAATGTCCCTGAACCAATTTCTTGGATTTCCCAGAGCTGGAATTGGTCAAATCTCTCTGTTGTCTCATCTGATGTATCCTTATAATCTCCTTTTAATGCAGTCTGATCAAAATCAAGCTTCATGATTTCTAAATCTTTTGCACCAGGCAACTTTTTCAGTAGCTCATTATACGGATCAAATGTGTCGTTTTTCGAAACATTAGCCATTACCACTACTTCATTCTCGACCTGCAAAACACTATGAACACTTCTGCGCTCCATGTGTCTATATCCCGAACTAAAGTTCATATAAGTCATCTGTGATTGCTGTTGTATGATGATGTTCATGGAGGAGTAGTTTGCAAGTGAAATTTTTCCTAATTGGAGACCAACATTGTCGTTCTTAGGAGAACACATGTAAGAGGTTGTAAATGCAATAATAGTCAATAATAACGTGAACTCGAAAACTAGTTTGAAACAACATTTTCCTCTTTCCACCTTGATTTCTACCTCACCACCACCAACACCAAGTTGAGTCTGGTTTTCTTGTTTTGTAATACCTTCTTGTGCAGGGCTAACTACGGTATCTGTTCGTCTGGTTTGGCTATCAACAACATTTTGGGGAGCAGAATGACAAACTGGGGGTAGTCTAGAATCATCTTTCTTTTCCTCTTTTGATTCGTGAAGATCAATGATTCTGCGCCGTCTGTTTGGGTTGTACCTTAGATACTTAGGCCTAGGGGACAGGTAATTAGTTAATGGATCATATGGCTTGCTACACTTAGTGTGATGCTCATCTCTATCAGACTCAGATGAGCAGTAGTTAGCCAAAACAGACCTAATTGACGACGGTTTCTCTGTGTTAGATTTAACCCCGTCTTCAAGATTGAGGGAGTTTTGTGGAGGAGGGATATTATCCAAAGGGGTGTCGTCTTTAGGGGACAAAATCTTCTTTCTTGGAAGTGAAGCCTTTGTTGCAGCAGAAATAGTAGGTGACATGGAGTGTTTGCGTAAAGTTCTTTGAGGATTTTGAGAGGAATCCATCAGATCCATTGTGTTCTCATTCTCATCAATCTCACCTATTCAAGAAATTGTTTTCTTAGCAAAATAATCTAACAAGAATTCAAAAGAATTCATGAAATGATAAATGTAATGGAGCCAAATACAGCAAAAAGAAACCTTATAATTTGTTGTTTCACTAATCAATTATATAATTAAAAAACGAAAATGCAGTAAAATAGAACAGGAGCCAATTATCAAAGTGAAAGAAAATTCGCCATTGAAGTGTTACAGCCTGATGATACGAGAATACACACCTCCACGTGGAATTATCTGATTGGTCCATCTGGCGTTTGAATAAGTCTGGGCCGGCTATCGGCATCGGGTCGATACTAGACGTACCAGTGAAGACCACAGCTCGAGTGGGATTCACCAAGTGTCTGAACTCGAGCGCCCACGTCGGCCGTCTTCGAGTCGATCTCAGATACGTTAGCCAGTGCTCCTGGGCCCACATCCCACAGGTTACTTGGGAAAGGAGGCAAGGCCCATTTAAGGGTATTTATGACAATAACTCCAGCCGCCCTTAGTTCTAGCGCCAAATGACGAAGCTAAATAACGCACCACCGGTAAACTGAGGCCACGTGTAATCTAAGGATGAGCTGTAAGAGATCGAGATGGCTAAATATGAACAAAAGATGGTGTTTTTGGTGTATTACGGCTGAGTCTAAGAATGTATCTTGGATTGCCTACGTATCCTGTCTGAAAGTCCAGGAATCAAGCCTTACGTAGTTCCCGGAGCTGTGTATTTATAGGCACATGTCGAGATGGCTAAATATGAACAAAAGATGGTGTTTTTGGTGTATTACGGCTGAGTCCAAGAATGTATCTTGGATTGCCTACGTATCCTGTCTGAAAGTCCAGGAATCAAGCCTTACGTAGTTCCCGGAGCTGTGTATTTATAGGCACATGTCCTTCTTCTGCCCTAGAACTAAGGGCGGCTGGAGTTATTGTCATAAATACCCTTAAATGGGCCTTGCCTCCTTTCCAAAGTAACCTGTGGGATGTGGGCCCAGGAGCACTGGCTAACGTATCTGAGATCGACTTGAAGACGGCCGACGTGGGCGCTCGAGTTCAGACACTTGGTGAATCCCAATCGAGCTGTGGTCTTCACTGGTACGTCTAGTATCGACCCGATGCCGATAGCCGGCCCAGACTTATTCAAACGCCAGATGGACCAATCAGATAATTCCACGTGGAGGTGTGTATTCTCGTATCATCATAAGCCCCCCAGATTGGAGTGAAGCTCATCTCGAGTGCTGAGATCGGATCTGAAAATTTAAATAACTCTCTCGACACGTGGTCTTCTTTAGGCGGGAACGCAGCTGTCCTATCTACCCGATCTAGGCTGTCGTAGGATGACGTCATACTGTACTAGCATTAATGGGTGCAGGAAACGAAGCGTTTTATGCGGTCCACTACCCTTGATTCTCGCGTTATGTATTCTATAACTACCCACAATCTCCACCCTTTCAAATCATTTGCAAAATTCACACGCATAAAAGGAGTCCAAGACCTTGACGTTTCTCATTCGTCATTATAATCTTCAGCGAGTTTCAGTTTCTTAGCCGAAAGTTCAAGTAAGCCCTAAATTCACTTAAATTCTCCTTCTTATTTTTATTTCTTGCATCTTCTCCTTAAGCCCATGTCTAGCAGCGATAGTGACTCCCAAAATAGAGAGGAGATTGTTGAAACTGAGGTAGAATCGACGGAGGAAACAATTTCTGAGAATCCAACCGCTTCCGGGGAGAGAGCAGTCGGAGAAGAAGAAGAGGAGGGAGAGCAGGAGACATCTCCTCGACCCGTTGGATCTTCTCGACCTGTTGCCAAGCGCAAAACCAGAATGCAGGGCCAGGGACCGTATGGATGTGTGTCAAATCTGACGCAAGAGAAAGCCAAGGCGATCTGTTCGAGATATGGAATCCCCTACTCGTCTGACCACATTAAAGTGTCACATGATCGATACCAGTTCGCATGCGACCCTCCCCTTGGGTTCTGTGCCATTTACGAGGCGCAATTGAGAGAGGGATTAAGATTCCCCTTCGACCCGTGTCTAATCGCCGTCCTTCAACACTACAAGATCTGCATCACCCAGCTCGCTCCCAATGGGATCAGGAGCGTAATGGGTTTCGCGCTGGCGTGTCGAATCGCCAAGGTTGAATTCTCGGTTCGACTATTCCGTCAGTACTTTGCCTTGGCGAGTTTGCAGGACGTGGGATGGTATACATTTCAGAAGCGTCCTCTGGCATCGGAGTTCGTGAGGAAGGTGATCTCGTCTCATGGCGACTGGAAACCCAACTTTTTCTTTATTCGACATGGTCTGATTGATATCGACATACATACTTGGTTCCAAAGGCCGCAAAAATGGCATGATCGGCTCAAATCGGATGTTCCCAGCGAGTGTGCGACCATCGAGTGCGCTCATCCCGATGTTGCGACTCGGAACCTACATTCTCTATATCCGCTTGCCGACATCGAGACGGCAGGTCCAGGCGCTTATCCGGAACTCGATGAGGACGTTCGAGTTTTGCGTAGGCGACCGATTCGTTCTGTTGAACTGTTGTACTTGTATTTTCTAGATTTTTAATGCTATTTTAACGTCGACCTATCTCTTGTTCGCAGTGGAACACTTTGCAAGGCTAGAGGCGGTTGGAAAGATGCCCGACCCTAAAAAGGTAGATCCTCGCACAATCCAGGAAATGGCTGGCATCAAGTCGAAGAAGCCTTCCTCGGGTACATCCGGCGGACAAAGGGGTACGACTCGTTCTTCTACTCCTGCCCCGACATCCGAGATCTTAAGGAGTCAGCCTGACGAGGCTAATGTGGTAGAGCTGACCGAAGGTGACTTCGTCTCGAGAAAACGCCATAAAACATCCGAGGTGAGACATGGGGTCGGGAAGGAGACCCGTAACCTTGCTCCACCAAATTCTACTGAGGCGATCCCCGGGATGAACGTAGCAGAGATGGAGGGCATGACTCCAGAGGAGCTACACGACCTTATCGTGAAGAGTCAACGAGTTGTGAGTCTTCTTTTATTTCCTTGTATCTTCAAGGTTTTGTCTGACTTCGAAGTTAACAATGTTTCCCTTTTTTGCAGACTCGTCTGGCCGCGAAAGTGGCGTTAAATAGAATCGAGTCTCCCTCGGCAGCTTTAGAGGAGCAGAAGGAGACAATTGCTAAGCTAACATCGGATCTCGAGAAGCTGAAAGCTAAAGCCAATAAGTTGGACGATAGACGCCTGAAACTGGAGTCGGATCTGTCTAAGGCACGAGAAGACCTGTCTGCTAGAGATGCTGAGCTGGCGGCGGTAAAGTCGGAGCTGGATCAAACCAGAGCTGAACTGGCTGCCTCTACCAAGGCTCGAGACGATCTTCACTCGAGGTCGATAGCTTCACGACCAGCTTGGAAGCAGCTAAGAAGGATTTCCTGACGTCCGACGAGTTTGATAACGACCTGGCGCTCCTGATGAGTCAGGCCATGAAGGGGGGGTTCTCGAACGCACTGGACGAAGTCAAGATGGTCGTCCCTGACTTCGAGGTCAAGAGCATCGGCAAAGCCTATTTATATGACCCAGAGTCCATTCCCCGATATGGCCGATACATCACCGATTTCAAGGCTGGCGTGTCTCTCTATAACAAGTACGTGGTCCCAGCCCTGGAGGGAGCCGGTGAAGGGAACGCCGAGTTGGATGAACAGGTCGATCCCAATGCTTCGACTTCAAACCAGCCTTCTGCCTGATGCTCTTCCCTTGTCGCATTTTTATTGAACTTTTCTTATTCGATCTGGTTGTAATAACATTTACGTTTTTATTTGTCTAAACTTGTATTTGGTCATTTCGATCCCATAGACTTGACATTTTAATTTGCATTTTGATCTTTGAATTTGAATCATCACTATGCTTTTCACTGAATGTCTTTGGTTTCTTGTTGATCGTTTGTTTAGGGTGTAGTCCTTTTGAACTTAATTCCCTTGAAAATGTTGCCTTATGGGGTGTAGTCCTTCGGACTTAATTCCCCTGCTGGCCCCTCGAAGTGTAGTAGGAGTTCATGACTCCTGGTACACTTGAGTATGAGTCGACCTAGCATTGTGTTGCCTTGTTGGCTTGACTTGGCTTTTTGGTCGGAGCTCGATTCGACTATTCTGCTTTTGATCGGGCACATCGTGGTGCTTATGATCGAGCCGAGTTAAGGATCCATCGTGGGATCCGCCGACTGCTTAGCATCGTGGCTTACTGGCATGTCGGAAGTGATATAAGCATCGTCAGTGACTTGGCTTTATTCACTATTTTGTTTTAAATCCGCCGACTGCTTAGCATCGTGGCTTACTGGCATGTCGGGAGTGATATAAGCGTTGTCAGTGACTTGGCTTTATTCACTATTTCCTTCAGTTTAATCGTGTCGAGATGACTTAAGCATTGTCAATGACTTGGCTTTTTTCACCATACAGTGCCGAGTTGTTCGGGTCGGAGAATTGATGTCTCGGTCGATTGTTGCGCTTTTTCATTTTCCCCCTTTTGCTTTTTCATACGGTCTTGCACATGTAGCGTAATTAAAAAGGAAAAGAAAGCATGCTTTATAAAAGGAATCGCAATACAATGTCATATCGCCTGTTACAACTGATGAAGGTAGAACTGCAAAAGTCATGAGAATAAGAAATAATTTAAACATAATACTTTCTGAGGTTGGTGACATGCCAAGTTCGAGGCACTGTGCTTCCATCCGACCTGCCCAACTGATATGACCCCTTAGGGTGCACTTTCAAGATTTTATACGGACCTTCCCAATTCGGCTCGAGCTTGCCTATTGGGTCATGCTTGCTGGCTTCATTTTTTCTCAATACGAGGTCTCCTACTTGGAAGTATTTGTATTTCACCCTCGCGTTGTAATACTGAGCAATCTTTCTTTTATAACTGGCCATCCGATACGCCGCCATTTCCCTCTTCTCTTCGACATTGTCTTTTTCTTCTCTTAGATCGGCAGCATTAGTTTCGACATTATAAGCTAAAACCCGAGGCGATGCTAGTCCGATCTCTGCAGGTATCACGGCTTCACATCCATAGGCCATGGCAAAAGGAGTTTCTTGGGTTGCTGAGTTGGGTGCTGTGCGATATGACCATAATATACTGGGTAACCGAGCTGCCCAATCTCGGCCCTCATCTTCCAATCGCTTCTTCAATCCAAACTTGATCTGCCTGTTTGTCTGCTCGACCTGTCCATTAGACTGAGGTCGGGCCACTGACGTCGTTCTGTGCTCGATCCTGAATTCTTTCAACCAATTCTGCACTCTATCATCAAGAAACCGAGTCCCGTTGTCCGAGACCAAATACTTCGGAATTCCGAACCTACACAAAATATTCTCCCATAGAAATTTTTTGATGGTCTGGGCCTTGATGTCAGTAAGAGCTTTGGCCTCGACCCATTTAGTAAAATAATCAACCGCAACGACGACGTACTTGAAATTCCCCGGAGCTCGAGGTAGAGGTCCGACTATATCGACTCCCCATTCATCGAACGGCCATACAGACTCGATGGCATTCATTTCTCGTGCTTGCTGATGAGTTACCACGTCGTGTACCTGGCAGGCTCTGCAACTCATTACCAATCGACTCGCATCTTTTTGCATTGACGGCCAGAAATATCCTGCCAGTTTGCACTTCCTTGCCAACATTCGAGCTCCGCAATGATTACCACAGACCCCTCGGTGTATCTCTTCGAGCAGATAAGCCCCCTCTTCTTCCGATGCACATCGCATCCAAGGGGTTACAAATGATTTTCGATAAAGCACATAATCGAAAAGAGCGTACCTGGAGGCTTGAAGTCGGATTTTCCTGGCCCGAGATTTATCGGTGGGGAGCATTCCATCTTTCAAGAATAGTGCTATAGGGTCCATCCAGTCGATCCTTGAACCACGGACTGCACGTCGACCTCGTTATAGCTCCGTTCCGCTAGCATCTCAACCAGAACTTTCCTCTTTGATTTGAAATTCGACGCGAGCTTAGACAACGCATCGGCTCGCTTGTTCTCACTCCGAGGTACCTGTTCGACTAGGATCGTCTTGAATTTCGACATTAACCCCTGAACAACCTTTAGATAGCTTTTCATTGATTCTTCTTTAGCTTCATACTCTCCCCGCACGTGATTTACCACGAGTTGAGAGTCGCTGTATACCGGAAGATTCTCGACTCCCAACTTCGATGCTAGCTTTAAACCCGTGATTAAGGCCTCATATTCGGCTTCGTTGTTCGTAGCCTTGAACTCGAACCGAAGTGCATACGGAAACTCTTCCCCTTTCGGACTAACTAGCAGTAAACCAGCTCCAGCCCCCTCTTTACTCGAGGCACCATCGACGTGGAGTGTCCACTGCTCCTCTGATGACTGTTTTCCTTGCTCTAACTGAATCGACAACCCTTCTGCTAAGAAGTCAGCCAGAGCTTGACCCTTGATGGCTGTTCGAGGTAGAAACTCTATGTCGTATTCCGCTAGCTCGACAACCCACTTGGTTAATCGACCCGATGTCTCGGGCTTTGCCAAAATTTGTTTTAACGGTTGGTCAGTAACCACAGCAATAGGATGTGCTTGGAAGTATGGCTTCAACTTCCTCGACGCATGAACTAAACTCAGCGCTATCTTCTCCGCAGGGGTATATCTGATCTCTGCACCATGTAGGGCTTTGCTGACAAAATAGACTGGGATTTGTCCCCGGTCTCCTTCTCGAACTAAGACAGCGCTTACCGCTTCCTCGCAGACTGCTAGATAAACCAAGAGCTTCTCTCCATCTCGAGGTGAGGACAGCATTGGCAAATCAGATAAATATTCTTTCAAATCGTCAAACGCCTTCTGACACTCCCCGTCCCACCGGAACGGACTAGCTTTTTTCAGAATCTTGAAGAAAGGTAAAGCTCTCTGCGCCGATATCGACAGAAAACGGTTGAGAGCCGCCATCCGACCTGTCAACCTTTGCACCTCTTTGACATTCCGAGGTGTGGGCATGCTTTTGAGAGCCTTAATTTTATCTGGGTTAGCTCGGATCCCATCTCTCGATATCATGTATCCTAGAAATTTCCCTGATCGAACTCCGAATGTGCATTTCTTTGGGTTGAGCTTCATTTTTGCTGCTCGCAATACTTCAAACTTCTCTCACATCGACAAGAAACTGTCCCAAGGACTTGCTCTTGATCAATAAATCATCCACATAAACCTCCATATTCTGACCTATCTGCCTCTTGAAAATTTTGTTGACGGCCCGTTGATAAGTAGCCCCTGCATTCTTAAGCCCAAACGGCATCGTAACAAAGCAAAACGTGCCAAACTCTGTGATAAAAGCGGGTTTTTCCGAGTCCTGTGGGTCCATAAAGATCTGATAATAACCCCTGTATGCATCGAGGAACCCGAATACCTCGAAGCCCAGTGTCGAGTCGACTAACTGGTCGATCTTCGGTAGCGGGTAAGAATCCTTGGGACATGCCTTGTTAAGATCTGTAAAGTCGACACACATTCGCCAGCTCTGATCTGGCTTTTTAACTAACACTGGGTTGGCCAACCAATCCGGATAAAATACCTCTTTCACGATCCCCGCAGCGAGCAACTTGTCGACTTCCTTCTTCACTGCCTCTTTTCTATCAGGTGCAAGATTTCTCTTCTTTTGCCGTATTGGCTTCTTTTTGGAATCGACGTTAAGCTGGTGCATAGCTATATCCGCCGATAGGCCAGGCATGTCATATGCCTTCCACGCAAAAACGTCTCGAAACTCAACCAGGAGGTCGACCAAGGCTCTCATGTCGGGGTGTGGCATCCACTTCCCGATCTGGACCCCTTGACCTTCTTCCTCCTTCCAAACTCGAACTTCCTCGGTTGGGTCGGCAGAAACCCAGCTTCGATCTTCCTCTTCCTCAGGTATCAACTCCTCAACTAGCACTTGCCCAACTCCTTTTCCTTTGATCGTAACCAAACTACAATTCCGGGCTACCTCAACGTCTCCCTTGACCTCATGGGTACCGTACCAGGTGGGAAACTTCATGCTGTTGTGGAAAGTCGAGATAATAGCTCTGAGATCATATAAAGCCGGTCGACCCAATATCGCGTTGTACCCTGAAGGGGCCTTAACTACGACATAGGTCATTTCCATCGTCTGCCCCTTTTCTCCGTCTCCGACCGTCGTTAACAAACTGATCGACCCGACAGGGTGGATGGCCTGCCCTGTAAATCCAAAAAGAGGGGTAGATAACGGAATGATATCTTCATCTTTCAACCTCATGGCCCTAAACGCTGAATAATAAAGGATATTAACGGCGCTTCCACTGTCGACACAAACTCTTTTTACTCGACCTCTGCTTATTACTGCCTCGATCACCAATCCCTCGCTATGACTGTGGGAACTCGGAACATCGTCCTTGGGTCCGTAACCTACTTCCGTTGTCAACCTGATCTTTTTTGACTCTCTCGTCCTGTCAGACGAGTGCCGACTTGATCGAGGTCGATCCGACTCATGCTCTGCCACGATTGTGTTAACGTCATATCCGGCACGATTATCTCGATGAGGATCTCGGTTCTGAATTTCTTGACGGTCATCTCGGCGATTGTCTCTGTATGTTGGGTCAGATGACCTTTCCCGCCGATTCCGATTATCTCGACGTGGAGACCGATCTTTCTTTCCGTTGTAGCTCTTTCTCTTGTACTCCCGGCGGTGTTCAGGGTCAAATTATACGATTTTTAACGATATATTTTATATCAATTTTCCCCATATTCTTATGATTTTCATAGAAATCAAGCTTTGTATTGAAATATTGAGTAAATGATATTTTTAATGTGTTAATTCCAAAACGTAGCGAATTATGTGCATAAATGATGATTTTATATCATTTTGGAATTATATTACATTTTGGTATCATTTGATCATTATTTAGGAGCCTACAAGTGTTCAAGTTGGATGTGACAAGTGGCAAAAGGATAAGATCAAGGAGGACAAGTCATGAATCATCTAGAATATCCAAGAGATAAGGTTTGTTGCAAAGGATAAGGATGGCTTGTTAAGAGATAAGGACAAGATCAAATCCGTTCAGCCCAGAAGCAGGTGGAACTGGCGTTCCAAGCCCAGGACTGGCGTTCCATTATAGAACTGGCGTTCCAGGGGCTGAAAAGCAGTACTGAGAGCTCAGAAGACAGCCAGAACTGGCGTTCTACATGCCTGAACTGGAGTTCAAACTCTGAAACTGGCGTTCAAGATCTCTGCCACTGATTTCCTATAAATACAGCAGCTCCCAATTCATTCAGAGAGACATTATTGATCAGATTTTCTTCCACACACCAAAAACACAGAGCAGCCGCTCCTTCTTGGCTTCCAAGGCCGATCACCCAAGCCTTGTGCTTGGGTGATCCGGGTTAGATTAGGTTTTACTTCTTTTGTTTTCCTTTTCTTGTTCGATCACCATGATGATCTCTCGAAGCTTTGAACTTGGAGCAGTCATGTAATACTTTTCAGCAGCTTCTATTTCTTGTCCATGGATGATCTTGTGAGTTTAATTTTAAAGTTGTTTTCTTTCCTTTGATTATGTGTTATGCAATCGATAACGAAAGTTGTATTGCTATTGATGTTTACCGTATGACGAAAGTCGGTGTAAACCTTAGATCACCATAGGAAAGATGAGATTTTTAACCTTGACATAACGAAAGTTGATAGGTTGAATCTCTAAGTTGTTAGATTGAGAGATCTTGCACCTCGTTTTATGATGTGTTAATCTTTAAAATCGAGAGATTAGAGAGGTGAACCACAACTTGAATTAAATCATCATAAGATAATCTAGGGAAGAATTAAGGGTTGCGGGATGGTGGATCATGTTTGTTCTATGTTATATTGCTTTAGTCGTCATCATGGGTTCGTTAGTTTTACTGTTTTTCGTAGTTGTAGTTTTATTTATTTTGGTTCGCAATTATTGTTTCCTGGCTTTGGATTAATAGTCCTCTGTCCAGTTTACTTGTCTGTTTTAGTTTTAGTAATAACTAGTAGTAACAATTGGAAAGATTAACAAAATTAGATTCAACAACCCAATTCCCTGTGGATCGACCCCTTACTTATCTCGCTATACTATCAACTACCCGGTGTTTGGCCGGTTAGGAGTTAGTTTTGCATCTAAGTATGGGTTTATAAATTTTCTTTTGTTTAAATGATGCAAAATCCTTCTCAACAAAAGTGGCGCCGTTGCCGGGGAGTTGGTGTTTTGTTGAATCTACTTGAGTTAATTTCTCGATTTTGTTACGTTTTCTTTCTTTCAATAAAAGTAGCGTTAATTGAATTGCGAGTTTTTATTTTTGCCGTGTTTCGATGACCGTTTGGTTAAGAATGTGCAAAAAGTTTTTTTTATTCAATTTATGAAACGTGAATTTTATGTTTAGGGTTTTTGTTTTTTTTTCCTTGTTCCTACATTGATTTGGGGGCATTTAGGGTTGATTTATCTGACTCCAAGTTTTTAACAATCAAATTTTTGGAAAAAGGGACCATTTTAGCACTTGGTAGTATTTTGGCCATAACTTTCGGCTCGAGTGTCGGATTGGCGCGTAGGACTACAATTCCGGGCTACCTCAACGTCTCCCTTGACCTCATCGGGTTCTCGACAAGTTGCTCGCTGCGGGGATCGTGAAAGAGGTATTTTATCCGGATTGGTTGGCCAACCCAGTGTTAGTTAAAAAGCCAGATCAGAGCTGGCGAATGTGTGTCGACTTTACAGATCTTAACAAGGCATGTCCCAAGGATTCTTACCCGCTACCGAAGATCGACCAGTTAGTCGACTCGACACTGGGCTTCGAGGTATTCGGGTTCCTCGATGCGTACAGGGGTTATTATCAGATCTTTATGGACCCACATGACTCGGAAAAAACCGCTTTTATCACAGAGTTTGGCACGTTTTGCTTTGTTACGATGCCGTTTGGGCTTAAGAATGCAGGGGCTACTTATCAACGGGCCGTCAACAAAATTTTCAAGAGGCAGATAGGTCAGAATATGGAGGTTTATGTGGATGATTTATTGATCAAGAGCAAGTCCTTGGGACAGTTTCTTGTCGATGTGAGAGAAGTTCGAAGTATTGCGAGCAGCAAAAATGAAGCTCAACCCAAAGAAATGCACATTCGGAGTTCGATCAGGGAAATTTCTAGGATACATGATATCGAGAGATGGGATCCGAGCTAACCCAGATAAAATTAAGGCTCTCAAAAGCATGCCCACACCTCGGAATGTCAAAGAGGTGCAAAGGTTGACAGGTCGGATGGCGGCTCTCAACCGTTTTCTGTCGATATCGGCGCAGAGAGCTCTACCTTTCTTCAAGATTCTGAAAAAAGCTAGTCCGTTCCGGTGGGACGGGGAGTGTCAGAAGGCGTTTGACGATTTGAAAGAATATTTATCTGATTTGCCAACGCTGTCCTCACCTCGAGATGGAGAGAAGCTCTTGGTTTATCTAGCAGTCTGCGAGGAAGCGGTAAGCGCTGTCTTAGTTCGAGAAGGAGACCAGGGACAAATCCCAGTCTATTTTGTCAGCAAAGCCCTACATGGTGCAGAGGTCAGATATACTCCTGCGGAGAAGTTAGCGCTGAGTTTAGTTCATGCGTCGAGGAAGTTGAAGCCATACTTCCAAGCACATCCTATTGCTGTGGTTACTGACCAACCGTTAAAACAAATTTTGGCAAAGCCCGAGACATCGGGTCGATTAACCAAGTGGGTTGTCGAGCTAGCGGAATACGACATAGAGTTTCTACCTCGAACAGCCATCAAGGGTCAAGCTCTGGCTGACTTCTTAGCGGAAGGGTTGTCGATTCAGTTAGAGCAAGGAAAACAGTCATCAGAGGAGCAGTGGACACTCCACGTCGATGGTGCCTCGAGTAAAGAGGGGGCTGGAGCTGGTTTATCGCTAGTTAGTCCGAAAGGGGAAGAGTTTCCGTATGCACTTCGGTTCGAGTTCAAGGCTACGAACAACGAAGCCGAATATGAGGCCTTAATCACAGGTTTAAAGCTAGCATCGAAGTTGGGAGTCGAGAATCTTCTGGTATACAGCGACTCTCAACTCGTGGTAAATCACGTGCGGGGAGAGTATGAAGCTAAAGAAGAATCAATGAAAAGCTATCTAAAGGTTGTTCAGGGGTTAATGTCGAAATTCAAGACGATCCTAGTCGAACAGGTACCTCGGAGTGAGAACAAGCGAGCCGATGCGTTGTCTAAGCTCGCGTCGAATTTCAAATCAAAGAGGAAAGTTCTGGTTGAGATGCTAGCGGAACGGAGCTATAACGAGGTCGACGTGCAGTCCGTGGTTCAAGGATCGACCTGGATGGACCCTATAGCACTATTCTTGAAAGATGGAATGCTCCCCACCGATAAATCTCAGGCCAGGAAAATCCGACTTCAAGCCTCCAGGTACGCTCTTTTCGATTATGTGCTTTATCGAAAATCATTTGTAACCCCATGGATGCGATGTGCATCGGAAGAAGAGGGGGCTTATCTGCTCGAAGAGATACACCGAGGGGTCTGTGGTAATCATTGCGGAGCTCGAATGTTGGTAAGGAAGTGCAAACTGGCAGGATATTTCTGGCCGTCAATGCAAAAAGATGCGAGTCGATTGGTAATGAGTTGCAGAGCCTGCCAGGTACACGACGTGGTAACTCATCAGCAAGCATGAGAAATGAATGCCATCGAGTCTGTATGGCCGTTCGATGAATGGGGAGTCGATATAGTCGGACCTCTACCTCGAGCTCCGGGGAATTTCAAGTACGTCGTCGTTGCGGTTGATTATTTTACTAAATGGGTCGAGGCCAAAGCTCTTACTGACATCAAGGCCCAGACCATCAAAAAATTTCTATGGGAGAATATTTTGTGTAGGTTCGGAATTCCGAAGTATTTGGTCTCGGACAACGGGACTCGGTTTCTTGATGATAGAGTGCAGAATTGGTTGAAAGAATTCAGGATCGAGCACAGAACGACGTCAGTGGCCCGACCTCAGTCTAATGGACAGGTCGAGCAGACAAACAGGCAGATCAAGTTTGGATTGAAGAAGCGATTGGAAGATGAGGGCCGAGATTGGGCAGCTCAGTTACCCAGTATATTATGGTCATATCGCACAGCACCCAACTCAGCAACCCAAGAAACTCCTTTTGCCATGGCCTATGGATGTGAAGCCGTGATACCTGCAGAGATCGGACTAGCATCGCCTCGGGTTTTAGCTTATAATGTCGAAACTAATGCTGCCGATCTAAGAGAAGAAAAAGACAATGTCGAAGAGAAGAGGGAAATGGCGGCGTATCGGATGGCCATTATAAAAGAAAGATTGCTCAAGATTACAACGCGAGGGTGAAATACAAATACTTCCAAGTAGGAGACCTCGTATTGAGAAAAAATGAAGCCAGCAAGCATGACCCAATAGGCAAGCTCGAGCCGAATTGGGAAGGTCCGTATAAAATCTTGAAAGTGCACCCTAAGGGGTCATATCAGTTGGGCAGGTCGGATGGAAGCACAGTGCCTCGAACTTGGCATGTCACCAACCTCAGAAAGTATTATGTTTAAATTATTTCTTATTCTCATGACTTTTGCAGTTCTACCTTCATCAGTTGTAACAGGTCGATATGACATTGTATTGCGATTCCTTTTATAAAGCATGCTTTCTTTTCCTTTTTAATTACGCTACATGTGCAAGACCGTATGAAAAAGCAAAAGGGGGCAAATGAAAAAGCGCAACAATCGACCGAGACATCAATTCTCCGACCCGAACAACTCGGCACTGTATGGTGAAAAAAGCCAAGTCATTGACAATGCTTAAGTCACCTCGACACGATTAAACTGAAGGAAATAGTGAATAAAGCCAAGTCACTGACAACGCTTATATCACTCCCGACATGCCAGTAAGCCACGATGCTAAGCAGTCGGCGGATTTAAAACAAAATAGTGAATAAAGCCAAGTCACTGACGATGCTTATATCACTTCCGACATGCCAGTAAGCCACGATGCTAAGCAGTCGGCGGATCCCACGATGGATCCTTAACTCGGCTCGATCATAAGCACCACGATGTGCCCGATCAAAAGCAAAATAGTCGAATCGAGCTCCGACCAAAAAGCCAAGTCAAGCCAACAAGGTAACACAATGCTAGGTCGACTCATACTCAAGTGTACCAGGAGTCATGAACTCCTACTACACTTCGAGGGGCCAGCAGGGGGAATTAAGTCCGAAGGACTACACCCCATAAGGCAACATTTTCAAGGGAATTAAGTTCAAAAGGACTACACCCTAAACAAACGATCAACAAGAAACAAAAGACATTCAGTGAAAAGCATAGTGATGATTCAAATTCAAAGATCAAAATGCAAATTAAAATGTCAAGTCTATGGGATCGAAATGACCAAATACAAGTTTAGACAAATAAAAACGTAAATGTTATTACAACCAGATCGAATAAGAAAAGTTCAATAAAAATGCGACAAGGGAAGAGCATCAGGCAGAAGGCTGGTTTGAAGTCGAAGCATTGGGATCGACCTGTTCATCCAACTCGGCGTTCCCTTCACCGGCTCCCTCCAGGGCTGGGACCACGTACTTGTTATAGAGAGACACGCCAGCCTTGAAATCGGTGATGTATCGGCCATATCGGGGAATGGACTCTGGGTCATATAAATAGGCTTTGCCGATGCTCTTGACCTCGAAGTCAGGAACGACCATCTTGACTTCGTCCAGTGCGTTCGAGAACCCCCCCTTCATGGCCTGACTCATCAGGAGCGCCAGGTCGTTATCAAACTCGTCAGACGTCAGGAAATCCTTCTTAGCTGCTTCCAAGCGGGTCGTGAAGCTATCGACCTCGAGCTGAAGATCGTCTCGAGCCTTGGTAGAGGCAGCCAGCTCAGCTCTGGTTTGATCCAGCTCCGACTTTACCGCCGCCAGCTCAGCATCTCTAGCAGACAGGTCTTCTCGTGCCTTAGACAGATCCGACTCCAGTTTCAGGCGTCTATCGTCCAACTTATTGGCTTTAGCTTTCAGCTTCTCGAGATCCGATGTTAGCTTAGCAATTGTCTCCTTCTGCTCCTCTAAAGCTGCCGAGGGAGACTCGATTCTATTTAATGCCACTTTCGCGGCCATACGAGTCTGCAAAAAAGGGAAACATTGTTAACTTCGAAGTCAGACAAAACCTTGAAGATACAAGGAAATAAAAGAAGACTCACAACTCGTTGACTCTTCACGATAAGGTCGTGTAGCTCCTCTCGAGTCATGCCCTCCATCTCTGCTACGTTCATCCCGGGGATCGCCTCAGTAGAATTTGGTGGAGCAAGGTTACGGGTCTCCTTCCCGACCCCATGTCTCACCTCGGATGTTTTATGGCGTTTTCTCGAGACGAAGTCATCTTCGGTCAGCTCTACCACATTAGCCTCGTCAGGCTGACTCCTTAAGATCTCAGATGTCGGGGCAGGAGTAGAAGAACGAGTCGTACCCCTTTGTCCGCCGGATGTACCCGAGGAAGGCTTCTTCGACTTGATGCCAGCCATTTCCTGGATTGTGCGAGGATCTACCTTTTTAGGGTCGGGCATCTTTCCAACTGCCTCTAGCCTTGCAAAGTGTTCCACTGCGAACAAGAGATAGGTCGACGTTAAAACAGCATTAAAAATCTAGAAAATACAAGTACAACAGTTCAACAGAACGAATCAGTCGCCTACGCAAAACTCGAACGTCCTCATCGAGTTCCAGATAAGCGCCTGGACCTGCCGTCTCGATGTCAGCAAACGGATATAGAGAATGTAGGTTCCGAGTCGCAACATCGGGATGAGCGCACTCGATGGTCGCACACTCGCTGGGAACATCCGATTTGAGCCGATCATGCCATTTTTGCGGCCTTTGGAACCAAGTATGTATGTCGATATCAATCAGACCATGTCGAATAAAGAAAAAGTTGGGTTTCCAGTCGCCATGAGACGAGATCACCTTCCTCACGAACTCCGATGCCAGAGGACGCTTCTGAAATGTATACCATCCCACGTCCTGCAAACTCGCCAAGGCAAAGTACTGACGGAATAGTCGAACCGAGAATTCAACCTTGGCGATTCGACACGCCAGCGCGAAACCCATTACGCTCCCGATCCCATTGGGAGCGAGCTGGGTGATGCAGATCTTGTAGTGTTGAAGGACGGCGATTAGACACGGGTCGAAGGGGAATCTTAATCCCTCTCTCAATTGCGCCTCGTATATGGCATGTAACCCAAGGGGAGGGTCGCATGCGAATCGGTATCGATCGTGTGACACTTTAATGTGGTTCGACGAGTAGGGGATTCCATATCTCAAACAGATCGCCTTGGCTTTCTCTGGCGTTAGATTTGACACACATCCATACGGTCCCTGGCCCTGCATTCTGGTTTTGCGCTTGGCAACAGGTCGAGAAGATCCAACGGGTCGAGGAGATGTCTCCTGCTCTCCCTCCTCTTCTTCTTCTCCGACTGCTCTCTCACCGGAAGCGGTTGGATTCTCAGAAATTGTTTCCTCCGTCGATTCTACCTCAGTTTCAACAATCTCCTCTCTATTTTGGGAGTCACTATCGCTGCTAGACATGGGCTTAAGGAGAAGATGCAAGAAATAAAAATAAGAAGGAGAATTTAAGTGAATTTAGGGCTTACTTGAACTTTCGGCTAAGAAACTGAAACTCGCTGAAGATTATAATGACGAATGAGAAACGTCAAGGTCTTGGACTCCTTTTATGCGTGTGAATTTTGCAAATGATTTGAAAGGGTGGAGATTGTGGGTAGTTATAGAATACATAACGCGAGAATCAAGGGTAGTGGACCGCATAAAACGCTTCGTTTCCTGCACCCATTAATGCTAGTACAGTATGACGTCATCCTACGACAGCCTAGATCGGGTAGATAGGACAGCTGCGTTCCCGCCTAAAGAAGACCACGTGTCGAGAGAGTTATTTAAATTTTCAGATCCGATCTCAGCACTCGAGATGAGCTTCACTCCGATCTGGGGGGCTTATGATGATACGAGAATACACACCTCCACGTGGAATTATCTGATTGGTCCATCTGGCGTTTGAATAAGTCTGGGCCGGCTATCGGCATCGGGTCGATACTAGACGTACCAGTGAAGACCACAGCTCGAGTGGGATTCACCAAGTGTCTGAACTCGAGCGCCCACGTCGGCCGTCTTCGAGTCGATCTCAGATACGTTAGCCAGTGCTCCTGGGCCCACATCCCACAGGTTACTTGGGAAAGGAGGCAAGGCCCATTTAAGGGTATTTATGACAATAACTCCAGCCGCCCTTAGTTCTAGGGCAGAAGAAGGACATGTGCCTATAAATACATAGCTCCGGGAACTACGTAAGGCTTGATTCCTGGACTTTCAGACGGGATACGTAGGCAATCCAAGATACATTCTTGGACTCAGCCGTAATACACCAAAAACACCATCTTTTGTTCATATTTAGCCATCTCGATCTCTTACAGCTCATCCTTAGATTACACGTGGCCTCAGTTTACCGGTGGTGCGTTATTTAGCTTCGTCACAGCCCTAATTCAGTTTCAAGATATTTAACCCAAAAGAAAGCCCCAAGATTTACGCCGAATTCAATGATCAGAGCAGCATGGAAAAAAAAAAGAGCCCATCCATGAATTCCGATTATTCCTTAAATCATTGTTTCGAAATTCAAATTGAATACCCGAAAAATAACAAGTCGCAGACCACAATTTAGATGAATTGAAAGATCAGAGCAACGAATGAAGGTGATCTTACCAGAAATCGAGGATTTTGGAGTTGAAGAACGTTCAGAAAAGGTTGATGCAACAGAAACCTTTTGAGTGCGATCCATTTCTAGTTCAGGATTTCTTGTATTCCAACTTCTAGCTGTGGACTTTTCGATAACTTTTTTTCTTGTTCAATTTGAGTTTTGTTTAGAGAAATGAGAATGCGCAGGGGAATATGACCGTTATCGGGGACTGTTATATTGGTGCTCTAGAGAGTTTTAAAATTTGTGTTGAATTTTTGGTTTTTGACCGTTGCTTATGCCATTTGTCGCGAAATAAAAATAAAAATAATAAATAAATCTCAACAGTTTTATGATGCGTTTGGATCGTTGAAATACAATGAACTAAATTTCATTATTTTAGCATGTTTGTATGTGAAAAAATTGAATAAGTTTTTTTATTTCATTAGAATTATTTTTTAACATTTTCATTTCATAAAATTGGAAAGAATGGACAAAATAGTTGAATAGGATAAAATGTAAAATACAGCATAGTGATAAAAAATCAATCACTACCACCCACCCGACACCTCCTGTGCCACCTGCCCACTCCACATCAATCCACAACCGCCACCATCAACCGCACCACCACCCACCACCACCGCCGCCCACTATGTCGACACCCTCGTCACAACTCACTACCATCCTCAATCATAACCCAACCCACAACCATCTGCCCGACCACCACCTCATGTTACCAATCATTTCACCATTACCCCCCTACAAGCACCTATATCACCACCACCTTCCCATCCTCACCTATAACTTATCCCGCCACCAACTTCTGCCACTATCCTCCAACACAACCAACTCGATCATCACTAATCTTCACTCGACCACCACCACCTACTTCACGATCTTCCATCACCGCACACCACACCATCTATGTCACCACAATCAGCACCATCACCACCAGGGGCGGATGCACCCTCAACAAGGTGGGGAGGGGGGGGCACTCGCCCCCCTCCGATCCGGAAAATAACACTATTATGTGTGTATGTATTATTTTCGCCCCCATAAAATTTATATTCGTCTTAATAATCAGATAATTTGACATAAAACCTTTATCATGTAAATAAAAATACATATATTTACCAAAGCGAGACATTTTAAACAAAATAATAACAAGATTTGAAATGTCGGTTTTCCTCAAAGACACTGTCTGTAGTATTTGAAATCTTTATTGATAGTAGTAGAAGAGTTATTATGTTCGGATTTTGTGATATATAGTATTGATTTTTTCATATATAACTCATAATAATATATAATCGTGTTTTTTTTTCTTGCGTATATACAATAGTTTTTCTTGCCTTGCGGTAATGGACAAAACAAACGCTACTTTACATCTTTCAGAATTTTCGACCCCCTCACCCAGGATCCTGCGTCCACCCCTGATCACCACCACCTCCCACCCCACCACCACCCATCACCGCACACCACACCACTCTCGTCACTTCAAGCACCATCACCACAACCACTGGTATCACACACCACACCACTCTTTGTCACCACAACCACCACCACAACCACCGTTATTGCACACCTCATATAATCCGCCTTTCCCACCATCCGCCCCACTCATCATTGCGCACACCTATCACCCATCGTGTCACATGCCATATCTTACAAAATCTTTCACATTTCATTTCAATGCATGCCAAACATAGGAATGAAATCATGTTGATTCCATTCCACCAGTTTCATTTCATTCAATTATATTCCAGTAATCCAAACATACCAATATTTTAGTATTGATCCATTTTATAGCATTTTAGGACCTAAATATCATTCTATCTTTAAATTGATTTTATCAGGGGATACTTTAAAAGAATATCAAAAAAGAATATTATGAGCCAGAGGATGTGAAAGTAATTAGGGCTGACAAATTTTCTCGAAATCCTGACCCAACCCAATTATCAACCCCCTCCCATCCCAAAAATTTTCCCAACCTCAACTTTTCGCGGAATTCTTCAATCCTGACTGATGTCGAGAAATATTCAGGGCACACATTTTATACCCGACGAGAATCTTGACCCTACCCCAATTAAATTAATACTAATTTTCAGAATCACAAAAAATATATCATTATCACATAAACAAAATCATCACCTTACACTTTTGTTTTTTTTGTCTTTATCCAATCTGTCAGAAATAAACACACGGCTAAGATTTGTTTTCGGTGATATTATTGTAAAACAATTCGGGGGATCTAGCATTATTGTATATTTATATACAAAAACCACAAGTAAAGCAAAACAAAAAACAATCACTCGATTATGCTAGAAATCAAACTTTATTTCGAAACTGACTAGTTCAACATGTACTAATAAGGTAGTAACACAAAAGAACACATCAATCTCATTAACTCACAAGCCATTAGTTAAACTGTGGAAGCTTAAATGGCTGCTATGATTCCTTCCATGTACTTTTTTAGCATTGCTTTCAGTTGATCACATTCAATGTTATCACTGTCCATCGCGGTGGAGTGAAAAGTTCCATTATGCTCGTTTTCCTTGGTTGTTTCGTTGTCCCAAGACGCAACGTTATCTCTGTCCATCACGGTGGAGTGAAAAGTTTCATCATGCTCGTTTCCCTTTGTAGTTTTGTGACTCCAAGATGTGGTCTCTTCCATATATCTGCCTATATCTTCAATAAGTCCAGTGTTCACATTTTCCTCTCCTTTCTGCTGAATTTCTAACAATTCATTAACATCATCAATCAAGTCAGCAGCTTTCCCTGTTTCAGAAGTGCTTTCTTCATTGCCAATATGCATATCTTGGTCAATCATCTTTTTAGAATCTAAGGGCTCGGTTTTCTCTTGAGTGAAAGTGTAACTGTCCTCTGGACTTCTCGTCAAATCCTGGAATGTTTCTGAAGTGGTTTCTGGGATTTCTACAAGCTGAAATAGATTATATATCTCTGTTGTCTCATCTGATGTATTGTTATTGTCTGCATATTTCACTTCTGGCCATAGTACAGGTGCTTCTTTTGATTCAATCTGACCACTCACAAGTTTCTTGAGTTATAAATCTTTTGCACCAGACAACTCGTCGATATTCACATCAAACGTGTCGTTATTCAGATTATCAGCCATTTCTTCAATCTTGAGCTGCAAAAACACTAAGATGGACACTTCTACACACCACGTCTCTGTTTCCCGGAATCAAGTTCACAATACAGTTCATGTGTGATTGATGTTGTACTTGTATTGTTGGAGTTGATGGAACGAGGAGTGAGTGAAGGCAATCACTATAACTATGTGAAAGTATTCAAAATATGTAAAATATATATACATATGCATACAATATGTAGAGAGATACATCCCCCGAAGTCCAACTCCCGAAACATCACATAAACAAAATCATCACCTTACAATTTTGTTTTTTTTGTCTTTATCCAATCTGTCAGAAATAAACACATGGCTAAGATTTGTTTTCGGTGATATTGTTGTAAAACAATTCGGGGGATCTAGCATTATTGTATATTTATATACAAAAACCACAAGTAAAGCAAAACAAAAAACAATCACTCGATTATGCTAGAAATCAAACTTTATTTCGAAACCGACTTGTTCAACATGTACTAATAAGGTAGTAACACAAAAGAACGCATCAATCTCATTAACTCACAAGCCATTAGTTAAACTGTGGAAGCTTAAATGGCTGCTATGATTCCTTCCATGTACTTTTTTAGCATTGCTTTCAGTTGATCACATTCAATGTTATCACTACCCATCGCGGTGGAGTGAAAAGTTCCATTATGCTCGTTTTCCTTGGTTGTTTCGTTGTCCCAAGACGCAACGTTATCTCTGCCCATCACGGTGGAGTGAAAAGTTTCATCATGCTCGTTTCCCTTTGTAGTTTTGTGACTCCAAGATGTGGTCTCTTCCATATATCTGCCTATATCTTCAATAAGTCCAGTGTTCACATTTTCCTCTCCTTTCTGCTGAATTTCTAACAATTCATTAACATCATCAATCAAGTCAGTAGCTTTCCCTATTTCAGAAATGCTTTCTTCATTGCTAATATGCATATCTTGGTCAACCATCTTTTTAGAATCTAAGGGCTCGGTTTTCTCTTGAGTGAAAGTGTAACTGTCCTCTGGACTTCTCATCAAATCCTGGAATTTTTCTGAAGTGGTTTCTGGGATTTCTACAAGTTGAAATAGATTATATATCTCTGTTGTCTCATCCGATGTATTGTTATTGTCTGCATATTTCACTTCTCGCCATAGTACACTTGCTTCTTTTGATTCAATCTGACCACTCACAAGTTTCTTGAGTTCTAAATCTTCCGCACCAGACAACTCGTCGATATTCACATCAAACGTGTCGTTATTCAGATTATCAGCCATTTCTTCAATCTTGAGCTGCAAAAACACTAAGATGGACACTTCTACACACCACGTCTCTGTTTCCCGGACTCAAGTTCACAATATAGTTCATGTGTGATTGATGTTGTACTTGTATGATGATGTTCATACATATCGAAAACCAACATTGTTGTTCGGGGACCAATATATTTCTTAATCGGACACCAATATAGTTGTTCTTAGGAGAACACATGTAAGAGGTTGAAATTGCAATAATAGTCAATACAAACATGAACTTGAAAACCAATTTGAAATTGTATTTCCCTCTTTCCTCCTTAATTTTTACCTTACCACCACCACCAACAAGTTGCACCTGGTTTTCTTGTTTTGTAATAATACCTTCTTGTGCAGGGCCCTTGTTTTCAAGATTGAGGGAGTTTTGTGGAGGAGGGATATTATCAAAAGAGGTGTCCTTTTTAGCGGACAAAATCTTCTTTCTGGGAAATGAAGACTTTGCTGTAGCAGAAACAGTAGGGAACATGAAGTGTTTGAGTAAATTTCTCTGAGGATTTTGAGGGGAATCCATCAGATCCATGCGTTCATCTTCTCATCAGTTTGACCTATTCAAGAAATTAATTTCTTAGCAAAATGATCTAACAAGAATTCATGAAATGATAAATGTAATAGAGCCAAATTGAGTCTGAGATTGGCATTCAAAGTACTCCTTCAACACAACAGCATGAAACCCTTAAATTTCACCCTTATCCATTATTGTTTCAAAAATAAATCACATAAAGAAAACAACAATCAAGATACCATATGAAATTAATGAAATTTCAGTAATATGAATCAGGGTCGAATAGCCAAATTAAAGGAAAATTCGTGATTGAAGTGGTACAGCCGATTATTGAGTTTCAAAGTTTCCTACCCAATAAAGAGCACCAAGATTCCCATTTAATCTTTAAAATATTGTTTCGAAATTCAAATTGAATCAACAATCCCCAAAAATTAACTAGACGCTGACCAAAAATTTAGATCGAATTAAATGATCAGAGCAACATGTGAAAAAGGGCTTCAAGATTTCCGGGTTAATCTTCAATTATCGTTTTGAAAATCAAATAGAATCAATAATCCCCAAAAACTAACAAATAACAATACGCTGACCAGATTTAGATGAATTAAAAGATCAGAACAACATGTGAAAGTGATCTTATCAGAAATTGAGGGTTTTGAAGTTGAAGAATGTTCAGGAGAGGCTGATGCAACCGAACCTTTTCGAGAGCGACCGATTTCTAATTTTAGTGCAAAATTTCTTGTATTCCCTAACTATTGGCTGTGAGCTTTTCGATTACTTTTTCTTCTTTACTTCGATTTAACATAGATTTATGGCTTTTGAGTTGAGAATGTGGCGGGAATGTGACCGTTATCGGGGGGACTGTTCTATTTTATTGGAGCTCTGGGGTGGTTTTTGGCCGTTGGTTCCGCCATTTGTAACGACTATACCAAAAATTAAAAATTAAATAAAAATCTTCTTTGGTCCAAATTATAAATTCTTTTAATTTTGCTACACGTTTAAGAAAGTTGTTAATTAATCCATTTGACAATAATTCATCTTTATGTTTTTTCTTAAAGGAAATAATAGGAATATTATTAAACCAAATCAGTCGTATACGTAGAAATGATACGTTCTGGGGGCGAAGAACTAAGATCATCTAAATCATTACCCAAAAAACTCTTTTTAGTGAGAAAGTGCGTCGGGATGTTTTCACTACGTACGCTCGACAAAAGCAAAGGACAAGAAGAAAAACTACTAGCCCATAAATGACAAATAGACACACTCAACACAGCCAAACGAGGATATATCTTCCGATGGAGATGCGAGGGCACAAACAGTCGAATCCGATTCAGTCACAATCTTATCATAGCCCAGTCTACCTGGAGATCAAGGGATCGCACATCGGTAGGGAAGCCTTGTTACTGAGTACGTAAGAGATGGTATTAGTAAATGATATTAGACGTTAGGGATGGTAAGGTTGATCAGAGTGCGCAACGGTTGATTGAAGCAGCATAGGTCCTGCCAAGTTTTAAGGACGAAACTTCTTTGAAGGGGGCGGGGAAGAATGTGAAACCATGAATTTCCATGAGAAACCTCTCTTTTATTTGTAAGAGTGTTTCCGCCATTCTTTCTCCTCTTCCTTTTAAGCTAATAATAAGCTTTTCGTTGATGTTAAGAAAGGGAAAATTGTTGGGACAGATTGCTCACTATTAAATGATAAGAAAATAAAGTAACACCTTTATTAACACAAATTGGTTTTAAGACAACGGTAAACGCTCGATCTTTAACAGTTCAGAATCGGTTGGTGCAACATAAACCTTTTGAGAGCAATCCATTTCATGTTCAAGATTTCTTGTCTTCCAACTTTTGGCTGTGAGCTTTTTGATTACTTTTTCTTTCTTTACTCTGATTTTTGTTTAGAGAAAGATTTCTCGCTTTTGATTTGAAAATGCGAAATATGACAGTTATCGGAGACTGTTTTATTGGAGCCGTAAGGGCGGTTATTTAGATTTTGGCGGCTATACAAAAAATAAAAAAAATAAAATATTAAGATAGTTTTTAAATGGTATCCCACGTGGAGTAAAGTGAATTTAGGCCCATTTAGGGTGGTTTTTAAGTGGTATCCCATGTGGAGTAAAGTGACGGGAACTGTGATCTGAACCACACTATATTCGTTTCATAGACTGATTCCCTTTCATAAAGCGCACTACACCTAGCCTTCGTTATGAGCCATGGTAATGTGAAAACATACGAGGGCACGAGGCTTCTCTCACATCAAGTGTAGAGACAACTATATGAACGCAACCCACAAAAGTTGAGACTCGCATAATGCTATACCTCAGGCCCAGTCTGCTACAATCCATATTGCATTTGCCATGCTACACTCAAAAAGAGCGTGTCGCATGGAGTCGGAAAACGCCATTCATCTTTAAATTGATTTAACATATTGAAAAACCTATTTGATTGAGGTGCAATAAGATTAGAAATGCAATAAATGTAGTATATAATATATTTATCGGAAGGACTTGCATCATAGGACATGAAAAAAAAATACATATTACAGGACGGGAGTAGAATTTTATGTATTTCAATTAAGTTGTATTTATTATTGCGGTTGATAACTAGTTGTGTGTTTTCATAAAACTCGAATAAGTTGTTGTCTTTGTCTATTTCTGTGGATTGATATTTACATGGAATGATTTTTGCGGAGTGATTCAAACATAATCATAAATCAAAGTAAAAAAAACAAATGGTTTTTTTACCTCTAAACTGTGTGTCAAACCTTAAGAAAAAAAAACTGGGTCCCTTGCAACGTACACTTTATATGACATATATGGTGTTTATGTACATTTTTTATTTAATGAAGCTGATGGAAGATATTTTCTCACCGTCCCACAAGTTTTCCAAGCATTCAGGTATTCCGATTGAGGTTTTAACACTTAATACGGTTGGAAAAAAAATACGAGAAATGAAAAGAAGAGTAACGGTACGAGTTCTGACCCAATTCAACTTTGCCATAATATAGAATTGGACGTCGATCTGAAAAAGTGATCTATAACGATTTTTAGTGGTTCTTAAACAAACGGAGTACACTAGGCCCATTTCATAATCTTTTAGGTACAGCCCAAAAAAGAATGCACCCTTAGCTTCTTGAAATATATTAATTCAAGATTCCTTAGTCCTTCAAATTTTCATTTCACCTGTTTTCTTTTTTAGGAAACAAATTTTTTTTTATTCAACTAAATTCATCAAACAAGCGGTAAAACATCAATCAGGGGTTGGGTATGCCGAAAAATAGCATGACCAGAATCCAAATCATATATAGCTAAGAAGTACGTCGGGACATTAACTGTGCGCAGGAAAAAAAGAAAAACGCAATAAAGTAAAGTATGCAACTATTGACAACAATTCTCCAGAAGGCATCCAAACGCCGAGAAGTTTTCATCGTACTAGGTTAGACGTTGAACGCAAAGCAAGCAATCACTTTCCACCACTCCACGAGAGCCAGCAAAATAGCTCTCAACTCCAACATATATAGCTACCTCGATGCCAGGGTCAAACCCCGAAAGAGTAAGACGCCAGATAGATCCCTGCTGATCACGAAGATAACACCAACCCCAAACGTCGGGGTCATTTCACCTTTTAATTTTTTATTTATTTAAATAAGATAAGAAATAAATTCGTAGAGTAAAAATGACCTTTATGGGGGGGCATAACATGCATCATATTAAGATATTAAGATATTAAAACTTTGAAACCATTTAAAAGGAGTTAACTTGACTTTTTTTTGTTTTTTTGAGGGGAGTTAACTTGACTTATTGAACTCATCATATTTATATGTAACTGTTTTGTCTTTCGTAATAAAATTTCTCTCTGTCATTAATAATAATATATAAATGACTCAGTGTACCTTGTAAGGTCAAAAAGTCAATAAGAAAAAACCCCAATTTCCAATTGGATGTATGTATATATAATATTAATGGAAAATTAGCATGGATATTCATAGAAAAACATCATACTTGATGACGTAGTTTATGTTTCACTTACCAACCAACCTCATTTATAACTCGACTAATTTTATATTGCCAAAAACGTAATTGATGAATTTTTTTTTTTTAATAACTATAAGAAGAAGAAGAAGAAAAAAGACGACACAAGCCACAAGGGCTACAAAGTCTCCTATAACGTTTTATTTTTATTGAATGGAGAATGTCATGTTTCATTATCTTTAGTTTCACTTAAAAATCGTTTGTTTACGAAAACACTGATAATTTAGGGGCGAACAAAATAACCGGAAACCAAACCAACCGGTCCAAACCGAAAAAGCGTAAATCATGAAATTTTGGTTGGTTTTTGTATTGTAAAAACCAAACCGTGAAAGCAATTTGGTTTTGGTTTTTTAAAATAAAAACCGGACCAAACCGGATATATGTGTGTGTATATATATATATAATTAAAATAAAAACCGGACCAAACTGCCTTATATAATTTATTTTTTTTGAGAGAGCCTTATATATAATTAAAAATTGAAAACGTAAGTATCTCACATAAAATAAAATAAAATAAAACAAAAGATTTTGATAATTATATCACTTATTTGAAACGGAAGGACAGATGATGCAAACCACAAGGGCAAATGATGACTTTACGATGATGAATGTTGCATAATTTCTCTGCACACAGTTTCATGCACTCAATTTACTGTAGAAAAATCAGCAGATGTATGTGCAACAGTATGGAATATACATAATATTAATAGAAAATTTAATTTATACAATAATTTGTAGCAGACTATGGTTTCTCTGCGAAATCCCTAGAAATACTAACAATTGATGGAAACTAATAATCCAGAACCCTAACTCTAATACTAATATCCTCAAAGACAAATTAAAGAAAATTTCATAATCTAAACAAATTTTCTAACTAATATCATAAACAAAATAATTAACGAAAATAATCCGAGAGCATTCGCGAGCTAACAAGTTGATTATGAAAACACTTGAGATCGACTCGTTTAATATTCTTGTCAAGCCTATCCGACCTCGTATCGTATCAAACCGAACTATTTGAGAAAAATATTAAACCGAACACAAACCGCTTGATTCATTTAAAAACCCTAGCCTACCCACGGTTATCGATCAACAGAAAACAACTATAAATATATAATTTGTGGGTGATAGTGTCGTGTGTAGAGTGATTTACGGAACAAATCCGTAATTCACGGATGTAATTACGGAAAATTAAATGCAAAAATAAATAAATTGAAATTAAGATTTATTTTATTAAGTAGGTCTAACAAAATAAAGCAATTACGGTGCAGATCTAATAAGATTATGCGACTACAGTATAGATCTGACTCAAAACAATAGGGAAATTAAAGTACAATGCATAAATAAAGACAAACCGATGCGATTTATGAAACTCTTTCCTTACGACATATTGCTCCGGTATGGTGCCCACGGTAGTAGCAACTGTCTCCCAAGATACAACGACTTACGTCTTGGATTGAGAGACACTTCAACAATCCAAGCTCCGGCGAACTTACAGAGTGCTCCGACTTCTCTTCGACTCAAAACTAGAACTATGTGTTTGATAGTATGTAGTGGCAGACACAAGAGGAAACTGAATGCCTAAACCTTCATCCTTGAGGTTCTTTATATAGTGGAGAGGAGGTGTCAATGCTTGAATCTGATTGGCTAATTAAACACGTCATTAAAGTCGGCCGACTTTTCCCCTTGGAAAAGCCACACGCGTAGGGGCCGACTCTGCCTTGGCCGACTTCAATCTTGAACGTGATTGGTCGGATGACGTGTCGATGAATTCTGATTGGTCGGATGATTTAATCGCTCGACTTTTCCCTCAAGAAAAGCACTTTTTGGCCGAAAATAATTTAATTAATTTAATTCCGGACCGACTTAATTAATCGGAATTCGTTTTCACACTATTCTGGAACCTTCCAACCGCCTCACGATTAATAATTATTTTGGTTAATTTTAAAAGAAATTTTTACCATAAAATTAATAGTATCACCCGACCTGAGCCGAGCCGAGCTCGAGCCGGTCAGACGGCGGCGGCGCGCGCAGGTGAGGAATTATCTAGGTCCTCCCTCCTGCATAAAAGTACCTTGCCCCTTGGGGCACATCTATAAGAGCATACTCTAGCTCTTATGCATAAAGCTTAAGTCTCTCAAACTTCCAATGTGGCAGATTGAGTTGAGGTTCTCCTTTCAACTCTTATCTCCAACACATTTTCAACCAACTTTAGGCATTAATTTCTCATTCACCCGATATCCGAATCGAGTGATTCCAAAGCCAAACATTATCTACTCCGTGAGTAGAATTTTTAGACTTAATAAGCTCCCGATGAATTACACCGGAACGTATCCGAAATTCACGCTAAAGTTGACCACTTTACCCCCATTTCATGGGATATCTCCAACAATCCCCCACATGAATGAAAATTAATGCAAATGCAAATGCAGACTCTGAATAGAAGTCAGACGGAAAAATATTGCTCAGGAGAGGTAGCTTCTGGCCATGAACATGCCTTAGTGAAGTCGGATTTACTCGGCTAATCAGTGAACTATGTCTTGAACTGTTCAGCCTTTAGTGTAAACCAAGACAATAGCACTCACACAATATTTCCCCTAACACCTTTCAGTTCTCATGGTTGTGTCCGTCTCGGCCCTTGACAACACTTGGTTTCAGAAAGTGTTTTTGAGAATTCAAGCCCGAAAATTCTCACAGAAGCGGCCCCACTTCTTACTTACATAGGTGACCTCCTATCAAGGGTATTCTGCCCTAACCCACTTGAATATCAAGATATATGAATCATTAAAAACTTTGCTTAACCACACACTCTCTGCAGACAACACTTTTATTCTCTCAGAATTGGTAAGTGCTAGAATGTTCCTTATAGCTTAGTTGTCCCTTTTGAACCATGATCTTGGGATCTCCAGTCAACATGTTTGGGTTGCCACTACAAGGAAACATGTGTAATAAGCTTCAATCCCATTCTTGTTGTCAAAATTGACATCTGATCTCTAGCTAAACCTTTTGTAAGCGGATCCGTAAGATTCTCCTTCGATCTTATATAATCGATGGAAATCACACCATTAGAGATCATCTGTTTAATGGTATTGAGTCTAAGGCGTATGTGTCGAGACTTACCATTATACATACTACTATGTGCTCTTCCTATAGCCGACTGACTATCGCAGTGTATGCTAATAGCCGCCATAGGTTTTGGCCAACATGGAATATAGCCATTCAGCTTCTTCTTCAGCCTTATCCAGTGCTATGAACTCGGCTTCCATTGTGGAGCGAGCTATGCACGCTTGTCTTGTAGACTTCTAGGACACAACAACACCACCAATCATGAATAAGTATCCACCGGTGGACTTCGAATCTTTCGTATCTGATATCCAGTTGGCATCACAGTATCCTTTTAATACTGCTGGATATCTAGTATATCGTAATCTCGGACTCATGGTGTACTTCATGTACCTCAACAACCTATTCAAGGCTTTCCAATGATATGATCTGGATTACTCGTGAACCTACTCAGATTATTCACCGCATATGATAAGTCCGGTCGTGTACAGTTGGTTATGTACATCGGACTTCCAATCACTTAAGAATATCTCAATTGATCCACGGGTTCACCTCTATTCTTGGCTAAGTGCACACTTAGGTCAAGTGGAGTGCTCATTGGACTTTCATCAAATACATTAAATCTTTTCAAAACAGACTCGATATAATGAGTTTGTGACAACACAAGTCCATCGGGTACTCTAGAGATCTTGATCCCTAGTATCACATCCTTAACTCCTAGGTCCTTCATATCGAAGTTCCTTGTCAACATCTTCTTAGTATTCATGATGATATCATGATTACTTCCTATTATCATCATGTCATCCACATATAGACATACTATCACATAGGCATTAGGTGTGTTCTTAATGTAGACACATTTATCACACTCGTTAATCTTAAATCCATTTGACAACATCACATTGTCAAACCTTATGTGCCACTGTTTTGGATGCTTGTTTAAGCCCGTACAAAGACTTAACGAGTCTACACACCTTACTCTTTTGCCCTGGAACAACAAACCCCTCGGATTGTTTCATGTAAATATCTTCTTCCAACTCACCATTCAAGAAGGCGGTCTTCACACCCATTTGATGGATTTCCAAGTTATTGTCTGCAGCTATAGCAATGAAAACCCTTATAGAAGTGATTCTCGTAATCGGTGATTAAGTATCAAAGATGTCAAGGCCTTCTTTTTGTCGGAATCTTTGGGCCACCAACCTAGCCTTGTATTTATCGATAGAACCATCAACCTTTAACTTCTTCTTGAAGATCCACTTGCACCCGAGTGGTTTATTCCCCGGTGAAAGATCAAGCAACTCCCAAGTATGGTTTTGCATGATGGAATCTATTTCACTATTTATAGCCTCTTTCCATAAAGGAGCTTCTGGAGCGGACATAGCCTCATCATACGCCCTGGGTTCGTTTTCTACCATATAGGTTAGAAAATCGGGACCATATAACTTGGAAGTCCTAGCCCTCTTACTACGATGAGGTTCCTCAAGTTCTTGAGGATCACCCTCATCTTCGGACTCATAAGTCCTCTTGCTCATGCTTGCTTCTTGTTTCTCTTTCTCCTTACAGGGAAATATATCCTTAAAGAACACATTATTCCTAGACTCGATGATGAAATTTTCATGTACATCGGGGACATCCGATTTATGTACCAGAAATCGATAGGCACTACTATTGAGAGCATATCCAATGAATATACAATCAATGGTTTTAGGCCCTATCTTCACTTGCTTTGGTTTAGGTATTTCAACCTTAGCCAAACACGCCCACACTTTCATGATTTTGTAGTTAGGCTTGTGACCTTTCCACAACTCAGAAGGGGATTCGTCATTCTTCTTAGAAGGGACATTATTAAGAATGAAATTCGCTGAGAGGATAGCTTCCCCCCACAAGTTCTGAGGTAAACCTGAACTAATCAACATAGCACTCATCATCTCTTTCCGAGTTCGGTTCTTGCGCTCAGCAATACCGTTTGATTGAGGTGTATATGGTGTTGTCGTTTGATGAATGATGCCGGAGCCAGAGCAAAACTCATTAAACGGTGCATCATATTCACCACCACGGTCACTACGGACATTCTTTATCCGTTTGCTTAGTTGATTCTCAACTTCATTCTTATAATCCTTGAAAGCTTCAAGAGCCTCGTCTTTGCTTCTCAGCAGATAAACATAACAATATCTGGTACAATAATCAATAAAAGTAATAAAGTACTTTTTACCGCCTCTAGTTTGCACAATTTTAAGTCACATATATCAGTGTGAATTAAATCTAGAGGTTTCTGTGTTCCTTTCAACTGTTGGAAACGGTGCTTTAGCTAACTTAGCTTCAACACATATTTGGCATTTGTGATTAGGATCAAATTTTACGTTGGGATCTAAATCTAGATTCATCATCTTTCGAATCAATTTATAATTAGCATGTATTAATCTACAATTCCATAAACAAGAAGACTCAAGCAAATAAACAGAAGCAGTAGTCATCTTATTGGCCTTTTTCGGCACAACAATTTTGGGTACAATGGTCATTACATTCATCTTGAACATTCCATCTACCAAGTACCCCCTCCCAACATACATATCAAATTTGATAAAAAAAACTTTATCCTCACCAAAGACCATCTTGAATCCATTCACCAGAAGAGCACCAATAACAAGGTTCTTGCGCATGTCACGAACATGCAGCACATTGTTGAGTGTGAGTTCTTTGCCAAAAGTTATCTTCAGTATGACCTTTCCCACAAATTCAGTCTTTGCAGATGCAGAGTTTCCTATAAAGAGTTGTTCGTCATGTGTCAATCCACCATTCACGGGTATTCTCGATTGTGTTGCATTCAGAAACCACAGTCGACAGGTTCATTGTTAGGTGTGATGCCCGAAAGACAATTTTGTAATTGTTTTTATTTAATAAATGAATTGACATTATAATTCATATTTATTATTCTCATATTCACCGATGTGACAATAGTATTTACACTACGGAAAACCCTAAAGTATATTGTTTATGTAATCACTTAACTCAGTGTATGGTATATACACGGGATGATTGAGTTCGTGAAGATGTACTTAAAATACAATTAGCCCGTAGTGAAGTTAATCGAGAGTATCGGGTCTCTCCTTTAACGTGCTATTAATGCGCCCAGAACACAATAGGTGTGATTGTCTTATCCGGACTTTCGGTTAAGAGAACCTAATGGGGCATTTATATATGATAGATATATCATATAGGGCTGGACCGATTTGATTAGAGTTCACGATATAATTTCGTAATCGAGAAGTCTTATCGAATCAATGGATGATCATATTTATGGATATATCTTAATCCTGAGGTGATCACAGTCAACTGCTTGAATCAATATGAAGTTTGACTTGACGGTTAAGGATTACACTGAGTCTGTGGTCCGAATTACCCCATCTTGGCATTGTAATGGATTGAGTGAGTAGTCTGTGTTATCACAGATACGGAATCCATTCCTTCCATTTATGGAAGTAGATAGACAGTTCCCTTATTTGTTAATCCTAGAAACCGATCGATCGCGCGAGTTCATATTACACTGATTAGCTACCAGTGAGTTGTATGAATTAATTGATCACTAGGGGTTAATGGTAAATAAGGATAAGAGGTTCTAAAAGGGTTAACGGTAACTTCCCGATTTAGAATGAACAGTCTATGGAGGATTAATCCATATGTAATGATTATATCAATGGACGCTTATTATTATTCTCGTGAGGAGATAAATATAATCTTATAATCGGAGGAGTGCAGTCACGGGATTATGGTGGCATATTCCTGTGATTGATTTAACGAATATAATTATTCTATAATTACTTATTTGATTTATCGGAGCCGCTGATTATTAGTCCATGGTCCCCGACGTGCCTCCTAATATAGCATAGCTATTCTCGGACGTCGAATCCTAATAATATTAATTTAGTTCTTGTTGGACTTTATTAAAAACGATATGTGAATTAATTGTTTAGTGGACTATTAAATTAGTTGGGCTAAATAATTAAATACACGGAAAAGACATTTTTCGTGGACTCGGCCCAAATTGGTGTGTTGACCTTTTTTGACCAAATTGGTCAAATATAGAAATATGCGCATGACTTATTTGACTAAGTGTTGGGGCGCATATTTGCATTGATATATTATTAAGAAATTAGTTTTCTTGGATAATTATTTAATGTGTGATTTATCTTTTATTTGTTAATTGATAATTCATGGAATATTAGATAATAATATGATTTATTCTAATTTGTTTGGGATAATTATTTTATTTATCTTTTATTTGGAAAAAAGATTAATGTAATAATTATCACTTAATTATTTAATCCTCGGAGGTTAAGTTTTACTCTCCTATATAAAGAGAGTTCTTCCAAGCCTTTTGACACACACTAAATTTTGACTTCTCCTCTTAGAGAGAAGAAGTGATAATTTCGGCCAAGGGGAGACTAAGGGAAAATCTTGGAGGTTTTTCCGGGTAGCATATCGGAAGGATTCGAGACGACGATTTCCTTCCACCGGGAATTGCTTGGATCACAAGATCGGAAGACTGTGGTGCTCTTCACACCTTCACATTCATCCTTTTGCGGTTCTTCAACTTGAATTTTGAGATTCAAGAGGTATGATCTACATCCCCCTTGTAGAATAGATCTAGTTGTTTTATTACGTGTATTATATAGATCTAGATCCATAAATCGCTTCCGTTGCGGATGGTATTACTAACATTCATCTCCTGCATGCCTTCCGCCACCACTTTAGCAAGATGGGCTTATGGCTTGACCTTTTCTGTGACATGGCGATGCCCTGGCTTTCCACAGTTGAAACAACTTCTAGTGAACTGTTTCTTTACCTTCTTATTGTCTCTTGGACCTTGATTAGGCTGCTTACGTTTTTTGCCTTTGTTGCTCACTTCGACCTAATTCGCCTTGGATTGATCAGAAAACTTCGTTCTGACCTCTTGTTCTGCTCTTCAATTCATAGACGTGTTGCTAGCTCTTCCATAGTCATCTCTTCCTGCTTATGCATCAAGTAGTTCTAGAAATCTTTCCAAGTGTGGGGAAGTTTCCCAATCACAGAAGCAACCTGGAATTGTTCACAAATCATCATTTTTCCCTCCAGGATCTCGGAGATGATCACCTATAGCTCCTCAATCTGACCGACAATAGTCTTGGAGTCTACCGTTTTGTAGTCCATGAATTTGACCATAACAAATTTCTTCGAGCCAACATCCTCGATTTTATACTTTTTCTCCAAAGCCTACCACAAGGATTTAGCAGACTTATGTGAGCAGTACACTCCATATATGGAGTTCTCCAAGAAACTCAGGATGTAGTTCTTGCACAGGAAGTCAGAGTGCTTCCATGCATCCAAAGCCGTGACAGAGGCATGATCCCCTTTCCTTCAAGATAGGAGGATCCCCAGACAGCATCCGAGCCAAGCCAAGAGTGGTCGGATGGAACAACATCTTCTGTTGCCACCTCTTGTAGTTCAAGCCATCAAACTTTTCCGGTTTTTCCCCTTGAGCCCCGGAATTGTTTTGAGCAGGTGCAGCAGTAGGCACTGCCGAGGTACTCCATTGCTCGGTTGTTGCCATTTCTGTAAACACGGAAGATCAACAAATCAAGTTCTGTTCGTCCTCAAACGAACGTAAATATCAAGAAGGAGTATAAACAGAGTTATCGGTTTGGCCTCAACCAAACTCAAGTAGGATATAAATAATTAAAACAAACCGAACATATCTGTAGTGTAATAGATTAAAACTATTTTCTAACACATGAGTTAAAAAATCTATCTTAAGCTTGTTGGTGATAGTGTCGTGTAATTACGTGAAATTAAATGCAAAAATAAATAAATCGAAATTAAGATTTATTTTTTTAAGTAGATCTAACAAAATAAAGCAATTACGGTGCAGACCTAATAAGATTATGCAACTACAATACAGATCCGACTCGAAACAATAGATAAATTAAAGTACAATGCATAAATAAAGACAAATCGGGGCGAGTTATGAAACTCTTTCTTTAAGACAGGTTGCTCCGGTATGGTGCCAACGGTAGTAGCATCTGCCTCCCAAGATACAATGGCTTACGTCTTAGGTTGAGAGGCACTTCAACAATCCAATCTCCGACGAACTTACAGAGTCCTCCGACTTCTCTTCGACTCAAGAACTAGAACTATGTGTTCGATAGTATGTAGTGGAAGACATAAGAGAAAATTCAATGCCTAAACCTTCCTTGAGGTTCTTTATATAGTGGAGAGGAGGTGTAATGCTTGAATCGATTGGCTAAAACACGTCATTAAAGTCGACGACTTTTCCCCTTGGAAAAGCCACACGCGTAGGGGCCGACTCTGCCTTGGCCGACTACAATCTTGAACGTGATTGCTCGGATAACGTGTCGCTGAATTCCGATTGGTCAGATGATTTAATTGCTCGACTTTTCCCTCAAGAAAAGCACTTTTTGGCCGAAAATAATTTAATCCATTTAAGTGTTATTTGTTTATAAGGACGTGTTTTGGGATTTAATTAGGCATTTAGGACACCCAAAATAGATCCTCGTTTATAAGGACACATTTTATATTAGTTTCCTATATTACCCCTCAATATGGCGCATTAGAGAAAAAGGAAAATCCTTTTTTCTAAGAGGCGTATATAAATTAGGAAGCAGGCAAATAGATCGAACTCTTTGCCGGAAATCACTCATTTCTTCCGACGGAAAGTCATACAGGTAAAAATGGGCTCTTGACGATTTCTTTTATGAGTTTCATATGTAATAGGCTTCATTTCTCCCTTCATTCGTAATATTCTAGTACTTTAAGGCTAGCTATTTTCTTGTTTTTGTGATTATTTGAGGAGGTACATAGGGTGGTTTTGTTTTATTTTAATGGGTTTATTGTTCTAATTTCTTTTTTTTGGAATCGTCTCCTCTTTATCATCGTGATGTTTTGTGTTCTTATTATGCTTAATTTAGTTGTCCAATACTAAGATTCTCCTCTGCTTTGCTTTACTTAGTGTCATACTCAGTTTTGCCTGGTCTTTTTCTGGTTTATGTTACAGTTGTATTTCAGAAATATAAAGTCAATTTTGGTGGAAAATGGTGTTTGCTTTTGAATTTGTTGTTGCCAAATGTAAGGTGAGGTAGGTATTGATAGTCACGTTTGTTATTCAGGATAGCAATCTGATTTCATTGACAAAATAAAATACAAGAAAACGAAAATACAATTCCAACAGAAAGAAGAAGAAAAGAAAGAAAACTGAGCCATGTGTTTAACACAGTTTCCTTAAGACTAATTCGTCCCCCCACCGTCGAGTGCTTTGAGTTTCAACGGAACGTTAGCCTCCCAGGATAGAACGGTTAGCAACGACAAGATGCACCAAACTTTCGCTTGCTTAAGAACTTGTTTGTATGAACTCTCTATTTCCATAAGAATCATTCCTGTGGGATCGGGGGTGGGGGGACCCTTAATGTTGGGGTTCAACATTTTTTTTCCTATTTCCATAAGAAGGAGAAGAAGAAGAATTTCAGTCTGATGATCAAACGAGTTGAAGAAGAGGAGTGAATTTATAGGCTGGAAGTAGGAGATGATGTCTGGAAAAACTGATGGAATTGGAACATGTTCAGCAGCATTATTGACGCATTCAATAAATAGAATAATGAAACCAGTTTGTTGGAAGATGAAAGGGTTTCAGCTTTGATAAAATAATCATTTTATAATTGCAAAACCGAACTTGTCCGTGAGCCCTTCGAATCGAGCTGCATTCATGTACGTATGACGCGGGCGTGCACATGACTAGGTGAAATATGGAAGTGATTTGCACCCCCCCTGCGCGCGAGGACATATAATGATGTTTGCTTATTACTACTACACTAAAACAACATCATATATATCTTGACCCATTTCCAACATTCCAAGAAATGTGGGAGAAAAGCTTCTTCCCATTTCCATTTCCATATCATTTTCCATTCACACACTTTAAGGCCCAATAGGCCCAATGCTCATTTAGCCATCAATTTTCCAACAACGTTATTGAAATCTTGTTCAATTTTATCTTTTGACAGATTGTGCATGTTGATAATATAAGCAATAAATGGAATATGCTCCAAAGTGTTTATTGAAATGCCTAGCAGTCTTGCTGCTGGTTGAAATTGTTAAAGGATCTCGTATGAGTTTAACAGAACAAAATGGGGTTAAAACTGCTGTGTTTCTGTCACCTGCGTTTGAGCCGCTACAAGGATCAGTTGGAATTATTTACTGATTCTGAAGGATATGAATCATATGATTGTTTGCTGGAAATTAATATGCGGATTGTAGTTTATTGATTAGAGTTTTGACTGTAAATTCGGTTAAGGTAGATGTAAAGTTCACTTTTTGCTCGGATATTTTGACAAAATATTGGTGCTATGAATATATTGACTGTGAATTAGTTTTAGGTGGACGTGCTCGCCTCTCACTGATTTTTGGATATTTTGAGATAAATTTGGTGCTATAGCCTATAAGTATGAAGATGGCCGGGCAATTTCATCTAATGTAGAAATGAAGAAGCTAAGATAAATCTAGTTTTTGGTTGCCTTTTTTTACAATAGAAGATGATTTGGCATGTATCATACTGAAATATTCTGTTGCTGCTTTCTTTCTTGGTTGTTAATGAAAAATGAATGAATTGGTTTTAAGCTCTGCCTTATGCTGCATTTCAACTTTTTCACTTAGGTGGATTGCACTGCAGATAAAATGTTGATGTCACTGCATATTTGATTGCCGATATCACTGCATATTTGGTTTTAAGCTCTTTTATCAGTTATGTGCATTGCACTGCAGATAAAATGTTGATGTCACTGCATATTCGATTGCCGATGTCACTGTATAAATTGTTGATGTCATTCATATATGATTGTTGATATCACTGCATAAAATGTTAATGTCACTACATATCTTATTGCCGATGTCACTGCATAAATTATTGATGTCACGTATATATGATTGCCGATGTCACTGCATAAAATGTTGATATCACTGCTTATATGATTGCTGATGTCACTGCATAAAATGTTGATATCATGGGTCTCTTTTGCTTAAAAGTTTGGTAACTTTGTAAAATAAGTATATTTTCTCACAAAGCCAATTAAGGAGAAAATATACCATTACATGATGGTGGATATACGACTGTTTTGATTGCATTCACACTGAATACGATGGTGTCACTGCATAGGGTGTCACTTCATAAAATATTGTTGTCATTGAGTGTCACTTCATAAAATGTTCGTGTCATTAAGTATCACTGCATAAGGTGTCACTTCATAAAATGAGATATATATCAGAATAAAGAGACCGAAAAAATATGAATTAAGATGAAAAATTTATGTTGCTCATAGTTTTATATCAAAAGATATAGCCATTTGAAGTCGATTTTATGAAGAAAAGAAAACAATTTTATGAAATTAAGTCGGAAAAATATCAAATGTCATCTCGGTGTTGCTTCATCAAATGTCAATGCATCCCGATGGTCTCTGCATCGCGGTGTCTCTGCATCGGGGGTGGTCAATGGATCTGGGGTGGTCAATGGATCTGGGGTGGTCAATGCTGTTGGAAATATTATTTATGTTTTGATGATGATTCGTCACGAAATTAGACAAATCACTTACAACCTATGATGATGAAGTCGTAACTAACTGTTATAGTGCATAATACAAGAAGAAGCAAGAAATGGTCTAGAGACAAATGTATAAGTTCTATCTAGAGTCTGAACTTTGTATAGGTTGTTTCAGACAAGCATTGTAATAGAATAGGAACTAGGCGAACAGCTGAGTCACAACAAGAAAACTGAGTTATAATAAGAAAACTGAATATGCACTTTAAGAACTGAGGATTCAAACTCAGTTATGCTAAAACTGAAGAAGATAAGTTCGCTGAGGGACACAGACTCAGTTGGCTTATCTAGAAGACTGAAGAACTGAGGGACACAGACTCAGTTGTTGAAGATTGAAGAACTGAGGTGGCAAACTCGGTTAGAAGCTGATTAAGTCATGACTATAAGTCAGGATTCAGGCAAGTCTGTGGTGACCTGAAACTGAGCTATAGGTCATAAAAAACTGAATAATCTTAAGGACAAAGATTATCAGTTACCTGAAAAAGAAGAAACTGAACGGTGTACTCGACTTAGTGAATTAAAGTCGATGTTAAGAAAACAAGGTACTCAGTTTTGAAGAAGAATAGAAAACTGAGTTAAGGCCTTGATTGGATTTAAACTATCAATACGACAAAAGATCGTACATATGAACGTTGGCTAAATGACAAGTGTAACGGCTACAAGAGCTAGTAATCGTCACATCACCCCTATAAATACACAAGAGAATCACTCGAGAAAAGACCCTTACAAGCATATACTCAAAGATCCAAATCCGGATCCATAAAAATCAGATTATATTTATCCAGAAAAAAGGGAGCCAACGACATTGCCTTGAAAACATCAAAGGAAGATCTAGTAACCCATTAAGGGGGAATGAAGGCATCTTGGAGCTATAAAGTCAGATCCAGAGAAATCAAACAGCTCACTGAATTAATCCTTGATTAATTCTAAACCTAACCTTTGTGGAAAAGGGTTGGCTGTGCATAGTTTGAAGAGAGCAATTCTACCTTTCTTCATACGGTGTTGCTACAGCAGTTGGTGCAGTCTGCGGACTGTGTATGTGAGTGGTGAGCTGGTGAAGGAGCAATTCCACCTCCGAAAGATCAGTGTGCAGAGTGAAGGGAGCAATCTCACCTTTCTTCATTTTGTGTAGACAGTGAAACTAGGGTGTCGTGAAAGACTGTCATAGTGCTAGAATCTTGTAACGGTTATCTCATTATTCTAGTGATACCTCCTACGCCACAGGAGAAGGGGAGACGTACGGGATTACACCACCCGGAACTTCTATAAACAAATCTTGTGTTGATTTACTTTATGCATCTGTGTTTGTTTTATTTATTGCATTATCTCTCAGCAAACACCGGACACTGAGTCAACACTCAATTGATACATAGAAGATCTAATTTTCTCGTTACACATCTATTGTTAAAGGCTAGTTTTATCCGCTGCCAGTTAACGAGACCAAATATAAGTCAGTATTAACTTATATTCAGTTGAGCTAACTGAACTCCGCACAAGTTAAAGGGACAGGAACTGAAGATCGGTTTGTGTTTCAGAGAAACTCAGTTCCTGGAACTTTTCCAGTTCAGGATTAGTTTTTGGTGACAAGTTTATTCACCCCCCCTCTAAACTTGTGTTAGCCTTTCCAAGGGACCAACAATTGGTATCGGAGCCAATCTTCCTTCTGGAGGAGATCCAAGATACACTTCTAACCAGTTGTTGAGACCCCTCACTGTATCGATTCATATTGTTTCAATGTCTACATCTAAAGCTAGAAGTTGGCTTACCCATCCCTTGATTAATTGTTTGCAAAATATATCTGATTTTCAGGATCAAACGATCGAAAGGCTAAGTACGACAAATCTTTATACAAATCCAGAACCTCAACTCGGTGATGAAGTGGATACAAACTTCAAAGATCAACTTAAAGAATCCAGAGGAGTTCCATCACCGAGAAACCTCTCAAACGAAGAAGGAAAGGAATTGTTGCAGATAGATATTGTTATAGAAGACTCATTACAGCAACAAGAGAATGTACAAACTATATCGAATCATCAAGAAAAGGTACATTCTTCCACTCAATTATCACTTGCTGAACTCAGTCAAAGAAACTCTAATCTTGTCAAGTTAACCGAAAAACTCTCGTTGGAATTGGAACAAAATGATAAAGAACTTGACAAAGCCAAAGATTGGAATGAGTTCCTAGAAACCGAGTTGTCATATTTTGCTGAAAGAACAATGCTCAGTGAAGATGACAAAGGCAATGATAATCCCCCATCCCTACCCAATCTTGAGATCTCAACAAGAACAAACCTTAGAAATCAAGATACTGGAAGACCTAGTAGACCACACAGAGAAATTAAAAATGTTAAATCTAAAAGAATTCTTGTGAAATCAACTAAGGTTGAGCGTAATGGTTTATCTAGAAAAGAGTTGAGAAGGTACAATTCTCTCAATCAAGAAACTGGAAGTAATACTCTAGTAACTAACCCAGCCGGACCCAAGAAGATATGGGTACCAAGGAAAACTTAAACTGTTTTGCAGGAAAAGTCAGTTTATATTGCAAAATCCACAGAAAACTGACTTCCATACAAAACTGAGATGGCAAAAGCTGATGAAGGACAAAACTGTCAAAGAAGTAAAGACTTTCCAGCTACCATCTGACGTTTGGGCTGACATGACAAATCACTCGAAGCCACGTGTCAGTCTGGGAGAAAAAGTAGTTGTACATCCCTACATAATCTCATTGATTGTGACACGACTCTCATTTTGAAAACGATTGAAAGACAAAATCTTGACGAAATCCTGCTCTCCCAAAATCAAGCATTCAAGAATATCGAATTCAAAAATTCAATGGAGCAATACAACATTGACTATGGAATCACCACCAGCCTGGACAACTTCTGTCAAAAATTCTCAAACTCCACTCTCGCAATCCAAATTACAAAGAAGATCAGAAAGATTCGAGGATTGGAGAATTTGATTGATACAAAGGTCACTACTTTGAGTCCAGAAGGCATCAGAGATTTCTACAGGAATGCAGAGATCATCAACAATGGAAGAAGCTTCAAAACTACTGTTCAAGATAAAAGCTTCACCGTTGATGAACAATTGCTTTCCCTGGTATTCCGTCTAGATATATTTGGAGGCTCTCCATCCTTCACCTTCGGAAAGAAGAAAAAGAGAAGATTTGGAACATCACTGCAATCAATAAGAAGGAAAAGAATTACAGTGGCTCTATCTATCAGCAGGAAGGAGAATTTGCATTCTTAACAATTCTTCTGACCAAAAATGTCATTGGTCATGCTCGAAATTTCTACACTCTCTCAACAGACAAAATGAAAATGATTTATGCCATTTGGTTTGAGGAGAGATTTGATTGGAACAAATTTATACTCAATCAGTTGATAAAGCAGATTTCTGATGAGAAGCAGAGAATCAACGAAAGTAAAGAAGCTGCTGGAGAATCATTCTTACTGAAAAAGGGTTTTACCTATCTAGTGCAAAGGATACTGGATCATTTCTCCATTCTTAAATCCACACCAACCGAAGTGAAACAGAAGTCAGTGTCCACTGGGACAAAGAAAAGGAAAGTCATCAAGGAAGAAAGTGAAGTCTCTGACTCCAGTTCAAGCAAAATCATAAAACTGGATGATAGAACTTTACGAAGGCAAGAGGTTATGGAACAAGTTTCAGTCAAAGGAAACTGAAACTGAGAATGTGATCCAGATTGAGGATGATACTGAAGAAAGTGAAGAAACTGAAGGAGATGATGAAGAGGAAACTGAAGAAAATGGAACTGAAGGAAGTAGTGAAGAAACTGAAGAAGAAGAAGGTGCTGAAATTGAAGAAAGTGATTTTCCAACTAGGATGTTTAAAGATTACACTGAAGAGAAAAGAGAAGCTGTAGAGGACGCTGAATTCTGTGAAGCTGAGTATGAAAAACAACTGACAGTTCCTGGCACTCATTTTTACTATCTTGACATCAGCCCTCCATCACAAGCTCATGATGTATCTACAAGCAAATCAGCAAATGAAGAGTTTCTGGCCCAAGAAACTGAAGCTGAGAAACTGAAAAATCTAAAAGATTTCATTGAATGCCTGTTACAAAATCTACAGGAGAAGATTTTCAACCTACATGACTTCATTGGAAGGATACATTACTCAGGCCTATTTGAATATTCAAACATCATCACCCTACGCACATTATTTGAAGATTGCTATCGCTTATCTTCAAACAAGAGGGAAGATAAAGCTGTAGGTGATGATGTTACTAAAGAAGAAAAGGCTGAAGAGGCTTATGCCAGACAACTGATTGAAGAACAAGACAGACAAGTAGATGCTGATCTACTATCTATTCAAATTGATGAAGAAGCAGTTGACAGCATGTTTGAAGAGCTGATTGCAGAAGGAGATTTTAAAGATACAAGAACTGAGGATGATGAGGAAGCCGCAGTTAAAGTAGTGTTGAGCATCAGAAAGAAAATTGTAATATGTATCAGATCACTTGAAAAGTTGGCAAATAAGGAGACACAAACCAAGGGGGAAGCTAAATCGGAATCAGGAAGAAAAGATGAAAAGACTAAAGGAAAGGAATCTAGTCTTATTTCAATGGAAGAAGAGAAGGTAATGTGTGAAGAAGTCAAAGAAATCTTAGCAAAGTCCAAAGCTGGCAACAATGAAGAAGCAAACCAATTGCTAAATGATTATCTGGAGATCAAGCCTAAAGTTGGAGAAACAGAAGAAGAAGGAAAAGCAAGAAGACTCCTGGAAACTAATAGGAGTATCTTTGTTGGTGAAAAATTGTTGTCTTTGGAAAAAGAGATGTAATTTATTCAGTTATAACTCAGTTTGGCTCGTTTTGATTCCTGTAATAAACTTGGCTGTTCTAGTTTGCTTTCTTAATTTGTTTTGTCATGATTTCTTGCACTTTTCTTTCATTATTGCTTTAGGGAGGGTTATGATACATCATCAAAAAGGGGGAAATTGTTGGAAATATTATTTATGTTTTGATGATGATTCGTCACGAAATTAGACAAATTACTTACAACCCATGATGATGAAGTCGTAACTAACTGTTGTAGTGCATAATACAAGAAGAAGCAATAAATGGTCTAGAGACAAATGTATAAGTTCTATCTAGAGTCTGAACTTTGTATAGGTTGTTTCAGACAAGCATTGTAATAGAATAGGAACTAGGCGAACAGCTAAGTCACAACAAGAAAACTGAGTTATAATAAGAAAACTGAATATGCACTTGAAGAACTGAGGGTTCAAACTCAGTTATGCTAAAACTGAAGAAGATAAGTTCGCTGAGGGACACAGACTCAGTTGGCTTATCTAGAAGACTGAAGAACTGAGGGACACAGACTCAGTTGTTGAAGATTGAAGAACTGAGGTGGCAAACTCAGCTAGAAGCTGATTAAGTCATGACTATAAGTCAGGATTCATGCAAGTCTGTGGTGACCTGAAACTGAGCTATAGGTCATATAAAACTGAATAATCTTAAGGACAAAGATTATCAGTTACCTGAAAAAGAAGAAGCTGAACGGCGTACTCTGACTTAGTGAATTAAAGTCAGATGTTAAGAAAACAAGGTACTCAGTTTTGAAGAAGAATAGAAAACTGAGTTAAGGCCTTGATTGGATTTAAACTATCAATACGACAAAAGATCGTATATATGAACGTTGGCTAAATGACAAGTGTAACGGCTACAAGAGCTAGTAATCGTCACATCACCCCTATAAATACACAAGAGAATCACTCGAGAAAAGAGAGAGGAGGATCAGAAAAGAGCTTTACAAGCATATATTCAAGATCCAAATCCAGATCCATAAAAATCAGATTATATTTATCCAGAAAAAGGGGAGCCAACGACTTTGCCTTGAAAACTTCAAAGGAAGATCTAGTAACCCATTAAGGGGGAATGAAGGCATACGGGAGCTACAAGTCAGATCCAGAAAAATCAAACAACTCACTGAATTAATCTTTGATTAATTCTAAACCTAACCTTTGTGAAAAAGGGGTGGCTGTGCATAGTTTGAAGAAAGCAATTCTACCTTTCTTCATACGGTGTTGCTACAGCAGTTGGTGCAGTCTGCGGACTGTTTATGTGAGTGGTGAGCTGGTGAAGGAGCAATTCCACCTCCGAAAGATCAGTGCGCAGAGTGAAGGGAACAATCTCACCTTTCTTCATTTTGTGTAGACAGTGAAACTAGGGTGTCGTGAAGGACTGTCATAGTGCTAGAATCTTGTAACGGTTATCTCATTATTCTAGTGATACCTCCTACGCCACAGGAGAAGGGGAGACGTACGGGATTACACCACCCGGAACTTCCATAAACAAATCTTGTGTTGATTTACTTTATGCATCTGTGTTTGTTTTATTTATTGCATTATCTCTCAGCAAACACCAGACACTGAGTCAGCACTCAACTGATACATAGAAGATCTAATTTTCTGGTTACACATCTATTGTTAAAGGCTAGTTTTATCCGCTGCCAGTTAACGAGACCAAATATAAGTCAGTATTAACTTATATTCAGTTGAGCTAACTGAACTCCGCACAAGTTAAAGGGACAGGAACTGAAGATCAGTTTGAGTTTCAGAGAAACTCAGTTCCTAGAACTTTTCCAGTTCAGGATTAGTTTTTGGTGACAAGTTTATTCACCCCCCCTCTAAACTTGTGTTAGCCTTTCCAAGGGACCAACAAATGCATCGCGGTGTCACTTCATCACGGCGTCTCTGTATCGCTGTGTCTTTGCATCGTGGTGTCTCTGCATCGCGGTGTCTCTGCATAGGGGATGGTCACTGTATCGGGGGTGGTCACTGCATCGGGGGTGGTTACTGCATCTGGGTGGTCAATGCATCGCGGTGGTCAATGCATCACAATGTCTCTACATCGCATAGACGAAAATCGTTGTCACTTCAGAAATAATGTTGTATGAGCAAACATCAAATGTCAGTGCATAAATCGTTGCAAATGTTCATGTCACTGCATCACGGTGGTTAGTGCATCGAGGTGGTCACTGCATCGCAGTGGTTGATTAATCGGGGGTGGTCACTACATCACAGTGGCCAATGCATCAGGTTGGGCAATGCATCGCAGTGGTCACTGCATCGCGTTGGTCAATGCATCGCGGTACCATTTCATCGCGGTGTCTTTGCATCATGGTTGTTAGTGCATCGCGGTGGTCACTGCATCGGGGTGATCAATGCATTGCGGAGGTCACTGCATCGCGGTGGTCAATGCATCACGGTGGTCACTGCATCGCGGTGGTCAATACATCGCTGTGGTCACGGCATCGGGGTGGGCACTGCAACGTGGTGGTGAATGGATCGGGATGGTCATTGCATCGCGGTGGTGAATGGATCGGGGTGGTCAATGCATCGCGGGTGGTCACTACATCGCGTTGTTCACAGCATCGCGGTGGTCAATGGATCAGGTGGTCAATGTATCGCGGTGGTCAATGCATCGCGGGTGGTCACTACATCGCGGTGGTCACGGCATCGCGGTGGTCAATGCATCGCGGGTGGTCACTACATCGCGGTGGTGAACGGATCGAGGTGGTCAATGCATCGCGGGTGGTTACTCCATCGCGGTGGTCACAACATCGCGGTGGTCAATGCATCGGTAAAAAAAATCAACGCTTGCTTTTGAAGAAAAAAAATATACAGTAAAACCTCTATAAATTAATACTCGATTCCTCGATAAAATTAATAATTTGTCCAGTCCCAACTTGGGACCAGTACAAAATTGGACCCCAATCGATAAAATAATAAGATAATAGCTTTTTTGAAATCCCAGTGTATATATATTGGTCCCAACGAAACTATAAATTAATAATTATGTATGTATTAAAAGATTTCAAATTCTAAGATTATCTAGTAAAAAATGAATCTATAGTCACTTGTTTTTTATTGAACTTCAAATCTATATTGAGTTCATCTTTAAATCTCCTCATTTCACTTAAGAGTTGGGGCATTGTCTTTTCGTATTGCAACAAAAAGTTGTGAAGAGTTGTAGCCGCTTGCAATGCTTCTTTCCGAATGTACATTCATAGAATGTGCCTTGGAACTTGTTTTTGTAATTTATTTTTCAATTCTAACTAATATACATTGAAACTAGTACACTGGACTTGGAAATTTAAAGGTTATACGTAAAACCTATTTAAATTAATAAATTATTAATTTATTGATACAATAATATCTCGCTAAATTAATAAAATATCCCGGTCCCAACATTATTAATTTATAGAGGTTTTACTGTATTTTTTCAGCGCCTGTTTTTTTTTTTCCTTCATTAAGGGTATTTGGGTCTATCTACCTAAATTTTGTCCTTATAACTAAGCGTTTGTTTTGTCTGTCCTTTTGCCTAATTAAGTCCAATATGTGTCCTTTTTAAATAATTGACCCTTAATTTAAATCCGGACCGACTTAATTAATCAGAATTCGTTTCCAAACTATTCTAGAACCTTCCAACCGCCTCACGACTAATAATTATTTTCCGGTTAATTTCAAAGGAAATTTTGTCTTAAAAATAAATATTAACACCCGAGCCAAGCCAAGCTTGAGCCTGCCGGGCGGCGGCGGCGGCACGTGCACGAAATTACTTAGGTCTCCCGCCTACACAAAAATGCCTTGCCCCTTAAGGCACGACTATAAAAGCATACACTAGCTCTTATGTATTGAGCTTAAGTGTCTCAAACTTCCAATGTGGGAATTGAGTTGAGGTACTTCCTTCAACTCTCATCTCCAACACATTTTCAACAAACTTTAGGCATTAATTTCTCATTCACCCGATATTCGAATCGAGTGATTCCAAAGCCAAACATTATCTAATCCATGAGTAGAATTTTTAGACGTAATAATCTCCAATTAATTACACCGAAGTGTATCCGAAATTCGTGCTAAAATTGACCACTTTACCCCATTTCATGAGATATCTCCGACATAATTTCGGTTGACAATTGTTCCGATTCAAAAGAAGTTAAACAATTGACTAATAGAAACAAGTTGCCGTTAAGTTCAAATTCTGTATTTTGATGGATTCCACCTATTCCCGCTTTCCAAAATTCAAAAAACACCCCCCAATTTATTATTATTATTATATTATTATTATTACTTCATCCGACTGACAAAGGACTTCTCGATTAGTATAAAAAAATCCATTAAAATAAACTAAATTACCTTTGATTAACGGGAAAAGCCTCACTAAATTCTAATTAGGAGCAGAAATTTATTGTATATTTTTCTGCTAATCACGGTGTAGCATTTTCAGAACATGGTAGGATGACGAAAGCATTGTCACAAGGATAAGAGGGTTTAATGAATAAATAATTGATTGAATAAGTATGTCAGTTAATTAAGGGTTTTATCCTTCTCTAATCTCGCAACACCTTTATTTAATCATGTTGTTTAAAACTGAATAATATTAAAAGTAGGTTTTCGGTCGAGTTAAGGTTTCAAGTTGGTTTTAGCTTTTCTTTTCTTCGTGGTTAAGTTTCAGAGCTTATAATAGGGAGGTTTCTTAAAAAACTATATAGCACGAACATGAGATACAGACACGTCGCATGATACGACACGGTTATGGTGGCTTAAGTAATTTTAAAATATAAAGACACGATACATGCATCAACGGCACATGCAGCTGAGTGTCACCGTTAGAATCTGGCAGGCGTACGTAACCATTTTATAGGGTCATGGGGCGGCTCCATTCTTCTTCCTTTTGCGGATTTTTTTATGCGGCTACTGGAGAATCATGGTGTTCAGACACTGCGCGCTTTGTGGCTCATGTGCAGGATTTGGAAGTCTCGCTGCTCCGCGGTGTTTGACGATCAGGCTGTTTATGTGTCTACGGTGTGTGCGCATGGCATCGGACGAATATGCTATGGCATTGGACACCTTTCGGTTGCAGTCCTCAGTTCAGCATCTGGCGGATAAATGGGATAGGCTGTTGGAGGGGATGATTAAAGGCAATTTGGACGCGTTAGTTATGGAGGCGGATGCAGGAGTCGGGATTATTTTTCGGGACACACATGGGGCGATTCTTCACACCTTTGTATATCATTTCGACCCAAGAGACCCGGTGGAGTATATGGAGCTTATGGCAATTTTCTTGGCATTCAAGAGGCAAGGCGCTTAGGGATACAACGGCTTATGGTGGAGAGTGACTGTTTAACGTGCGTTTCCCGACTTCGAAGACCTGTGGACAGTGGCGGATCCAGGAAAAAAGTTCAGTGAGGTCACCCGTCACAAAAATGCAGTAACCCTAAAAAAATTTCGGGTTGGGCGGGTAATTAGGTCAAAATTTCCGGGTCGAAACCGGGTTGACGGGTAATTAGATCAAAAAATGATTTTTTTTACCAAAACGACGTTTTGGGGTTTTTTTTTTTTTTACAAAGTTGAGTGGGGTCACGTGACCCCCCGGGGGTATGTGGATCCACCCCTGGCTGTGGAAGATCTTACGGTCCATGGTTGCTGGGTGAAGGATTGTTTGGCACTACTTACTAGTTTTGTTTCTGTGTCGTTTTTTATTTGGCGTGTGGGCAATGTCACTGCATATTTACTAGCTAGATATGTTTTGTTAGTTTCGGCTCGGATATCCCACGGCACTTCGTCTCCGGATGACGTTTTTATTTTTTGTTTGACCGATATTGTTTAATAAAATTTCTTTTTTCCTTAAAAAGAATTATGTTAATGAGTTAGATGAAGTATATAAAATCCAAAAAATTACTAACTAGACTAAATACACTATGCAATACATAAGTTTTTTAAAATAGATTTTTGATCTCTATGTGTCTAAAAGGGGGAATCAGAAATTTTCATCAATTGAGTAGAAGGACAGACTTTTGAAAATTTTGATAGAAAACTATTTATTCATTGTTGAAATTCAAATTGTGTAAATATTTAAATTATGTACCTTAAAGATTTTAAAACATTTTTGTCCTTCTCGCTATAAAAATTATGCAGTTGTCCTTCTCCCTATAAAAAATATATAGCTGTCCTGTTACTTAAAAATATTCCAGATTGTGTCCTTATCCCTAATTTCCCATAAAAAATAATGATTGGTCTTCAAGATATTACAACGCGTAAAAGATGTATGTTTATCTACAATAACAGATAAACTTAATATATACGATATATTATTTATCAAATTATAATCAATGTTAAAAATAGTGTATTTTAACATTTAACTTCTATGGAAAATTGAAGAGAAAAACAAATTGAAAATTTTGTGTTAAGAATGTCGGGTCTGTGTCAAATATTAAAAGTTTAAATCATATCATTTTAATCAATCAACACGTGTCAGAAGCTTGTCAGTCGTGTGTCGTGATAGAAAAGTGTTTTAATGGACAAAATACAAAATGGTGTAAATATTTAAATTATGTACCTTAAAGATTTTAAAACATTTTACTCCTGCTGGTTAAAACATAAAACTAGAAAGAAATAAAAGTAGTTGATGCCAAAAATATATTTCTAACACAATAGACAAGATAGAAATTAAAGTGGTGAAAATATGAACAAATAATCTTATCCCCATATGGATTCCTGTGTTTCCATATTTTTTTTTCCGAAACGAAAGATATTTTATTAAAACACTGAAACAAAGATTACAACCGGAATTTTTCCGGAGCAACACCGGCCAACCATCGGATCACTGCCAATAAACTACTGTATACAAATAAAATAAAACTGTAAAAGAAAAACCAAATTGGGAGAAACCCAATAGCACCAAGGCAAGGTAGTGAAAGTTCACTAGTGAAAGTAGTATATATGATCATTTATATAATATTCACCTTGGTACAAGGTATATTCTTTACCAAAGTAAAAAAGGACATTATCATAAATTACTTTAACATAAACTTTCATAACACTCTTTTTAACATTTTCACTTAGATTCTATTGAAACATAAATATATATTTATATAAATGTATGATGTGCATGTATTGTGTAGTAGTAAACTAACTTGAATTCCTTTAAATAATTAAAGAACTCTTCCACAAATTTATAACTATATTTTAGTTTGTAAAATGGCAAGTATTTTAAAGAAAATGTTGCTAGTACCCTTATAAGAGCATCTCCAAGGGTTGATGTTTTGGGCAGCAAATCATCAATTAGATGGAAAACACAACTTCAATGAAACACCAAATCATACAGCAAATAGGTGAAGGAGGGAATTTCACCAGCAAATTTGCTGGTGAAATTAAGCAGCCGCCAAACACTGTTTGGGAGAGTACAGATGTGTTTTTCTTTTACTTGTTTCTAATTTTTATTTTGTAATCTAATTGTTTTTTTGTTGTTTGTAATGTAATATAATTGTTATTTTAATCTAATTGTGATATTGCGCTGAACACCAGATTTTACGGTAACAGTGTTTATCTTAAGGATATAAGGCTGTGAGGTGTGATTTCTACGGTGAGGACACGGTGGTGGACAAGAATAACGGTGACTGATAAGCGTTTATGAAAAATAAGTGAGTTAGTCGACAAATTGGCAGAGTGTATCTGCTTGTATTCGATTATATATTCAAAGATTAGCTTTCTATTACATTGTGTCCCCATATTTATAGGCTAAGAACTAAGTCGGCTTACTGTTCACTGACAAGACAATTAAGAGTACATGACTAAGATAAGTATGCATGTAATACAAGTGTCCCAGCCAGCTGTCGTGAGGGGCCAGCTGGATTGGCCAGCTGGATCGTTAAGTATGGCGAGCAGCGAACAGCGACCGGCGATAAGTATGTCGAGCAGCGGACTCATTTGTGGGTAGAGATCACATGGAGAGAATGGGTCCGACTCACGTTTGGCGGACAAGATCCGACTTGTAGCTAGCGGGTAGAAGATGGTTTGTGGCAGCGGTCAGAGGAGTTAGAGGCCCAATATCTATGCTGTTGGGCCAAGATAATATGCCCAATTTAGATGAACAGGACCCCGTTCTGACCCGGGTATATTAAATTGTAATATCCGTTTCTTTTTTACTAATATATAATTGAATTTTAAAATGAAATATTCTAAATATGTTCTTTTTTGATGTTGAACCGTTGGAGTTGACGGGCAAAATTTGGTGTAAATCTACCACCAAATTGATGATTTGGTGTTTCTTTTGGTGTCATCCCTTGGAGATGCTCTAAAGTAGGATTTCTTTTGGCGGAAAAAATCTATAGAACTTTCTAACCATTAGATTCTATTTTGACAAATGTGGAATTCTTGTGTATTGTATGTTGGTGCATGTACATTTATTTTATGTGGAAAATAAAAGTGTTTTTAGTGTAAATTATTTATATTAAAAAATATTCAAGTTTGTAGTAAAGATAAGCATACTCGTCTCATGAAGATATACAACCTAGAAACTTCTCATGTAAAATTGTCCGGTAACAATAGTATTGTCATATCGCAAACAATGTAGGATATAATACAATAGCTTTGTGGGCAGATATCGGTACAATGTTAAAAAAAACGTATAATTACTAATATTTCAAGTTTTTTTTTTATTTATAAATGATGGATTCAACTATTTTTTACTCAAATAGTTCGGTTGAATATTATCAAATTCATTGTGATGATTTCAAACATTATCACTCGTAAAGCATATCATATTTTGTTAGAGGTGTTGTAAATCCTTAAATGATAATATTTAACGCACATTCATCTTTACCTATTTACTATAATATAGTTATATCCTTTGCTGTCATAAAGTAACAAATTTGTATCATACAATATTATCACTTTTTAATGTAAATTTTTAACCATATAATAATAATAATAATAATAATAATAGTAGTAGTAGATTATAACACAGATAAAAGATTCAATTCACAATGGTAGGCCATTAGAAGGACACATACTCCTGAGTGAGTCACGTGCATCTGAACAAGATTCAGTATTTCAGATATTTGATGCTATATGTTTAACCAACATGATACTATACGGGAAAAGATCAGACCTTTCTCCAAGATCAAAACGGTGCTTGATTCAAAACGACACTGTCTCGATGTGATTAAAAAAAAAAAAAAAACACAGTCAAAACGGTGTCGTTTCGGATCGAAACGACACCGTTTCGATGCACCTCCCCTTGCACCGCTCGACCTGCACAGTCGGGGATCGAGGTCCGATACTATACATTATTTATTTATTTATTTTTCTTATCCAACTGACCGTGATGATGTCATGTTACATCATACATCTTTACCGGGTCAATTCCCTTCCTGTATAAAAATGAAGGATTGTAAACTCAAAGTCTTAAAGGTCTACGTAATTGTAACCACCTGAACCCGAATACATAGTAAAATTTTCGGTTCCAAAAAGAATGCTATGGATTTTTTTCGAATCATAAAGACTCATGTGCTTAACAAAATAAAGCTCGTTCATGATGCCTCTAAGTTCTATACAGCACGTAAGCCGTAAGCTGTGAAATTGGACTCATGGCATTACGATATTATCTATATATTCAACATTAGCTGATCACATATTTTTTACTTTTAAGAAAAAATAATTAAAATAAGACACTCATAACCGTCAATTTTACGTTCGATGTAAACTATAATAATATATCATATTAGAAAAATGAGAGAAACATTTCCTCGAAATAATGTTGAGAATAATTAATTTCTTAATTTTGTCTAATAATTCTAAAACAAGAGAGAACAATATACCGTATATATCGGAATTAAATTCGAGTTTTGAGGCGTTACACACACGGTATACGGACTCTCTACAACATTACTTTATCTCTAACCTCTACAATAAGTTGCTTTATTGACACTCTTTTTTTTTCTTCTCAGGAAACGAAAGATTTTATTGAAAGCCGGACTAACGTCGGTAAATACATCACAAAGCCGGAAACACTGGACAAGGCCGGATCAGAGCCAGACAAGGCCGGAACAGAGCTGGATAAGCAAAAACATGAAAACAGACTACACAGATAACATCACAAAAGTCAAGTAATAGATAAAGAGAGGGTGCTGAACAAAAGAGAAAACATTCTCCGAAGGGAAGGGACGTTCACACACGGGGTCCTCTAACGCAATCTATTACCTGACAACACACTTAACACAAATAAAACAGCTTAAACAACTTAAAAAATAATAATAACTTTCTTCCAGAATATCAACGCTGGAAAGAGTGTCACACCATCCACGCGCCGCCGCAAGCCACTATTGAATCAGAAAGAGCCCGCAAGCCTAGCTTTCCTTCCCAATCGATAAAGCAACTGACGGAGAGAGACGCAGATCAACCGGACATGGCGACTCCACCGCCGGTGATACCGAGCTGAAACCGACAATCCTCTCCAGATTTGTCAGTTTTGGTGACTTGATCTCTAAACTGATAAATAATCTGGTGGAAATAATATGAGAAACTGAGACTGAGAATGATGGTCAGTTCAGTTAAGTATATTCAGTTATGCGAAAGTCAGTTTGATGAAGTGCAACTAAGTTTCTTCTGAAGTCAACAGTCAGTTCTGGTCTGCTGAGTTTTGCTGAATATAGCCGAGTTCTACATCTGGGCAGTTGGTTACAAGTCTGGAAATTCAATTTGGAGCTGAGTTTCGTCTAGTGGATAACAGCTGGAGCTAGGTGATGCGAACTTTCCTAGGGTTCCAATCTAACCGGCAGTGTACCGGGTCAATTGTAGTCTAGTACAGTGGTCAATGTCGTATCACATGGGAATGTGAGGTCAAACACCAATTAGTTGTTATTATCTTGATCCGAATCGCAAGTTTAATTAAGAAACTAATGTTAACTACAAAAGTTGTTCAAAAGATAAAAGAATCTAGCCAAGATGATTCATAGTTCCAGTTATCTCCCCTTAATTGCTCGGAAAACGATCTACCTACCTCCTTTCAATTGTGTCCTAGCTAACGTGTGAATGGTGCATTCTTTAACGAGTGATTTTCCCTCATACGAGTGAATGAAACTACACTTGTCTCCTCCTTGGTCTAAGCACCTTAAACCTAATGAATTGACAAGATAAACACTACTTGCAATTTTCCCGGATAAGGAACCAAATTCCGCTAGGGTCGATTCTGTTAGGTGTAGTGCCCGAAAGACAATTATCTAATTGTTTATATGACAGAATTAATGATTCATCTTAGTATATGCATGTATGCTTATAATTAAGACACTACTGAAAACCCTAAATACCTCGTTTATGTAATCACGTAATTCAGTGTATGGCTATACACAAGAGGATTGAGTTAGTGAGATGTACTTAAAATTAACTTAGCCCGCAGTGTTTATTAATCTGAGTACGGGTCTCGAGATTAATTTGCTAATAATGCGCCCAGAACACTTTAGGTGTGACAGTCTTATCCGGACTGTCGGTAATAGGGTATCTAGTAGGGCATTTATATATGATGATAATCATATAGGGCTGGGCCAATTTGATTTGAGTTATCGATATAATTCCGTGATCGAGAAGTCTTATCGAATCACAAGATGATCATATATGGATTAATCTCAATCCTGAGGTGATCACAGACGACTGCTTAGACTAGGGTAGAGTTTGATGTGTTAGTATGGATCACTTCGCAGTATGTGGTCCAACACTTCTCGTTGGCTCTATTCTGGAATGAGTGAGTAGTCTGTGCTATCACATATATGGAATACATTCCTTCCTGCGGGAAGTAGACAGACGGTTTCCTTATTTGTTAATCCTGAAAACTGATTGATGAGCGCAGTTCATATTATATTAGTTATGAACTATTTGGTCACTAGGGGGTTAATGGTAAATAATGATAAGAGGTTTCGAGAAGGGTTTACG
>CM044905.1:8775045-8925457 GCA_024500145.1 Gentiana dahurica var. dahurica
CAATACAATTTATGACATATATTGATGAAAAACAATATTATATATATAACATGATCCGAATACATTAACAGTTCTACTCGTGTAAATAAATATTTCGCACATTAATAACATTTTTGTTGCGAAGAACGCCGCGGTAACAAGAAAATTATCGCGAACACCACAAATATTTTCCCACTAGTAAGCGCAACGGAATTATACTAGTAGAAAGCCACATAGTGAACTAAAGAGGAATAAAGTAACACCAGAATTTTAACGCGGAAAACCCCTCTCAATGTGAGAGAGTAAAAACTATGAGGCCGGAGCCCACAAAAATCTCTACTAGTCAGGAAATAAGAGATACAAGTATTACACGTACAACAACTCAAATTACTCCAAAGTACCAATAAAAATACAAGAGTATAAGATTTGTGGAAATATGTCACCAAAATAACTGCAGCCCAATCTGTGAAGAACCGTAAACAATCTGTCACTCCGATGTACGAAACAACCGACTACATTGATGTAGAAGAAGTGTAGAACAAGTACTGATAACTCACTATTGAACAACAATTTAACACACTTTTTTCGCTATATTTTTTCACACCAACTAATATTTATACTCAAATATTGTTGCACTCTTTCTTTGCAGTACCATTCGTATTCTTTTTCTCTTATAATGCTAAAGATATGCTAAGAACAATTTATACAAGTAAATGGAGCAATAAAACAAAAGTGTTATAAATATACTCGTATTATGTGGATGTCCATTAGATATAATATCTACTCCTCTGTGTGAAATACTAGCCCGCAGCTAGTTTACCTAATAGCTAAGTCTCGACGCAAATACGACAAAATGGATAAATAGCAATGTAAATATATGATGTAATCGAAGGATGTATTAACGCCATGAAACCGCGTGTAATATATCGTGTCTTTATTGAGCGGTGCCACGATTAGATAATATCAAAAAGGAGATAAGCTTGGCCGACCTTTTCCAGCCGCAATCTTTTAAGTCGGTATCATTTGCTGTATTTATATACTTGTCTATCTATTGAAGAAATAAGAAGAAGAATAGAAACCTCCACTTGCAGTATCTTTCTTTGTTTTCCTCTTTGCTTTTATTGTGAGTACTACGTACTCTCCTTTCTTTTCCTTAGCTTTGATATTATCATAGTTATTTTATAACACGTTATCAGCACGAGTCTCTACCGTTTGAGTCGTGTGATACAATCTCTCTTTTCCAATAAGCCTTAGCTACCGTTTGAGACGGTTTCGAGATCGAAAAGATGGAGCTTGGTTATTCAATTATGGAGACGGAGATGTCTAAACCGGCTTCCGATTGCATAGTAGATCGGAAGGTCGGTGATGCTCACAGAGAATCAACAGCAGCAAACACCAATATTGCAAATACAAGGTGCGGTGGTGATCGGAGCCAAATAAGGAATGGAGATGGTTTTGCAGAGGAGTAGCAAAGGCTCTGAGCTGGTGATGTTCAAAGCATATTTTCAGTTTATTCCAAGGATTTCCGGGCAGCTGATGGAATCGGTTCACCTATATAAGTGTGGCTGATGAAATATATATTCATCTTGGACTTTTATTATTTATCATCGATCGATCAATTGATGGTTATATTCAATCGACGGTGATCGATTATTCGGGATTTCTATATTAATACACACCTGGATAATCTATGGATCCATCTTATACAATATATGGATATCTGTTATTGACCGACGGAGTCAATAATTTATAATGGTGATATATTCTATACCTGAGGTAAACTATGGAGGTAAAAGTTTATTTAATCAATTTATGTATTATGATCAATATATCATACGGTGATATTATTATATATTGAAATATATAAATTATTGGTAAAAACAATGATGCAATACCATTCCTCGGAGTGAATGTGTATAAACGGGTTAAATGCATCAAATTAAATGAATCCGTTTCCAGAAGTGAACGTGATTAAATTATATATTTAAGATGTGTCGGTTGACACAAATCCATTCCTAGAAGTGAATGAGAAGAAATGAAATATTCGAAGTGTATCGAATTACCCGAGTCCATTTCCAGAAGTGAATAGGACCACCTAATAAAATATATAAATTACACTAGATTTTATAGGTTCATTCCCAGAAGTGAATGTGACCTCATATATTTAAGATATATCAAACTACACGAACCGGTTCCCAGAAGTGAACGTGGCTAAATTATAATTATTAAAGATACATCAAATTATACAGTCTAATTCCCAGAAGTGAATTTGAGTAAATTTATTATTTATGATGTATCGATTACACATGTCAATCCCTATAATAAGTGGATGTGACTAGACTCAAAATTTATGATGTGTCCATTCCTCAAGTGAACGTGGACAATTAAAAATTCTAGATGTGTTATGAAACACAAGTCTGTTCCTAGAAGTGAACATGACAGAATCTAGATATTGTATACCGATATTTAAAGATGTATCAAATCACATCAGTCAGTTCCCAGTAGTGAACGTGACATATATGAAATTGTGATTTTAAAATCGTCATACTAAGTTTCACCGAAGTGAGTTGATGACAATAGTGTGAAAATGATACATCAGTACAACCCGGTATATTATGAGTCTCATGTATGTATTATATTTTATTATATATTATATATACATACATATATATATTTATTTATGCATATATTTATTTATGTATTTACTTTTGCATCTCTTAGATTGAGTCCTGAAGACCGAGTCTAAGATAAAAGATCATTTTGTCTTGCAGACAACTTTGATTAGAAGATTTTATCACCTGAAGATGATCATTCATTTAAGGTATATAGTGATGGACTAGAATCTCATCGGAAGCACTTGTATGCTCGTAAAAGTGAATCTGAAATTCATAAGAATAAACACGGACTCGAAGTCCATATGAAATGGAATGATGTTCCGATGAATGACCTGAAGTCTAAAGATGAGAAAATTCAGTAAGAACATCATGACACTTCTTTAATCCTCGTAAAAGGATTGTATTTATCGTTGCAATAATATGCTCGTGTAATGGCAATATTGAAAGAAGTGGTTTATGTTCAACAAGATGGTTATCATAGAATCATCATGAAACACGATCTATTTGGTTTAGACCATTCCCTGAAGTGAGTGTCACTAGATTCATGATATAAAAGGATCAAAGAGTACTTTGATCAGAGTATAAATTACTTATGCCTTTTATTTATAATAGGATATAAATAGCATACAAAGTGTGTGAAATGCACAATATATGTTGCATAAGGTACCCCATAAGGGAATAGGTAGTTTTGATCTGAGAAAGTTTGGATTTGTAATTAAGCTCCAGTAGAGTTACAAAGATGATAAAGTATGAGTATTTGACTTATACTATTAAGATCCAATACTTGCACATGCAAGATGTCATTTGGCCCTGAAGACCAATGATTGTACTCTTTTTCCCTTTAATGTGCTTTTCCCACTGGGTTTTCTTAGTTAAAGGTTTTTAACGAGGCAGTCAGTGCACAAGAGCATATATGTCATGAATCTTTTTCCCTTGGCTGGATTTTTTCCCACCGGGTTTTTCCAAGCAAGGTTTTTGGTACATGCCATATATGTTATACAAATCAGATCAAACGGAAAGCAAGTCGAGGACTTGTTGGTTACACAAATGATCGATGTTTATCGAACACCCCACCAAAGGCAAGGCCTCGAATTGGTTGCTCTTCACCGGTGGTGGTACATCGATTTCATGGCGCTGGACTTAGCAAGCTTTGGTCTCTACATCCTCATATCATGGCGAAATGATAGCTATTTATAAAGCTATCCAAGAATGTGTTCTGTTCAGATCATTGGCACATTAGATCGACGAAACTTGTGGTTTATTCATCGAGAAAGAAAAGTCGACTTGATTATACGAAGACAATGCATCGTGTATTGCTTAGTTAAGTGGAGGTTATATAAAAGGCGATCGGACAATACACACACATGATTTCCGGAAGAAATACAAGATTGATATTCAACAAAACAGATCAAACGACTATCCTAAAGATTTGACCACTCAAGTATTGACTATCGCTATGTTCGAGAGTTTGATTAAGAAGATCGGGATGCACCAACTTGAAGACCTGGAGAGATGTTCAAATCGGGGGGAGTAAAACACGAATGAAGGTTGTACTCTTTTTCCTTCATTATGAGTTTTTCCCACAGGTTTTTTTTTTCATAATGAAGGTTTTAACGAGGCAGATTCTTTGTGTATGGACATCCAAGGGGGAGTGTTATAAATATACTCGTATTATGTGGATGTCCATTAGATATAATATCTACTCCTCTGTGTGAAATACTAGCCCGCAGCTAGTTTACCTAATAGCTAAGTCTCGACGCAAATACGACAAAATGGATAAATAGCAATGTAAATATATGATGTAATCGAAAGATGTATTAACGCCATGAAACCGCGTGTAATATATCGTGTCTTTATTGAGCGGTGCCACGATTAGATAATATCAAAAAGGAGATAAGCTTGGCCGACCTTTTCCAGCCGCAATCTTTTAAGTCGGTATCATTTGCTGTATTTTATATACTTGTCTATCTATTGAAGAAATAAGAAGAAGAATAGAAACCTCCACTTGCAGTATCTTTCTTTGTTTTCCTCTTTGCTTTTATTGTGAGTACTACGTACTCTCCTTTCTTTTCCTTAGCTTTGATATTATCATAGTTATTTTATAACAAAAAGACAATTTTAATTTTTTTTCCCTCAAAAGACAAAAGTTTTATTTTACTTCACACAATCAAAACTTGCACGAAACCATTCAGCAATATATCATGGACCACAAAACAGTGAAAGTGGTCGAACAAATCTCCCCCTCACTGTTTTGTGGAGGAATTCGGCATTCCTGTAATAGAATGACAGATCTCCAGCTTCTCTCATGTCAATACTTTAATCAACCGCGCAATTATCATTTGTATGAACTTTATCAAGTTTCAGTAGCTTACAGTCCAACACATCACGAATTCAATGATAACGAACATCGATATGTTTGGGCCTCGAATGAAAGGCTGCATTCTTGCCAAGATGAATAGCACTCTGGTTATCACAAAGCAATGCATATTGATCTTGCTTCAAACCAAGCTCTCGGAGAAACTTCTTCATCCACAACAACTCTTTACACGCTTCAGTTGTTGTGATAAACTCGCTTATGTAGTTGAAAGAGCAACACATTTTTGCAATCGTGATTGCCACGACACAGCCCCCCCCCCCCTGCAAATTTAATCAAATATCCTCAAGTAGATTTGATAGAATCAACATCTCCTGTTATATCGTAATTAGTGAAACCAACCAACACATGTTTTTCACCACCAAAAGTAAGACATAAATCAGTAGTACCCCCGAGGTATCTCATAATCCATTTCACAGAATTCCAATGCTCTCTGCCAGAATTAGAGAGAAAACAACTGACCTTACCAACTGTATAAGATATGTCCGGTCTAGTACAAACCATGGCATACATCAAACTTCCAACTGTTGAAGCATAAGGAACCTTTTTCATTCATTCCTTGTCGTCATTAGTAGACGGACATTGCTTGATACTTAACTTAAAATGAGATGCAAGTGGACTAGTGGCGGTTCGGCATCATTCATGCCAAATCTATGAAGCACATATTTGATGTACTTCTCCTATGACAAATAAATTTTCATGGCCGCTCTATCGCGAGAATTTGCATCCCCAAAATCGCTTTGCATGGCCTAAGTCTTTCATAGCAAAAGACTTGCTCAACTGCTGCTTCAACCTGTCAATCCTTGAAGCATTCCTACCAACAATCAAGATATCATCAACATAGAGTAAAAGAATGATAAAATCATCATCTTAAAATATGCTAATAAACACGCAGTGATAAAAAATAGTCTTATGGTAGCCTTGCCCCTCCATGACAGACTCAAACTTTTTGTACCACTGTCTAGGCTCATGCTTCAACCCATAAAGACTCTTCTTCAGCTTGCACACAAGATTCTCCTTTCCTTTTACTTGAAAACCGTCTGGTTGTTTCATGTAGATATCTTCTTCAAGGTCACCATGAAGAAAAGTTGTTTTAACATCCATATGTTCAGTGGCGGATCCAGAATGAATATCCAGCGGGGTCCGTAAATATTTAACATAGTAAATATTTTTTTAACGGGGTCCGAAATATTTTTCTATAGGTAAAATATAGAGTATTTCTATTTTTAACGGGGTCCGGGACCCCCCTATAGTAAGGGTATATACGCCCCTGCATATGTTCATCCTCTAAATTAAGACTAGCTGTCAAGCCAAGAACAGTCCGGATAGAGGACATCTTCACAACCGGAGAGAAGATCTCATCAAAATCAATGCCCTTTCTCTGACCAAAAGCTTTGACCACTAATCTCGCTTTATATCGATGTGTAGAATTACTGTCTTCGTTCTTAATTCTGAAGACCCATTTATTCTTCAAAGCTTTCTTCCCTTTTGCCAGTCTCACTAACTCAAAGGTGTGATTATCATGCAAAGACTTCATCTCGTCTTTCATAGCATCAAGCCACTTATCTTTATGTTCATCATCCAAGGCTTCATCAAAGCTCTCAGGCTCACCACTGTCTGTGAGCAACACAAACTCGCTTTCGGGGTATCTAGTGGAAGAACGCTTCTCTCTAGAAGAAGTGTAGAACAAGTACCGATAAATATCACTCACTGTTGGACAACAATTTGACACACTGACTAATATTTATACTCAAATGTTGTGGAATGTTGAGATCATAGAACCATAAAACATAAATATTCAATAAAAGCTTCAGTAGCATGTGCCATTCCACAGCATCGCAGGAGTTCGTTAAAAACTAAAACAAAAAAAGTTTGACAGTCATAGGTACCTTAAACACGCGTTGGAGAAGATGACTACCCAGCAATACGCGACTATTGCGCCGTCCGGTATTATGTTGGAGAAGATGACTACCCAGTTATCGGCGGTAACTTCACACGCAGTAAAAAAAAAAGTGCCGGTGAGTGATGAAGTGAATTTTTTTGTGTTATTTGTTTATAAGGACTGATTTTGAGACTTAATTGACATTTAGAACACACTTAAAAAATCATTAGTTATAAGGACAAAATATTATTGATTGGACAAAATTAACCCTAGATAAAAAATGAATGGAGATATGTGGGGAAATTGGTAAATCAGGCCACTGTAACGTCTGACACTCTTTTTCAGGTCAAACATTTTCTGACATTTTTTTTCAGGTTCCCCGTCCATATTTGGAAAATTTCGTCCAAATATAGGTAAACCGTCCAAATTTGGATTCCTTTTCGTCTCAATCAATTCACTGACCAAATTTGGATGGAATCCGTCCAAAATTCGGACGCAACGTCCGATTTGTGATGAATTTTGTCCAAATTTGGACGGAATTTGTTCTTCTTCCTCCTTTTCTTCAAAATTAATTATCCTTCCTCTGTTCTTAATCTTTTCTGATAAAGTAAAAGTTTTAGATCAAAAGGAGTCTTTAGAAGAAAAAAGGCATCAAAGGTCAAGGTTTGGCAAGAGGTTCATGTCAAGCAAATTCCTCAACAAATAAAGCAACAATAATTGAAATTGAAGAGATAGACTAGGAGTAGACATAAAAGAGATACCTTTGCATTTTTCGATTTCTTGGTTATTATCCAATTTCTTTGTCTTCATCCGTGAATGGAAAATGAACCGTCTATGGTTCTTCTCTGCTGTGCATAAAAGGGCATTGACCCCAAATGAATAAAGCATCGATCTGAGTTCTGTTTATTTCTTTTCTTTGTTCCTTTATTTGATTTGGGCGAGACCAACAAATTTCGTCCAAAATTTGGGCGAAACGTCCAAATTTGGACGGAATCGTCACAATTCGGACGTTGCGTCCTAATTTTGGACGGATTCCGTCCAAATTTGGTCAGTGAATGGATTGGGACGAAAATGAATCTAAATTTAGACGATTTGACTGTATTTGAACGAAATCGTCTAAATTTAGACGAAGAACCTGAAAAAAAATATCAGAAAATGTATAACCTAAAAAAAAAGTCAGAAATTACAGTGGTCTGATTTACTAATTTCCGGAGATATGCGCACACTACAATGAATGGAGAAATGTTTCCGCTATGAATAGATGCAATGACTGTTTTGCAGTTTCCAAGATATGTTTTATCTCGCCTCAAATTCTTCAGAAGCTCTCTCCCTGTAAAGACTTTCTGGAGTTGATCTGTCTACTTTTTCGTCAGAAAAGAAGGCTCAATTGGGCAAATATAAAGTAATGAGAGCATTGTAGATAATTGTTTTTGTAGTCTCTCTATCCCATTCTCTATTTTAGGAGAGGGATTGAGACCATGTTCTCTCTCATTTTACGTGCCAAAACATTTTTTTATTAATATTTAATATTATTATATCAATAAATTCAAAATATTTATCATCATTATAAATTTAATCACACACAAATAATTCCTACAATTCTTTTATATTTATCACCATTACAACATCACATCACACAAATTATCTCTAACTCTTCTATATTTATCCTCCAATCATCTTTTCTCCATATCATCCAAACATCACCAATCAATAGCATTATCTCATAATCATCATTAGGGCCGCTCTAAGAACCTTTAGATTTTATCTTCGGCAGCATTCATTAGCGTCTCTTTCACCCGATTTCTTGGTGGGCGTTTCCAATTTTTACTGCTCCTTTTCATGCCCTTCTAGTCAGGCAGCCAATTTTTGCAGTTCCAATGGACATTGTGAGATAGAAAGGATACGAAAGATTGTGAGGAAGATAAATGGATTGATGGTAGATTCGCGGGTTTGTTTGATTCTAGTTTAGCTCCCATTTGGGTACACAAAATCTTGGTTCAACTTAAACAGGAACCTGCACTAGCTTTGAAATTGTTTGAATGGGCAAAAAACAAAGATGGATTTTTTCATACGACGCAGAATTATTGTGTAATGGCGCACATTTTGTTCTGCTCTAGGATGTTAATTGATGCAAATCATATTCTTAAGGAATTGGTTACAATATATTTGGGTGTTAAAGTGTCACCCTGCTGTGATATAGCTGATGTATTGTGGTTGACGAGGACCGTTTGTTCTCCAGGATTTGGTGTGTATGATGCTTTGTTTAGTGTGTTAATTGATTTAGGAATGCTAGAAGAGACAACTCAGTGCTTTTCAAGGATGAAGAGTGTTGGAATTATTCCTAAGCTAAGGTCTTGTAATTATCTCTTGCTTAAGGGTTCGAAGGTGGATGATGGGATTCTTGCCCTGAGGTTTTTCAAGGAGATGATTCAGTCTGGATATGCTTCATCCGTATATACTTACAATATTATGATCGATATGTTACGTAAAAGAGGGGATTTAGTAGCTGCACAAAACTTGTTCTTGCAAATGAAGAAGACGGGTATCCACCCTGATATCATTACCTACAATTCTCTTATTGATGGTTACGGGAAATACGGCCTGCTGAATGATATGCTTTCATTATACGAAGAAATGAAGGATGCACCCTGATATCATTACCTACAATTCTCTTATTGATGGTTACGGGAAATACGGCCTGCTGAATGATATGCTTTCATTATACGAAGAAATGAAGGATGCGGGATTCCCCCCTGATGTTTTTTTTTTTGGTACATACCTTGATTAATTGTTTTTGTAGGTTTGGAGAGATGCCAAAAGCTTTCTTATTCCTCCGTGAGATAAAAGAACGTTGTTTAAAACATAATGTTGTAACTTACAGCACTTTTATAGATGCATTCTGCAAAAGAAGGAATGTTGACACAAGCTGCTATTAAATTTTTCCGGGACATGATCAGAGTAGGTATAAATCCTAATGAATTGTGGGAGTTTCAAGAATGATTCAATAAGAAAGTTCTTCTCGTGATAAAACAGAGTTGTGGGAGCATTGGACAATACAACTATTTACCCATCCCCCTTCTTGCTTTATGCGTTAAAGTTCTACCTGCCATCCCTGTTTGTTAATTTGCATTTGCACACATCAATATATAATCAATAAAAACACAAAAAGTCCAGTGGCATGTTTGGATCTTGTCTTGAATTTTCATTCTACCTATTTGCCTAATGCGGATATATAGCTATTAGCTGCAGAGTAATCATGTCTTCCAGCGAATGCGACCTCTTCTGTTGAATTTGGAGACAGAAAATGCTGACAGGTATGTGTTGTCCAAATGCTTTTCCTTATTTTGGTTTGTGGAGTAGGGGTGTCATGAGGGAATCAGGAATGAGAAGAGCCTGGTTATAGTATGATTGAGGTTCAAAGGGAGGTCCACTTTTTCTTTATGGAGCTTAATATTCATGAGCATACTGACTAACGCGCGAGTCGATTAAAGATATGGCTTGCATACTCAAAGATGTTGGGCCTTTCCAGGGGAAGCTCCGGGAAATTCATTATCTTAGGGCACCATCATGTATAGTAGAAAGGATTATGATGCACATTTTATTTAATGACCATCCTTACTTAAATTTCATGAAACCTACATTATATTCCATCTGTGTTTTTTAATCTCTTGAATCCTCAAATATTGAAGGCAAAAGAACATAATTTCCCCCTTATTGAAAGCTTGGAAATATGGTTGTAAGATCGTATCAGAGTTCTTCTTTGGAGGTTTCCGGTTCGAACTTGGGCCATTAACATGCAAAATTTTACAGGGCTCTGCCTACCGGTGTGCCTCTTTTGGAATGGTAATGACAAATCATTGTATTATTCATGAATTAATGCTTCTCATGCATTCTTTTGCATTTCTTATATTGTTTGAGCATGTTTGGAGGTTGAACAGTTTCATATCCATGGACCACTAATCCAATAAATTTGAGTCTAATTTGGAAGAAAATTGATGTAGTGACATGAATTTGATGGTGGGCTTGTGTATGATTTGAAATAAAAGTGATGGAGTGACATTAATGTCATTGCATTTACAATTTGATACACAAATTTGGTAAATTTGTAAAATAAATATAGCGTCATTCACATTTAGGGTGTAATCGAGCGAGTCGAGTCGATACTCCCTAGAACTCGAGCTCGACTAAAAAAGTTTGGGCTTGATCAAGCCATAAAAAGGCAAGATTGAACTCGACTCGCTAAGTTCTCAATATATCTCGACATGGCTCGTAAGCCTAATTATTTTCTTAGAATTCATTTATTTTTTAATAAAATATAACAAGATCGAGCTCGACTCGTCTACTACTCGACTCGCATAATACTTTTTGAATTATCAAAAACAATATTTTATTATAAATTTTAATATTTATAATTATTTAAATACTTATTTAATGAATCCCGATTATCTTGCGGGGTACTCGATTACTATATTTGAAAATTCGAGATCGACTCGGTTAATTATTCGAGTAGCTCGACTCAAGTTCGAACTTAAACCACCGTCTACTAGCTTATTTGTTTATTGCTTAAACAAAATCGATCCTGGTCAAAGGAAATAAAATTTTGAATTCCGCTGCATTCCCGCGTAGATTTCTTAACACTTCTTTCCCCTATAAATTCTCACCATTATAATGGAATATGATGCAGATTTTCATGTGATGTTTTCTTAGACAAGAATTCTAGCCAGTTGCATTAAATCTCATACAAAATACTTTGAACATATATTTTTGAGTCAAAGAAGAAGAGATTTACAGAACAGGATCGGTTCGTCGTCTTCTTCTCATTGAAGTGCAACAATCCGAAAAAGGTAAGACTGTTGCATCTTGGGAGACGATTTCCATTACCGTGCGCACATGATCGGGGCAATAACGTCTTAAGAGTGCTGCACTCGCCTCAGTCAATAAATTTTCTGTCCTATTTTATGTTTTCGTTTTCGCTTGGATTTTATATAAACAACATGCTAAATTGATAATTTACCCAACAATTTTGGCCTCCCTCAGGTGTCGTGGTTGTCCTTGCCATCATAACACATGCAACCACTGCATTATATTCTGCCATTTAATAATAATGAAACACACTATATATACAAAGTGGTCAATAAAAAAAACACATCAGGAAACATCAAGAATTCTATTCTTCTAAAGCAATGCGCTTTTAGCCGGATAAGGGCTACCTGTCATTTCTTCTCGGATTGTGAAGTATTTAAAACAGCCGTCGGTTCTCCCGACGTTATGTTGTTTAAAATAATAAAAATATTAATGTGGTGTCCACTTGGTCACATGTGGGCACACCTTTTTGGCGCGGATATTTGTTTGCCCTCATTTTTTTGTTGTTGTATTTTATAGGTAAACTTGACTCATCTTCCATCATACACTACACAGTAGAACTTCAAATCCGTCGGTTTTTTTTTTTTCTTTCTCTTTTCTGCACAAACTACTAACGATACACGCTTGATAAAAAAATGTACACGGTTTTATTCAATTGTTGTGCCGAAATCGAAACAAAAATTTTCAATTGATTGAAATTTAAAACTGAAACAGCACTGTCTGTTGGATGTACTAAAATGAACCGTATCGAAATATACACTTTGGTTCGATTTATATAACGGAGAATCGAACAAAAAAAATTCGGTTTTTAGATAACGCTAACCGAAATTCCGGTTTTTACCGAAGAAAAAAAAATAAAAGTGCCACGTGTCATAAAGTCGATCCCTTTAGCTTCGACTTTACTAATGAAACATTATAAAAAAAAACAATAAGCGGACCATAACTATACGGTCAAATCTCCCCGGTCGCCTTAACTTCCAGATCATTAATATGTTTTTAAATGTGTTGCACTCATTTTCTATACGATCTGAAGAATATAAGAAGTGATTTGATATTCCAACGCCAATTTTTGTGACGTTCGTACTGCAAACGGCCGTCGGTTCCACCGATATTATGTTGTTCAAAATAATAAGAATATTTAATGTGGTATCCACGTGGTCACATGTCGGCACACCTTTTTGGCGCGAATATTTGTTTGCCCTTATTTTTTTGTTGTTGTATTTTATAGTTAAACTACACGTTTGATAAAAAAAAAAAGTACACGGTTTTATTCAATTGTTGTGCCGAAATAGAATCGAAAATTTTCGGTTGATTGAAATTTAAAACTGAAACCGCACTGTCTGTTGGAGGTACTAAAAGTGAACTGTATCGAAATATACACTTTGGTTCGGTTTATGTAACGGGAAATCGAACAAAAAAAAAATTTAGTTTCTATATAACGCTAACTGAAGGGAAAAAAAAACTGCTGTTAAAAAAAAGTCACGTGTCAACTCAGGACGTTGACATGTGACCAATTATGAAACAACATCCTTAGTTCTTTATACTTAGTTCTTTATAGATATAAACTAGTGAGTTCCGGCCGTGCAAGGCACGGCGACGAACTGCCCTGGCGAAGTCTATACAGCAACAACAATTAAGGAATGTAGATGGACAAATACTTGTTTCTGAAGGAGCAATTTTACATATGGTCACAAGAGAAGTTGAAGCATAAATGTTCCATTGTCAATACAATAGTATTTATACCTCTACCCCTCGGAGTAAGGCATAGAAAAGTAAAGAATTCTCAGCAAGAAGTAAGCAATTTAGTGCAAGATGATTGAAGAAAGTACCACACATAACCTAGATTCATGAAACCTAATACGTACCATTTATTTGTATTCATTTACAGAGGAGCTTTTAGACAGCTTTTATTTGTATAAATTTTTTTGCCTGAACATATCTTCAGCACACAATGAAGAAAATAGAATATAAGATACAAGAGGAAACAAATGTAAGTATGGCAAGGTGGAACAGGATACAATTAATCAAAACCTCATGATTACCAAATTTGATGAAAGCATAAGGCCTAGCAGCAGTTTCAATTTGATTCCCATTTACACGCTCAAATTCATTCTTGAGATCTTCGAGATACTGGAAAGCAAGCTTCATTGGATATGAACAGTCACACATTGTCAAATAACATACACGCCCCTCGATGATGTAATTGACAAGTTATGTTAAAGAAAACAAAAGTAGATGCACAAATTTGTATAGCAATAAGGTTGGTAAATAAATTTCCTTTCATCATCAATCAAAACTTAAAGCAAAGGGCATGAGTGACATCAGTATGAATGCAAATTTCAACACAAAGGAATACCAAGAAAAAATATATATAGTCTAAAGAATTCAAGAGTAAGTTGACAATGTTAGTGGAGTGAAAGTTCCACAACGGAGCGGACAATAGATCTTAGCTAAGAAAATAGCATCTTTAATAGCAAAATCAGAAGGATACTGGAATATACAAGGGCCAGTTTCAAGAGACATTCTAGAAGGTTCATTCTGAGCTCTTGAAAGATTAGTGATAAACAAAGATTTAGCATGTTTCTTGTAGAAATCTGCATCAGGAAGATCCCGGCCATCATCCAAGCCCTCACCTAGCAGAAGACCATCAGTAACTCGAGCTATCAATGTCAATTTCACAATCCTTATGCCGTCGGTTCTCACCTAATCATCAACCAAACCTGTACAGACTGTAACGTAAAACATACTCCAATTATACAGCAAACACGGCCGTCCCCAGCCGGTGAACCATCAGAATCGTGCAATTACTACTGAAAATAAAATTTTGCAAAATCAAATGGAATCGAACTCAAATCAGTTTGACAGAAAGCCATTACAAAGACAGCGAATCGAAAGACGAGCTTACCTCCGGCGGATGAGATGATACGAAGTGACTTCTCTATTATCTCATCAGGACTCTGCATGAAAAAGGATAAATGGATTTTTTTTTTAAAAATTGTATGATATGCTACAAAAATAAATAAATAAGCCAAAGACCTATATAGTTCTTGTATATGAACATGCTCACAATTATTCCTACGAAATCACCATCATCGTTAGTTTTCTGAATTTTTTTGATGGAAGTAAACTCAAAAGCTTCAATAACTACCAGAGCAACATAAATTTAGTAATCTATTCACCCCCACACACACACACACACACAAAAACAAAAGAAACCAAAAACAAAAGAAAAAAAAACCTCAACACTGACATATAAGAAAATAAAAAGGATATACATGACTACATCTATAAAGAAATCATATTTTTATGAGCTAAAGGAATAGCCCAGAGAAGAAATCCACCGTCTAACCGAATAAACTTATCAATAAAGATTTAAATACACAAAAGATACTTCAAAAGAAAGCTGTCAAGAAAGTCTTGCACTCGTAACAATCTGGATGATGGTGATCCTGAAACAGGACAGTGCTAAGTATTTATTAAGGAGAGAATGTATACTTACCATAAATGAACTGACAAATGCGTGGGAATGTGTTCCGCGGAGTGGAATTCCAAACAATCTCCCAGCTGCCAGTATACAATGATTATAAAAAAAAAATCACCATCAGGAACCGAGCAAAATGAAAACAGGATAAATATTCACTTAGCTATTGATTCTTTTGCTTTTCATGGTTGTGCAGATTGTTTTATCACAAGCATACTCCAGACTCAAAAACCCAAGGCGACTCAAGCTCATAGACATTAATAATGACCTTAATAAGGTTAATTAGAGAACAGAGTATGAAGACTGCTTTCCTTCCATGGTTTTGTTCCATTTTTGTTACATTTGGTTTTGTAAACGATCTGGGAGTTAAATTTTGATGTTAGCACAGAAGTTTTCTTAATTATATTATTCTATTTGGGTTAGGTTTTCCTTTAATCTTCAGATTAAGCTACAACACGAGTATTCCATGGATGATATAAGTGATGAGTATTCCATGGACTATATAAGCATAGATCAAACAGAAACATTAAACATTAGCTAATACACATAATATCACTTCAGCTTTGTTGATTGAAGACCGAAACTGACAGATAGATTAAACATTTAACAGATTAAGCAAGATTTCAGCCAATGAAGACACAAATTATTACTACTAAGGTCCAACCGTCTTGTGTATCAAAACAGGGGTTCAGATTCGCAAAACATCACAGAAAGATCGAGTCTTTTACCTTTAAAACACGAAATAGACACAAAAGAGGAAAGATAATATCTGATTATTTGCGTAAGAGAGTGATACAAGCATCATAGACCTCAGTTTATCCTTCGTCAGTCTCAGCAAACGTTTTCAGCAACAAAGACTGAATCCAATGGGTAAACTGTTTCGCAGAGGCTTTCAGAGGCAAAGAACTCAACTTTCTTGAAGAACTCCATTTGTTTTATATAATGTCACCTCCTGAACAACTGGCACCTCTACCATCACGGGTTTGCAATCCTTCAAGCTGGAACTTTGGAATCTGCTCGAGTAGATTAAAAAGGCTGGCAAAAGAGCCAGTGTTGTAGAGATACACATGAAAGAGGCCCACAACAAAATTATAAAGATAAAAATTAGCAGCTCACCTGCATTCTTGACTTCAAGATGATCCCTTTTCATCACTAAGATTGAAGTGAAAATGGCTGCAACTACGGGCTTCTCGAGAGGATGTTCTCCTCTCTATACCCACTTTCGATCCTCATTGACTCACCTCTACCTCATCTTGTTATTTTGCTTCGTCTTTTCACCCAATTCACTCAATATCTTGGCCAAGAACTTCACACAGTCCGAGAAATAGCAGAAAGATTGTTGTTTGTATGCGCCAAGACGATTCTGAAGGTATGGAAGAAGAGAGCCATTTTGATTGGGGGGGTTTTCAATTCTTCCGTTTTTGAAGACTTGGCTGCAGGTCGAGCTGGATCTTGTTTGGTCCTTTTTTTATTCTTTCTTTTTTCAATTAGATTTAGCAAACTCCTTGTGATTTGATTTTCTTCATACGCAAAAGAGCAATAGAGCAAAAGAGCAAAAGTTGTTCATCTTCCACACGAAAACTGAAGATATCGATTGCAGAGAACAACATTGAAGTTCGAAAGAAGATAGAGAACACCGTTTTCAGACTGGCGAGGGAGGCGAGGGAAAGAATAGGTTATGTGTAATTAGGTCAGCAGAGTAATACATATACTAATGGATTGGCAGGCTTTTTGGGGTAAATGGATCACCAGGCTTTTGGTGTAAACACAAATAAGGCCCAAACGGAAATAAATACTACAAAAACAGTGTACGTGGCCATTTCCTTGAGCTTTTGCTCTCTTTTCATATAGAGAAGGATAATAATAAGACTACTACTCTATTTTGAATTTTCTTTCCCGTCGGTCAAACTAATTAAAATGATAAGTGCCAACCTATTTATTCATCTTCTCCAGAATTCACGGGCCTCCTCATCAACTCTCTATCATTAATTTTTCAAGCAAAATCCCAATTTGAAATTCAAAATAGTACATACAAAAACCTTTCAATTTCTATGCCTTAAATTCTTTTATATCATTAGTAGCAGCATACAAGTCCTACCCCATCAATTTTATATACTCATTTTTTGTCCCCCTACCTAATCATAGCCCTGCAGCTGCTGCACTTGAATTTATTTATTTTTGAAATAAATCTTCAAACCTTTAATGAAGATCAAGAAATTAAAATCCAAGACTATCTTTTGCCTGAGTCATTTTCTTGCCAACTATTACTAGTACTACTGCAAGTATACAGTGAGATTCTTCTACTTTGCATATCATTCATTACTGTACGCTCTGACCGTATATGCAGTTTCCATGATATCCCATTAATAGGGATTTTGTGAACCAAAAATAGCCAAGTGTATCAATTTGAAGTCAATGAAAATCCTCTGAGAATACGGGGGGACCCTCCATCTCATTAACTTAAAGATCTGAACTTTAGGGTACCCTTTTCATTTTTGTACAAGAAAGACTGCTTGGCCTTCCCATTTCCTAAGCATAATCATATTGGTTGGTGAGTTTTTTTAATGCTCTGGACTCCCTTTAAAATTGTAGTACTACTAGTTTCATTTTTGGGGTTGCATTCTTTATTTGCAACAAGTATATACAGTATTTTACTGGTGCATTGTATTTACCAGATAACACATTGAATCGATTTTTACATAAGTCGATTATTGAGTCAAGAATTGACTCGACTTCCCGAAAGTCAATTTTGTACATTGACATTCTATTTTAGTCGATTCTTGATTTAAGAATTAGTTTCGTGGTGTATTGTAAATTCGGGGATTTTAATAAAGACTTTATTCTAAATGGTAGCCTAAAGGTGTTTTCAAACTGGAAAAGATTTGCTTCTGTTTGAGTAAGATTGAAGTTTTATCTAGTGTGATTATTGCTACTTTTACCATGTGTCGGTGATTGTTTTTTTTTAATTCAGTACATGTGTGTTAAGCTTGAGTGAAAGCTAAGAGAAGTTAGAAATGATTATGTTTTTTCTGTGAAAAATGCAATTTTTTAGCAAATGGAGGTTTCATTACTTTCCACTGAGGGTGTTTTTTAAAAACTTTTCTTTGTATGTGATGATTAGTGTCTTTTAATTCAAACTTTTCAATGATTTTTATCTGTTAATTTTTTATTTTTGTTTGGTGGGCAAGTTTCCAGCTTTGTTCATTTTTCTTGATTATTTTAATTCTGTTCTTTTCACAGACCCTTTTGTCTTGTAATTCAGTTTATCACGAGGTAGTGTCAGCTCAATTCAAAAAAGGAAAACTAAAACGTAAAGATAAGTATTAAAAAAAAAAGTAGTGTTATGAGTCTATGGGATACCATTTTTAGTCGTAGCAAATTGACATAATAAAATTTAATTTATTATGAGTCTCACAATTACTAATGTTGTTAAAAAATATTGTGTTTTTTTATTGTGGCAATTTTTTTTTTAATATTAGAGTTTTTATAACACATTTAAAGGCATTTTGGGTCCTTTTAAATTCACATGTTATTCACTTTTATCCTCTATGTATTATTTTGCTACTTTTATCACTCGTCTTTTTTTTTTTTTTTTTGTTTTTTTTTATCAACATAAACGGGTGCTTAAAACTTTACACTAGACACAATGATATAAAAGGAAAGAAACATAAAACTCAAAAGACAAAATAAATCTCTACTCTTGCCAGGCTAGACGTAGGTTTTTCGCTCATTCCACAGCTTGAGACGTAATCACATAGGCTGGGGATCTTTCCACTATCGAATCATGAACTACTTTATTTCTCCAAATCCATAGTCCGTTAACTACTTCCCTCCAAATATAGTTCCAGTCATGGGATCCATTGGTGGACAAATTCTCATCCATCCAAACATCTATACTTCTTGTGTCAAAGAAATGACTCCATTGAACTCTAGGTAACAGCAACCTCCACACTTGGGTAGCCCAAGGGCAATCACGAAGAGCATGAAGGGGTGTTTCATCTTCTATTCCACAGATTGGGCAAGTGGGAGACGGGATGATATACCTCTTAGCCAAGAACTAAAACGTAGGCAGCGCTCTATGTTTTAACGTCCAAAGAAAAAAGTTAGTTCGAGTCGGGCCTTTTAACTTCCAGATTTATTTCCACTGCTTAGTGTCATTCGCATCAGCTTGTTCTTCTTCCCACTCTTTAGTTTGTAAATAATAACCCGAGGAGACCGAGTATTTACCTCTAGGATCATTATTCCAATCGAAGCCATCATCTGTGCGTACCATACCTTTCCATAATCTAGAATAGGCATTACAAATGCCTCTCCAAACAGGAGACCGAGTATTTACCTCTATGTTTTTACTTAACTTTTTCATTTTATTTTTGCTATTTGTCAATTCTTTATTGGTTAGATCTCGCTATACATTTGATTTGTATTTTGGATACGAGATAACGATAGAGGTACTTACGTATGTTTACACCAAGTTTATACACTTATCATCTCACAAATTTTTATTTTATAGAAAAAGATTAATAAAATACACCCACAACCACAATATGATATTAAATATAAATTTGATGTAGATTTTTAAGAGTAACTCGTTCTCCGTTGGGTATGTCACACCTAACAATGAAAATGAAAATGCTACATACATGAAGACTAAAAATGCAGAATGGAAAATTTAGGATAAAAGTTTTTTTAAAGAAACCCATAAAATTATAATGGTTATATGTGTCTTATTTATTTATTTATATGTGTCTTAACCGTTTCAATTTCTTTCTCACAGCTTCATTTAGCAAACTGTAAAGGAGCATCCCTCTTTTTTTTTCCTTACTTTTTTCAACTTTCTCTCCTTACAAGTATTTGTACTTTACACCTTGGATTGTTTCTTGATTGGCTTTATCCTCTTGTCTTTGTAGCATACAGCATTGTTTTTACTTGATTTTAAGAAAGAAGGAAGAAAAAAATGGGAAAAGCTGCAAGGTGGTTTAAGGGGTTGTTTGGGATGAACAAAGCCAAAGAAAACATGGATAATCTGTCAAACTGTAGTGACAAGAAGGAGAAGAAAAGATGGAGTTTTGGAAGGCCATCAATGAAGCAGGATTCTTCAAACAGTGTTTCTAATGATTCAGCTTGGCTAATAAGATCCTTAAATCTGTCTGAAACAGAGAGAGAACAGAGCAAACATGCCATTGCTGTAGCTGCTGCTACTGCAGCTGCTGCTGATGCTGCTGTAGCTGCTGCTCAAGCTGCTGTTGCTGTTGTTAGGCTTACTGGTCAAGGTAGAGCTGCTTTGTTTCATGTTGAAAGAGGAAAAATTGCCGCTATCAAGATTCAAGCTGCTTTTAGAGGCTATCTGGTATGGTTGTCTTTGATTTACTTGTATACATGTCCATTCCTCTAAAAGTTGAATCTTTTTTAACTCAAATTGGTGATTTTGAGTTTGTAACTTCTCATGGCACTGTTCATTTTAAAGGGGTGTACTCAAAATCCTGTTTACTAAATTGGGATTTTTTTTTTAAAGTACTACTAGTATATAACCTGCATTTGATCAGACTGAATTTCTTGTAAGTGGGTTTTCCTAAATTTACTTGTATACATATCCGTTCCTCTGAAAATTGAATCTTTTTTACTCAAGTTGGTGATTTTGAGTGTGTAAATCCTCCTAGCACTGTACATTTTATGGGGATTTACTCAAATCTTGTTTTCTAAATTGGGATTTTTTTTAAGTACTACTAGTATATAACCTGCAGCACAATCTTCTATGGTGAACTGAATTTCTTGCATTCCCCTTTTTATCTGAGAGAGAGATATATATTTGGAAAAGGGATCTGAATTCTTTTTGGGTTCTTTTTGGGTTCTTTTTGGTTTCATTGGCAGTCTAGAAAGGCTCTTAGAGCATTGAAAGGACTTGTGAAACTACAAGCTCTTGTCAGAGGTTACCTTGTCCGAAAAAGAGCTACTGCTACTCTTTATAGCATGCAAGCTCTGTTTAGAGCTCAAGCTTCTGTCCGGTCCCAAAGAGCTCGTCGATCTCTTAACAATGAGCAGAAACTCTCTTCAGATTCTCGAGCTAGAAGGTCCAGGGTAAGATTATTGCCATTTTTGTTAGCTAGAGTCTGCTCTTTTTTCCTTTTTTTCTTTTTTTTTTTCCTTTCATTTTTAGTTAAATGATTTTAGTTGTTTTTGCAGGACAAATTGGATGAATGTAGGAGTGAGTATCACAGCAAGAGATTGTCTGGCTCCTATGATGCTTCATTTGGAGGATTCGATGAAAGCCCCAAAATTGTAGAGATTGACACCTACAGAACAAAATCAAGGTCCCGGAGAATGCACACTTGTATGTCAGATTCCGGCGACGACCACCACAACCACCACTACCACCACCACCAAAACCACCATTTTTTACCAATGTCATCACCCTTTCCTTGCCCAATTCCAGTTCATCATTCAATTCCTGAAGACAATTTCGACTGGGGTATGGTTAATGATGATTACAAGTTCGCCTCTGCCCAAAACACCCCTCGATTCTTGAATTCCCGGCCGTCTACTGCTCATACTTCAGTAACGCCATCTAAAAGCGTTTGTGGTGACAGCTATTTCCGGCCATATTCAAATCACCCGAGCTACATGTCAAATACCCAATCTTTCAAGGCCAAGGTGAGATCACAGAGTGCACCAAAACAGAGGCCAGAGACGGTGCAAAGAAAGAGGCTTTCATTGAATGAAATGATGGCATCAAGAACAAGCTTTAGTGGGGTTAGAATGCAGAGGTCTTGTTCACAAGTTGAAGAAGATTTGAATTTTTAGGAAAAAAACAGATGGGATTTGACAGTAATTTGTTCTTAATTAACATATTTTAGGAACTTCCTGGTCCTGGAATTTAGTAGGGATTAAACAGAGTGCTTGTGTAAATGCTTTGACAGTTCGTCCATTTCATGTGAGATTCAAACATGAAATGAAAATGCTCATATTTTCTATCATGCATCACAATGTTTAACGTTTTCTATTTTTGTCCCGTTTTGACAGTGAAATTCACAATTTGTTCTTAATTAATATATTCTCACAATAGTGAATATCCATTGTTATTGAAACTATAGAATTTCGGGAAGTTTTTGTGTGGTGTCTTTATATACATCGAATTGACTCACAAACAAATCTGAATTACACAATTTGAATTCATTTTAAAAATAAAATGTGTATACTTTGCCACATGGGTGCAATATGACAGGTGCACTCAGTAACTTCTTTAGAATTTCAGGGTTTTGAGAGGATGACGGAAGGCTATGTTTCGATTGAATTCCGGTTGATGGTCTTGCATTGTTGTTTGGTTGGCTATGTTTTTTCTCGAAATTAAGGGCTACGGTTTTGTGTTTTTTTTTTGGAATTTTGTTCTATGTTGGTGTGTGGTGCTGGAGGGGGAACAAGGGTTCGGGTTGAGTTTTTATCATATGTTTTTTTTGAAAGATTAGCATATTTTTCTGGAGATTGTCTGCGAAAAACACTCTGACGCTCAAGTTAGTAAGGATTATAGAAAATTTTCTATAATTAACAGTATGTAAAAAGTCTCGTACGTTGTTTGTGAGGATCAAGATCCATTATATAGGCATCCCTCGTGGGGGAGATAATTGTGCTGCATGTTGAAGTCGTGCGTGACTACGAGGAGCTGTTTGGAGGCAGTAATGGAGCAATCATGGTTTTAATGGAGATAATCATGGAGCAGTTATTGAATCGTGGGTTAATGGCTGGTTAATAGGATGTAACTCTCATTTGAGGTCGGGGAAGTCCTGTGCCAAGCTGAATATAAGCGGTCGAGGTAAACCTACACCCTATCGGCGGTACGAGGCCATTGACATCTTACGTTGTGTTGACCATAGAAGACAGAGGACGGCATGCGCCATGTCAGACAGCGGATGACCTAAGTTATGTCGGTAAAATGATGATATGGCAACCGACGATGTAGAAAGGCGAGCTTTGCTGACGTCACATGATGTATAAAGCCCAACTTTTATTTGAGCCCATGTCAACCCAATTGAGGAGAATACCCCATTAAATGTGATGAGTGTCATGTGTATGAGGTTGGATCATACACATGTCATAACACATTCAACGTGCCAGTTAGCCATTCAAGTGTAACAATAGACAAAAATTGTATCACGCCAATCACCTTTTATGAATTTGAAATTTGCTGACGAAGGCCCGTTAAAAGCAGTAATTTTGAATCACAAAGACAAACATTTCCAATTAGTCAAAAGAAAACGTTATTTATACATTTATTATTCATATCGTCGGTTTCGTCTCAAGAAGTTGGAATGAATCATGAGTGCACATGCATCACGCTAGTTATCCGTTTCATTTGGGAAACTAGACAAAAATCGCCTCACGTTTATTATCCCATGCGAATTTAAACTTTGTTGACAAAGGTCCATCAAAAATAGTTATTTTCAAAATTTCCAGGTCAGTAAAGCGGCATTTCAACATTTAGCCGAATTATTTGTTTTTAAGCATTCTTATTAGTAAGAGAATTAGGTCAATCGCAGTATATAATAACGAGTCAAAGTCGATCCTATAAGAACTAATATTTCACTGGTATGAAAGAAACAAATAAACTAGAATTAAACACAAATGGTAATAATGATGAATATAAGCGTGAAAAAGCTAAGAAAACCATGTTCCAGTTAACCAGACCCAGTTTATTTCATAATTGAATTCAATGATTAGCATGCAAGTCCTAATTCTACTCAAATAATGATGTGATCCCCGAATTTGGTTATAATTCGTGTACGGATAGAAGAACTTTATGTTCAATTAACCCTGTCGTGAACATGCTAGATCTAATTAATTCAAAATGCATTATTTGGCTCTCTGGGATGCCTATATATACAAGTATGAAAATGTTCACTCATTGGACCCGTCCATCCAAAATGACGATTTTACACAACGATCTTGTTATCTATGTCTAATTATTCATTCCATCTCTAGCTCCTTCATAATAATATACAACGTCATTCGTAAAGTTGATCATGTTTTATACATGATTTAATTACCTCTAGATAACCAAATTCAATTAGCAGAACAACCAGATTTCAGTTTTTAACTACCGGCTAGCTGACAACCAGACCAGCCGTGGAGCCGGTAGATACGGGATCTACATCTGGCTTTCTGATCACACATCAAATCATAGTTACATCATAGAATATGTTCAATTGGACTCTCACATGATTTGATTAACGATAATCTAGCCTAACTTACGTAAATGAAAAAAATACAACATCATTAATCCGAAATATAAAACAAATATGTACACAATATATACTTCGAAACTCGAAATTCAGCAATTCCACAATGCTGCGGACTTAGACCTCTTCGAATAACACTTACTAATAATTTCCAATTTTCTTAATTTTTGTAAATACATCTAAAGCGTCACTAATTTAATAACATAGGGAAATTTTTAGATGGTGTATTCATACGATGTGAATATACATATTTCTACTTAAAAACATCCGTGTTTTTATGTGTATATAGTCTATAATACAAAATACCCTGTAAACCTAATGTTTTAAAATGAAATAAATATATCCACATGATACGGATACACCATCCAAAAATGTACAGAAAACGACCATTTGTGTGTGAACCATTTGAAAAATGAAAGTAAAAATACTAGAAAATGGTGTCATGTTGACTTTGGTAGTAGTTGATACTTTGATAATGTGGATGATTTGACACTTAATATCATGGAAAGGCTCGATATGCCTTTTAATCTTTCGCAGCGTCTTCGATTACACTTTTATTGAGCATATTTTCTCATCAAATAAAGTAGCTTTATTAAAATAAAATAAAAAAAGTTGATTATTATAATAAATATTCTTTATTCGCAAAAAGAGAACTTTTCATTTAAGTAAAATAAAATTTTGCATTATTTCTGTAGCTCACAGTTTCTCTACACTTAAGAAAAAATATAATTTCCTCAACAAAAAAATATAATTTCCTCATCATTTTATATCTTATTTTGTCCTTCTGGCCTCTGACCTCAAAATAAAAATAAATAATCACTATGCTCGTCCTTTCTTAATTTTGAGTAGTAGGTATAAAATTACAGAGATAGAGTGTCAATAAAGTTCCTCCTTTCCTTTCTCTCCAAGCTTGGCTTGTACGCGATGGTGGTAGTTAGATCTACGACTGTCTTATTTGGATCTGTTTGTTATAAACACAGACGCGAAGCTTGCAGTTTAAGAAAGATAAATAACAGATAGCAATGCAAAGAATGACGAAATTAATAAAACATAGAAACAAAGAGAACACGATGATTTAACGTGGTTTCCGGCGTTGTGCCGACTACTCCACGGACAGAAAGGAGATATATTATTATGCACAGAATTACATGGTTTTCACAAGTTTGTGAACAACATTCTTGAAAGACACACATTGCATTGATTACAACATTGGTATTTACGGGCACAAATCTCAAACCCTTCCGCCAAAGATCTTTGTCAGAATTCTCATAAATACCCCAAATGTGGACCCTAGCTCCAGCTGTTATCCACCAGACGAAACTCAGCTTCAATATGACTTTCCAGACTTGTAAGCAACTGCCCAGATGTAGAACTCAGCTATATTCAGCAAAACTCAACAGACTATAATTGGCTGCTGACTTCAGAAGAAACTCAGTTGCACTTCATCAAACTGACTTTCACAAAATTGAATATACTTAACTGAACTGACCATCATTCTCAGTCTCAGTTTCTCAGATTAGTTCCACCAGATTATTTATCAGTTTAGAGATCAAGTCACCAAAACTGACAAATCTCCACCTTGACTTGAACTCTCATTCAACGTCACCAGATTGCATAATCAGACGTACTTGTACCATATGCATACGTCAATGCTAGGATGTACAGTACCAGAATTCTCCTCAGACTTCACTCAGTTGATCTGCTGATCGCGTGCTAAGCACTTACTAGCAACAGGACTAGGTCTATCGTAGTAGAGTACTGGCAAATCAAGGTCGATCTCACAGAGACTCGTAAGAATGTCTAATTATCAAGATTGAGCTTGTCACGATAACGGTATATGACCAACCATAATATAGATAGTAGTAAATTGGTAACAATCAAGTAGCAAGAATATGCAAGTTCACACGAAGCAAACTAGAGTTTCTGATGTATTAGTTCAATTATGAGTAATTAGTTATTCCCCTCACACATGCAACAGTCTTCCCCATTGGTGAATTTATTCATTGTTCAGCTACGGGTACAACTCCTTACCCTATCTACTCCGACAATGGCAGTAGACAATCTATACGCAAGCTACCCTCCGCCCATACGCATAAGGAACTAGAGCTGTCGATATTGAGCGCTAACTCATACCGCAAACCCGCCTAGACAGCTGTCGACATTGACCAGCACGTTCCTAGGGTCCATTCTAGATAATGTCCAAACATAGCACTTCACTATTCGTATTTCATTCTAGTTTACGATGACATGCAAATAGTTGATCAGGCTAAAAACATGTAAATTAAATCTATCGATCAACGTAGCTGGCGCCGATTATCATGAATTAGTAATTTACTAGGTATTCAGATATAGCGATATAGACCATCGCAGATCTGAAAAACACAACTGCTATTCCATGATTTCTTTACCAACAAACACATGGGGTAAAATAAACTAACAACTACAGAATTAAACTAAATAAGCAATTAAAACATACTAGTCGAATAGAACAACGATAGATCTACATCTTGGAAATGACAGAGAATCATATCCTCGAAGACGAGCGTAGATCTCCTTCGGATCTCTCCCTAGGCTCCGTCGTCTCTCTGACCAGAACTCATAAAATAAATAAAATAAAGAATAATGAACTTTTATTGCATAATACTTGTAAATTGATGGTACATTGTGTTCTGAGGCGAAGCCTCTTATTTATAGCTATCTAAACCGACTTAGGAACATCTAGTTCGACCTATCGTCCAAGAATACGCGTTTCGGAAGGATCTGGATCCTCAGTAAGTCGGCACCGCCTCCCGGGTTACTGGGGGTACTTTCGTCCTTTTTTCTTCAACCGGCTTAACTTGGATGCTTCTGGAATACCCTAGGCCCATTCTTTTCGTTCAGTCCACTCCAGATTCGTCCATCATGCTTAACCCAATATTCCGTATCCTGAAAATCATCAAATAACGCACGAAATAATATTGAAACATGGAAAATAAGCGCTAAGTGCAGATTTCTCGACTCACGAACCCGACATATGCTATTCAACACAAATGTTCATATTTGTAGGTCGAAACAACTATTTTTAGCTCATAATAGATAGAATATTGATGCCGTAGGATAGACTATTTTAACCGTCATCATCTGCCCTCAACTGAGTATCCAGATTTCAGGTTACAAGCCTTGAATATTCAGCAAGTCCAGACACAACTGAAACATGCTCTACTGAACTGGTTTAGTGAACATATCAGCAAGATTCTCCTTGGTGCTGATCTTCTTCACTACAACCCTCTTCTCATTTCTTAGAAAATGATACCTCACATCAATATGCTTGGTTCTCTCATGATGAGCTTGATCATTAGCTAGACAAATTGCACTCAAACTGTCACAATAAATCTTAGCTTGATCCCGATATAGCCCCAAATCACTGACTAGTCCCTTCAACCATATACCCTCATTCGCTGCTTCAGTAAGAGCCATAAACTCAGCTTCAGTAGTTGATAAAGCCATTGTTGCCTGAAGAGTTGCTTTGCAGCTGACAACCGAATTCCTCAATATGAAAACATAACCAGTCATAGATTTTCTATTGTCCACATAACCTGCATAATCAGCATCACAGTACCCTGTGATTAGTTTCTTAGTATCACCTCCATAAATGAGACCAACATCAGCTGTACCTTTAAGGTACCTGAACATTTTTTTCACAGCTTTCCAGTGTTCCTTTCCAGGTTGAGCCATAAACCTGCTGACAACACTGCCTGCCTGAGCCAGATCAGGCCTAGTGCACACCATGGCATACATTAGATTAGACTGCCAATTGCACTAGCATAGAGAACTCTTGACATGTACTCTTTCTCATCTGCTGACTGTGAAGTAAAAACTGACAAATGAACATTTGATGCCATAGGAGTATCTATTGGTTTAGCAGCTGACATGAAAACTTTGACAAAATCTTCTGTATATAGCCTCGCTGAGATAAAAACAATTTCTTCTGTCTTCTATCTCTCCAGATCTCCATCCACAAAATTTTCTTGCCTGCACCCAAATCTTTCATTTCAAACCCAGCTCGGAGAAGGTCTTTCAGATACTGAACATCAAACTTCTTCTTTGCAGCTATCAGCATGTCATCCACATATAACACAATATAGATGTATGATCCATCTTACAACTAACTGTTGTAAACACAGCAATCATAAGGACTTCTGTTGTAACACAACTGGATTATATAACAGTCAAATATTTTATACCACGGTCTAGGAGCCTGCTTCAGTCCATACAAGGACTTCTTCAATTTACACACAAGATCTTCTTTACCAAGAACTTGGAAACCCTCTGACTGAGTCATGTATATCTCTTTATCCACCTCACCATGTACAAAAAATGTCTTCACATCTAACTGTTCAAGTTCTAAGTCCTGTTGTGCCACCATTGTTAGTAACACTCTGATTGGAGTATGTCTGACTACTGGTGAGAATATCTCATCAAAGTCCACCCTTTCTTTCTGATTGAGCTCTCTTGAAACCAAACGTGCCTTATACTTAACTCCTTCTGCCTCAGTTAACCCTTCCTTCTTTTTGAAGATCCATTTGCATGTAACAACTCTCCATTCAGCTGGATGTTTAACTAGATCCCAAATCTGATTCTTCAGTAATGACTCCATCTCATCTCCCATGGCAGCAAGCCATTGAGATACTTCAGAACATATCACTGCTTCCCTGTAGGTAGAAGGCTCAAAACCATCCACTTCTTCTGTAACTTGAAGTGCGTATCCAACCACATCATCAAACCCATACTGTTGGGGAGATTTTGCATCATTAAAACAAAAGAAAATTTATAAACCTATACTACCATGCAAAACTACCTCCTAACCGGCCGAATACCGGGTAGTTGCTAGTAAAGTTGGATAAGTACGGGTATCGATCCTCAGGGAAAAGGGAAGTTGAATATAATCTTATTAATTCCTTAAATTGCTACTCACGAAAACAAATAAAAACGATAAAATAAACTGGACAGAGGATTATCAATCCAAAGCCAGGAGGGATAAAAGCGAAAATCTAAACTAGAACAAATAATAAAAACCTAAACTAAGGATACATGGGATCAAACATCATACAAACCAAGTGATTTCAATCCTAGTTCATCTCATGATTTTAATTCAAATTGTGGTTTCACCTTTACACGAGACACAAACCCCTAATCTCTTAGTGAATCTGTATTCTCAAGCTATGAAATCCTACTCTCGTAGTGAGTTCAATTTATCAATCTCTCCTCTCTCGAATGTTGAGACCGATATTCCATACAAAACGAAGGTGTAGATTCAAGTTAACTCTCGTATTTTAGAACCTAACAACCTAGATAATTAACCGATTAACTTGTCATCATTAATGATTAAAAATCCTATCTTTCTATGGTGATCTAGTTTACGCAACTTTCGTATGTTGTAACTATCAATCGCAAACCAATCTCTCGATCTAATTCACATAATAGCATCATAATCACAGAAAAATACAAAATAAATTAAAGATCATGAAAATAAAAAGGATTGAATAAATTGGAAAATCAAACTCACATAGTTTGGTACATGATTGAATCCATGAATCGAAAACGGAAGAAAAACGACATCCTAATCTAACCCGGATCACCCGAGCACAAGGCTCGGGTGACCGGCCTTGAAAAGCCAAGTTGGCCGCTGCTTCTTGTGAATAATGCGGCTGTAAAAATTTGATATGAATTATATCATCAATTGGTTAATTATGCGCTGTATTTATAAGGGAGACTAAGGCGGCTGCTTTGTAATATATGTTAATGTCGGCTGGAAAATAATTATTTTCCAATTAGGGTTTTGAATCTTAAGTCGGCTGTGCATGGGGCGGCTACCGGACGCCAGTTTGAAATGTAGGACGTTCGTTTGACTGCATGGACAGAGCTGGAACGTGCGTTTGCGGCCAAGCTGAACTCTCTGTATTGCTTCTGCTCCCTGGACGCCAGTCTAAACTTCTAAAATTCATATCTTGAGTTGTAGACCTCCAAAAATTATGATCCGAATGTCATAAAAAAGCTCTCGGAAAACTCTACAACTTTCATTAAGGACTCTTCTTCAGAAAACGCCTTTTTGATTAGCCCGTCGTATTACGAGTATATTTCGGGATTTTCCACTTGAATTCATCTCTTTAAAATCATCCTTTCCATCAACAATGTGTATCTACAATGTAGGAAAAATATACTCGTAATACTCGTAAAAACATACCAAAGCGTAACACAATCCTAAAATAATATAAAATCATGATTTAAACACATAAATCGCTACGTTTTGCAATTTAACCTATTAGAAACACCATTTACTCAATTAATCGATTATAAGCTCGATTTCTATGAAAAACCTAAGAATATGGGGAAAATTGATGTAAAATATATCCTTATAAAACGTATAAAATCACCCTTAACAACACCCCCACACTTAAACTTTTGCTCGTCCCGAGCAAAACAAAACAAAATCATAGCTCGAGACATATAAACACTTATGCAAATATAAAACAGATTCAAGTAGTTTAGAGGTTCGCCCAAGTGTGTGTGTGCATAGCCATAATAAATTTCCACTAAATCCACACTCGAAATTGATTCAAGCAAAACTAGCCGACATCCCATTGAAATTAGAAATATAGAAACGATTATAACATGCACCTCTCAAAACATACAAACCCCGAAAAATAATAATAGGGAGTATTCAAAACATTTCCGACATACTTAGAGGATAATCCCTACAACATATCTTTCAGTTTATACTGGGGATAAGGTCGACGATAACTAAGTCTTTCATTTAATTCATATCACTTCTTATGCAAGTTGATTTAACTATTTCTCATTTAAACGCACATCAGAATGAGCTATTGCCCGTCATAGTAGAATAGGACATTTCGAGATAATCCCCTACCTTACTCCAATCATAAGGCAGCTTTTCCTGACTGTCGTGAGCTTTTGGTCATCATAGTGGAATAGGACATTCGTGGTATACCCTACCTCACCCAAATCATCGACTAACTTCCGACACACCTTTATTAATTTCATTTAACTCAACTTTTTCACTTGACAGTAGTTATGTGTTACTTATCACATTCAAACCTTCAGATATTCACAGTATGTCATACTTTAATCCTAGAATACAAACTACTAAACTTTTCAAGAATTGTACATAAGCAAAGAAACATGCTATAATCATAAAAAATCTCCAACTAAAATGGGGTAGGCTTTCAACATTTAGCTCATCATTTACTATGACATGTGAAAAAGAGTGTCGGGTGAAACAACTAAAATTACTAAATATACAGAATATAGCAAAAATGATATAAACTCAAGCAAAGATATGCCTTTGTCTACTCGGGATATAACAAAAATTTGAAAATTAAGCACTTTTCATAGAAATACTAAAAATATGAGCAAACGAAAGTAGACACATAAATCATCTATCCCTTCCCCCACACTTAGATTGCAACTTGTCCTCAAGTTGTGCAGAAATAATAAATTAGAGAACTTAGCTGATTGGATGCTGGCAATTCCGGAAAAATCGGTAAAAACCAAAATTGCTGCATAGCTCAGTAGACTGTGGAGCATCACAGGTAAACTGAATTCATCGTGAAAGTGCACAATAGTTATCAAAAATATCCTGCAGACTTGATCAGTGCAAAAAGAGTCTACGGGGAAAAAGAAAAGATTACATATATAAAGCACATGAAAAAGGAGATATAGAGATATTTCAACTTAAGCTCAACTAAAGATTGAATACTATACATGAAATACTACAAAGTCGTAGGCTAGGTGCAACTATATGAAAATATACTACAATGCAATCTACATGATATGCAATCCTAAAAATAAAATAAATAAAAAAATAAATTCTGACAGGCTCAGGCTGAGCAAGTTGACCCGTGACAACTCTACAGTGACTACGGCCTATGTAGAAACTAAAATAAAAACGAGGTAGTATTACGGAAACCGACAGTTAACTACACTCAAGAAAAATAAAAGAAAAATAGAAAAACAATGCAACTAGATGATATGCAGCTAAATGATATGCATCTAAATGATATGCAAAAATAAAAGAAAGAAAACTAGCCCACTCATTTGCAGCATGACATGTATAAAATAAACGTCTACCAAATAATGACAGGTTACGATAAACGACAGTGCTGTTCATTACATGCAGTGTAGACGCGCCTTAAGACTCGTCAAAGGTGATAGCATTATGGAAACCAACATTTAGCTATACTAAAAAGATATAACTCATATGGACTGGACGTAGCATACGGAAAACCGACAGTAGCTACCCAAATGAGTTACAGCTAAAAACAAGAAAGCGCATAGGTCTCAAAGCTCACAAGATTCATCACAGCGGTATGTAGCATACGGAAACCGACATTAGCTACTAATTAACACGAAGACCAGTTATAGCATACGAGAACCGACAGTAACTATAACTTGCATAGATGAATCATGTATAAGGAATAAGATCATTTACTTAGCATGAATTCATAGATGGAAAGGTATAACATTCATATTCAGGACATCTATGTAAAAAAATAAATAGGCCACAGATGCTCGAATGTAAGCAATCCATACTAAATAAAAGCATTAGGAATGATATCAAGAAAAACCTGGACTACTGAACTGGCGTTCAGCACAACAGACGGGCGTTCACCTCAAAATACAGCTTTGGACGAGCGTTCAGCAAAACAAACGCTCGTTTGACTTGAAAACCAACCGGACGGACGTTCAGAAAGCATAGACGCTCGTCTGGTCCTTTAAACCAGAACAGAGTCGAAAATATTTGAACGGACGAGCGTCCAATACTTTCAAACGCTCGTTTACCTGCAGCTAAAGAACTGGACGGGCGTTCACTAACTTGAACGCTCGTCCATACAACGAATACACAGCAGAGAGCAGGAAAACGCAGACAAACCCTAAAAACTTAAAACACATATTAACACAGATCACAGCAGCCACTTTCAATTAAAGCACAAAGAGGTTAGATCGGAAAACACATAAACACATACTTCACGTTTAAACAAATCGAGTAAAAAACTTTTGCACATTCTTAACCTTATGGTCATCGAAACACGGCAAAATAAAAACTCTCGATTTGGTAAACGCTACTTTTATTAAAACGAAAAATAAACATAACAAAATCGAGAAATAACAAGATCAGATTCAACATGACACCTTTTCCCCGGCAACGGCGCCACTTTTGTTGGGGAGATTTTGCATCATTAAAACAAAAGAAAATTTATAAACCTATACTACCATGCAAAACTACCTCCTAACCAGCCGAATACTGGGTAGTTGCTAGTAAAGTTGGATAAGTACGGGTATCGATCCTCAGGGAAAAGGGATGTTGAATATAATCTTATTAATTCCTTAAATTGCTACTCACGAAAACAAATAAAAACGATAAAATAAACTGGACAGAGGATTATCAATCCAAAGCCAGGAGGGATAAAAGCGAAAATCTAAACTAGAACAAATAATAAAAACCTAAACTAAGGATACATGGGATCAAACATCATACGAACCAAGTGATTTCAATCCTAGTTCATCTCATGATTTTAATTCAAATTGTGGTTTCACCTTTACACGAGACACAAACCCCTAATCTCTTAGTGAATATGTATTCTCAAGCTATGAAATCCTACTCTCGTAGTGAGTTCAATTTATCAATCTCTCCTCTCTTGAATGTTGAGACCGATATTCCATACAAAATGAAGGTGTAGATTCAAGTTAACTCTCGTATTTTAGAACCTAACAACCTAGATAATTAACCGATTAACTTGTCATCATTAATGATTAAAAATCCTATCTTTCTATGGTGATCTAGTTTACGCAACTTTCGTATGTTGTAACTATCAATCGCAAACCAATCTCTCGATCTAATTCACATAATAGCATCATAATCACAGAAAAATACAAAATAAATTAAAGATCATGAAAATAAAAAGGATTGAATAAATTGGAAAATCAAACTCACATAGTTTGGTACATGATTGAATCCATGAATCGAAAACGGAAGAAAAACGACATCCTAATCTAACCCGGATCACCCGAGCACAAGGCTCGGGTGACCGGCATTGAAAAGCCAAGTTGGCCGCTGCTTCTTGTGAATAATGCGGCTGTAAAAATTTGATATGAATTATATCATCAATTGGTTAATTATGCGTTGTATTTATAAGGGAGACTAAGGCGGCTGCTTTGTAATATATGTTAATGTCGGCTGGAAAATAATTATTTTCCAATTAGGGTTTTGAATCTTAAGTCGGCTGTGCATGGGGCGGCTACCGGACGCCAGTTTGAAATGTAGGACGTTCGTTTGACTGCATGGACGGAGCTGGAACGTGCGTTTGCGGCCAAGCTGAACTCTCTGTATTGCTTCTGCTCCCTGGACGCCGGTCTAAACTTCTAAAATTCATATCTTGAGTTGTAGACCTCCAAAAATTATGATCCGAATGTCATAAAAAAGCTCTCGGAAAACTCTACAACTTTCATTAAGGACTCTTCTTCAGAAAACGCCTTTTTGATTAGCCCGTCGTATTACGAGTATATTTCGGGATTTTCCACTTGAATTCATCTCTTTAAAATCATCCTTTCCATCAACAATGTGTATCTCCAATGTAGGAAAAACATACCAAAGCGTAACACAATCCTAAAATAATATAAAATCATGATTTAAACACATAAATCGCTACGTTTTGCAATTTAACCTATTAGAAACACCATTTACTCAATTAATCGATTATAAGCTCGATTTCTATGAAAAACCTAAGAATATGGGGAAAATTGATGTAAAATATATCCTTATAAAACGTATAAAATCACCCTTAACACATACCTCTTGGGAGGTACCCCAACATTGGATCTTCTAGCTCTGCTGACCCGCGTTCTCAGTTTGAAGCTCAACTGACATTTGCTCAGTTGGCTGGCTTGGATTCAGTTCTAGTTCAGTAACCAGATCAGATGAAAACTGACTTGGATCAGTTGTTTGTTGAATTTCAACTGACTCCACCTGAAGCTCCACCTTACTGTCAGTTTCAGCACTGGTTTCATATTCAGTTATCCTCCCCACTGATGAACTGAGTATAGAATTTTCATGGAAAATTGTAACTCGGCTGAGAATGTCTCTATTTTCTGCAGATGACCAAATTCTATACCCCTTTACTCCATCATCATACCCCACAAACACTCATTTCTTGGCCCTTGGTTCCAGTTTCCCTTCATTAACATGATAGTAAACTGTGCTTCCAAATACCCTTAGAACTGAATAATCTGCAGGCTTGCCTGACCACATCTCAACTGGTGTTTTGAGACTGATCCCTGTGTGAGGACTCATGTTGATTAAGTAGCAAGCTGTTGTTACAGCCTCTGCCCAAAATCTCCTAGACAAACCAGCATGAGAAATCATATATCTTTCTCTCTCCAAAAGAGTTTGATTCATTCTTTCAGCTACACCATTTTGCTGAGGAGTGTTCCTGGTTGTATGATGTCTTGAAATACCCTCAGTTTTGCACAATGATCTTCTTTCCCAACTGATTTTCAACTAGAGCCTTCCATTGCATGAAGCTTTTGAATGCCTCTCTTTTGTGTTTCATCAGCACCACCCAAGTCATTCTTGAATAGTTATCTATGAAGGAAACAAAATATATGTGACCATCCAATGACTCCACCTTTGATGGCCCCCAACAATCAGAATAAATGTAATCAAGTGATGACTTTGTGTTGTGTACCCCTTTTGAGAACTTGCTCCTATGAAGCTTCCCAAACACACAATGCTCACAAAAGTCCAGATTCTTGACCTTACATCCCCCAAGAAGATCTTTCTGAGAAAGAACTTGCATCCCTTTTTCACCCATGTGACCCAGTCTCATGTGCCACAGTTTTGAAAGCTGTGACCGATGAATCTTAGCTGATGCCACAGCAGCAGAACCAGCTACAAATGATCCTTGTAATATATACAGAGTCCCTTTCTTCATTCCTTTGAGAACCTCAACTGAGATTTTATAGACACTCAGCACACCATTTTCCCCCTTAAAACTGAAACCCCTGCTGTCCAAAGAACTGAGAGATACCAAGTTTTTGGTCATTTGTGGAACATGTCTAACTTCACTCAGGTTGCAAAATCTTCCATCATTTGTCCTCAACTGAACTGAGCCAATCCCAACTACCTTGCTGACCTTTCTGTTTGCCAAAGATATATGACCATCATCTATCTGCTGATAACTTGAGAACCACTCTTTATGAGGGCAAATATGAAAGGATGCTCCAGAGTCCCAAATCACACATTAGTTTGATGTGCTGACTCTGATGACGGTCAAATTATAGCCGTAAAAGTCATCAACGTTGACCTTAAATCGAGAGTAATAATATATATTTTATAATTAAATCGCGTGTTAATTGAATATTTAATGTTATGTGATTTATTTAATATAATTTGGTATTTATCCATTTTTATTGGTATTTATCCATTCTTATTATATAATTTGGTATTTATCCGTTTTATTATATTTATCCGTTTTATTTAAATATGATTTACTTTGGATAAATATCTATTTTGCAGATTTGGATAATTATGGAGGATAAATACAAAAGAAAGAATTAAATCTCAAGATAAGTCCAAGGAAATCCGGATGCATTAAAGATAAAGATCGGATAAGCATGACAAAAGCCGGCAAACCAATCCAAGATGGCGCCAACTTTGACATATAAATGAAGGGGGGGCGCACCATTATTTTTTGAGATCGGCCGAGAGTTATCTCTTATTTGTTTTGATATTTTGATGTATATCTCTTAATTAGCTTGAACCCCTATAAATAAAGGCATGTATTACACGCCATCTACACCTCATACATACACACAATTCATAATAAAATCATCAGTTTTTCTTAGAGCAGTTTTTTACAAGTTCTGCAGTTATGTAAGTTCTTGTGTTTATTTGTTCTTAGTTCTTTGTAATTAAGTCCCCAATTATTGTTTATCGTTTGAGGTTGTTCGTTCTTCACCGAACGATGTAGAGCTAAGGATACGATATGAGGAAGTGGGGATTCCTTGTCTATAAGGATCCACGCACCCAGATCTGTTATCCGGTGACCTATAGATGACTTTGGTATGATCAACAGACGTGTTTTTAGTAGATCTATATAATTTCTTTATGAATCTCTATTTTATCCGTTCCGTATGTAGAAACGCTAAGATTTAGGTTTTTGCCGCGTCTTTATGGTGTGATTGTCCACCTAGAATTTCTTATCTTAGTAGGTATGACTACGGCTACGTTGCTCGTCTGTTTTAATTAGCGTATGATTAGGAAATACCAATATAGGGCTCCTAGGTCGGCTCATGAATTGATCTTCCGGGACTTTCAGCGAGATCTAGATCTGTTCTATATTAGGGAATTGTGCACACCTAGTTATACGTAAATCGTAGATTAACATGAGACCGTCCAGGTAATTGTTAATGGGACAGAGATGATGCGATCGTCTAGGAAGTACGCAAGCACAAAGGAATGTTGCCTAGGTGAGGAAAACGGTTAATATCGGCATCCCTAGTTTTGTAAGCGTGCGAGTCATATGAGATGGAGGCCGAAAAAGCGAAGTCACGTGATGTAGCATAGTGATCTGGATGGCCTACCCGGAGCTAGATCTAGTTTAGGGGATGACTCCCGTAGCCAATATAAAAGAAATACGAATCGGATTAATAGTTGTCGAGTCTAGCTTAATTATATAGAATCTCTAGATCCAAACAATAACATGATAATTGGGGAGGTTAATTACGTTATGTGTTGTGACGAGTCGTGTCCTTTACTTTTCTTGTCCTTCGTTGGTCGTAGACCGCCTTTGTGTCCTTGACATGAATGATTAGTTGTTTGTATATAAATGATCCACAATTGGTTCCCTGTGGGATCGACCTTGATTCACTATAGCTATACTACAATGGACCTAGTCCTCTTGCTAGTATTGGTTTATGGTGGTCAAGTATTTTAATTATTACTTGATCTACGTCATCAGACTCTCCTGCCACTAGAACCATGTCCTCATCTGAATCATGCTCAACTGCTAGAGCAGCTGTGCCAGAACCGTTCTCCTGCTGTTTCTTTCTCTTTGGACAATTGGACTTCAAATGTCCCTGCTCCTTACAGTAATTGCAAACATCTGTGGATTTAGGGCCTTTGGACCTTGTCTTCTTGGAATTTTTCTTCCTAGACTAACCATGATCTTTTCCACTGCTGCTACTGACTATCAGTCCTGCAGCCTGATTATCTACCCCAGCTGCCTTATGTCTCACCTGCTGACCTTACATCCTCTAAAGCAACTGTATCCTTCCCAACTATAAAGGACCGCACAAAGTTCTCATAGGAAGCTGGTAATAAACCAGCAAAATTAAAGCAGCATCTTCATCCTCAATCTTAACATCAATATTCCTGAGATCAATTAATATTGTGTTCATCTGATCAAGATGATCTTTCGGCTGAGTCCCCTCATGCATACTTAGACTGAATAGCCTCTGCTTCAGCAGCAACTTGTTGGTCAATGACTTAGTCATATACAGGCTTTCAAGCTTCAATCATGACTTGGCAGCGGTGTTTACCTCAACAACTTCTGTGATAACATCATCAGACAAGCACAGCATGATGGTTAAATGTGCTTTCTCCTCCAGACTGGCATAATCTGTAAAACTGGCATCCCTCTTATCAGATAAATGAGTCCACAATCCTTGTTGTTTTAACAAGGCCCGCATCTTGATTTGCCACAAACTGAAACTATTCCTCCTTGTAAATTTATCAATCTTCACGTTCATTGCCGACATCCTTCTAATTAAAGAACAAGCCTTTGATCACAAAATCCTAGCACCGGTCACCGGACTTGGTGAAGATCAACTATGTTCAACCTGCAACTCCTGAATCTTGAACCTCGCTCTGATACCAGTTTGTCATAAACACATACGAGAAGCTTGCAGTTTAAGAAAGATAAACAACAGATAGCAGAGCAAACGTAAAGAATGGCAGAATTGATAAAACACAGAAACAAAGAGAACAAAGTGATTTAACGTGGTTTCCGGCGTTGTGCCGACTACTTCACGGACAGAAAAGGAGATATATTATTATGCACAGAATTACAAGGTTTTCACAAGTGTGTGAACAACATTCTTGAAAGACACGCATTGATTACAACATTGGTATTTATAGGCACAAATCCCAAACCCTAACCGCCAAATATCTTTGTCAGAATTCTTATAAATACCCTAGATGTGGAACTCAGTGATGTATGTCAACCGGATGCTAAAATTCCATGATGTTTTACCCCATTTCTTTAGTATATAATGATATTTTTGCGTCAATTATAGTGAATTTTGTAATAAATCGAATCACTTTTGTTTTGTGTCGACACAACCAATATTTAAGCACTTTATCATCTTTTAAAAGCCTACTAGTTATATTTCATTATCATAAATTACTCGAGGTATGTTTGTGTGGTGTTTTGCAGTGACTACGGACACGTGGAGTGAAAATATAAAGTTAAACCGAGCCTCGTGGCATCATGGAGCGATTAAGGAAGTTTGGGACGGATTGGGCTTGATTTCATTTGATTAGCAATACAATTTGATGTATCGGAGTAAGCCGAGTTTCCAACGGCGTGAGCCGAGACACCCATGGCGCAGGCCGAGACATTAGAGTGGTTGCATGTGCATTAAATGCTGAAGTCATTTCTCAACCACTTTGTCAGGACTCCGGCGTACACCAAGACATCGTCGGCTCGTGCCGAGACATCTTCGGCGTGCACCGATATGTTCACGGTGCAGGCCAAATTACAAAGGACAGCAAATTAAGTTGGGTTTTGAAGTTTTCTTTGGGGGATATCAAAAAAAATAAGAATCAGAGACAAAAACCATCAGCTTCTTCTACCTTGCAGGCACCTCCACCTCAAGGCTACCCTAGCCAAAATTCCCTCATTTTAGCTCTAAAACTCAATTGTTAAACATTATAGAATGCTTAGTTTTGATGTTTGAAGCTCTTTGGTGGATGTAAAACAACTATTTTGTGTTCTAACTCCATTGAAATCCTTTAAGGATTGAATGTAAGTTTCCATTTCCAAGTTGTTAGCTTGTGATTGGTTAATTTTTTATCTTTACTTTGATTTAATTGTTCTTGTTGTTATGAATACTAGCCTTAACATGTTAGTAGTTATAATTATGAGTGGCTAGATCTTACTGGCTAAGATGATATAGTAATGATAGTTGATCTCTTTGGTTGCTTGGAATTGATTGATCATGTATTTGGCTTCTATTGTGTTGAATGTCTCCTTGCTTGCATTGATTGCCATTGTGTATGTTGGAGTAATTAACCGGCTTATGCACCTACACAACTAATAGATACCGAATGGAGACGTTAGTTGTGAGAAGAGGGTAATAAGAACGGAAGGTAGAATCTATAGGATGTAATATCGCCGGATCAATCATAGATTGATCCGATTACGCAGCGGAAAGTACAAGATCTAGATCTAAACAATCAAAATACATAAATAATAAATCTAACCTACGAGGGGGTTAGATTGCTTATCAGTTCATGGTGAATAAACTCCAAGAACAATCTTCAATCCAAGATCCAAGCTAGATGAGAAGCCACAGTCTTCCGACGTGTATCTCCAAGCAACACCAGGTGGATGGTGTTTCAAGCCGCTTGACCTCCTCGATATGCTACCTTAGAAAAACCCGAAGTTTTCCTAAAACTCGAACCCAAGTATATGAGCCAAAAAATCTAAGCTCAATACTTCCCAAAAAAACAAAAATATGTGTTCTGAAAAGGCTTGGAAGAACTCTCTTTATATAGGAGAGTAATCCTTGTCCTCAAAGGATTTTATAATTAATACAAAATCAATTATAATAATCCTATTAAATAAAAGATACTCCTAGAATAATCTAGAACCAATCTAGAATATTTAAGGATCAATCTAATATTTTCCTTAATTAATTATTTAACAAATAAATAATTAATTACTTGTATCATATAATTATCAAGAAAACTAATTTCTCAATAATTAAATAATAACAAATGCGCCAACCCTAATTTTGAAATAGGCTACACGCATTTTAACACAAATTGGGCCGAGTCCACGAAAAATTTATTTTCCATATATTTAATTATTTAGTCCAACTAAACAATTAATCCGCATATCTATTAAACAGTCCAATCCAACTATTTAATATTAATTGAGGTGAAACGACGAGAAAACATATGCATGTTAGGAGCCATGTCGGAGACTATGGACCCATATTCAGTAGCTACGATAAATTAAATAAAATTATTCGACAGACCGAACAATAATATTCAACCTATTAATTCCGGGATTACACCACCATAAACCCGAAACTGAACTCTGCTGAATATAGATATAAACTTACACTCAACTTTGAGTCGAAAAGCATCCACTGATATAATCATTACATACGGATAAATCCTCCATAGACTGTTCGTTACGATTCAGGATATCTCCGTGATGACAGTTAAAATATACCTATTTATGTCATCAATTCTAACCTTAAATCAGAGTTAATTGTATATATTTCATATTTAATCACGTGTTTATAATTATTATTTAATGATAAGTGATTATTAATATGATAATTGGTATTTAGCTGTTTTCATTATAAAAGAGCAATTAAATTGTGTGATAAATGCTGATTTTGCAGATCATGATAAATCGGGAAGATAATTATCATGAAATCAAGAAGTCTCAAGATAAAAGAGAAGAAAATCGGAGCATTGAAGAAAAGATAAATCAGATCAATTCAAAAGCGTGCAGTGGGGAACAAGTCAGACGAACCGAAGAGAAAACGCGTGAAGAAGGAGGCTCGGTCGACCGAGCCATGCCATTCGGTCGACCGAGCGTGTAGGTTCGGTCACCCGAGCCTAATGCGATAAATGCATGTCAATCTTCTGGATTCTCCCTATGTCGGCTACAACTCCTATATAAACAGCAGCCACGATGCTGAGAACACACACCACTACAACACAAAACAATTCATACAATTTTAGCTTTTAAGTCTTTAGTCTTATTTTCTTTATGTTCGTTCATTGTGGATTCATCGGATTCTCCGATTAGGGAGCGCATTAAAGAGTGGGAGTCACTCTCGTCTTCGAGGGTATGACTATTCAATTATGCAATCTTTATTTGTAGATCCGATGTATTTTATTATGGAGTAGTTTTATTTGTATTGATTGCGTGATGTAGATTAATTTACGAACCCATGTGTTTAGGTTAGAAACGTTAAGAAGTAATCATGATTTGTTCCGACACAGAACTGTGTTCGGTCGACCTAGACGTGTCACTCGGTCGCCCGAGTGCTGTCGTTCGGTCGACCGAGTGTGGTAATGTGTAGGGCAATATTATGATCGGCTTCGACTACGTCAGATTCTCTGCATTGGAATTAAAACGAGTAATTAAACCTGATCAACTTAGTTATTCGTCATCATAATTTAACATGAAACCCAAAAAGTGATTGTTACTTAGGATATAGATTGAATCGGCATCTAAGAAGTACGCCTTACCCTAGGAATGTTGCTTAGATGAGGTTACGGTTTATACCGGCATCCCTAGTCTCGTAATTGTGTCGGATGTTATATGAGATGGAGGCATTAAAAAGCGAAGTCACGTAATGGAGGCACGATGATTTAGATGGCCTAACGGGAGCTAAATCTACCTTAGGGGATGACTCCCGTAGTCATAATAATTAATCTTTAACGTTTGTTTTGTCTCGTTATCATCCTAATTCACATGGGGGAGTTATAATCTACTAGCGTAATCAATACTATTTGTTTAGATAATATCAACCGTATTATCCGTGTTTTAGTAGTCTTTAGTTTGTCTTTGTGGTCTTTTGTGTCTTGTGGTTGTCACTATTTTATTTACTGCATTTAGTTGGTCGTAGACCGCCCTTTCAATTTAGTTCTAATAGGATAAAGTTGTGTTTTATTTGTGCCGAGTCTCTGTGGGATCGACCTCGACTCTATCTGGCTATACTACAATTGAACCTAGTTCTCTTGCTAGTGTGTTAGTAGGCATCGAGTTAATAATTTAACTTGACCTCCATCAAGTTTTTGGCGCCGGGTCCGGGGACTCGAGTCATTAAATTAAGATATAGCTTATTTTGTTAGAACTGGATTCGTGAATATTCTGTGAATAAGAGTCTGTATATTAAACAATGTCATAATAAAAAAAGAATTAAAAAAAAAAGGGTGTTCGGTCGACCGAACAACATTCCTCGGTCGACCGAGAATTAGTTTTCTTTTCTGTTTCTGTTCTGTATCAGTTTTAAAACATTCTGTTTCTGTTTGATTTACGTTTTCTTTTCTCAAACTTATTTCGAGTCTGTTTTATTTAGTTAGTTAAAGGCCTAGCCTTTACTAGTGATTAATTGTTTTATTGTTGTTTATTATTTTATAGTACGCTACTCGAAAATCGAAGGAACCGCTTGAGCCTTATAATCCTGAGATAGAAAAATTTGCGAGAAGGAATAGGAAGTTAGCTAGGGAACTGGCTAAGCAAGGAGAAGAGGATCCAAATCTTGAGGAAAGCGTGCAAGGAGTGGAAGAAGGACATACAACCGATCATTCCGAGCATTCTGAATCTGAAACAGAAATGGAAGGCAATCCGGTCAATCCAAACCAGGTACCTAATCCTGTTATTAATAATGCCAATAATGTGAATGCAAATGCTAATAATGAGAACCAAGCCCTAGTTCAAGGAGCGAGGCGTACTTTGCAAAGTTATGCAACGCCCACTATTGAACAATTCATTCCCGCTATCGTAGCACCGCAAGATGCTGCGGAAGTCTATCACCCTAGGCCTAATGTAATTCAAATGGTGACCAATTATTCTACTTTTCATGGAGTCCAAAACGAGGATCCTGGTGTTCACGTGATGAATTTCTTGGAAATCGTTAGCACTGTGAAACCAGAATTAATCCCGGAGGGTAACATTCGTCTTAAGCTTTTTCCTTTCACTTTGAAAGATAAAGCTAAGCAATGGCTTCTCTCTTTAGAGGTTGGATCTATCACAACTTGGGAACAATTGTTGCAAAAATTCATGAATAAGTATTTTCCCTTAGGAAAAACTTTTAAGTTACGCCAAGACATCCTAGGATTTAAGCAACAACCTGGGGAGAGTTTTGATCAAGCTTGGGAGCGTTTCAAGGAAGCTATGAGGAAGTGTCCTCATCATGACATCTCTCTTTGGCTTTTAATGCAAACTTTTACCATGGGTTGAGAGAGACGAGAAAATTAGAGTAGACGCCTCCAGCAATGGAGCGTTTGTTCTTTTATCTCCTGAGGAGGCACAAGGGAAGATGGAGCAAATAGCGATGAATAGCCAATGGGGAGGCAATGACATAGCTACGGTGAAGATGGCCGCTGACATATTTGATGATAGTGCATCTACCAAAATCTTAGAACAACTTTCTGTTATCAATGATAAGGTAGATGGGATGCAAGAGAGGATGACAAAAGTAGAGAAAGGGGCTGGAATCGAGGTAGCACCTCAAAGTGAGAATGCTGGTCTTGAAGAAGCCAATTATGTCGGGGGAGGGTACAGACCTAATCATAACCATCCTGGATTCCGATATAGTGACATTAACGCAGGAGAAAGGCCTAAACCGCCTACCCCTTATGTACCACAGCAGACTAAAACTTTTGGTTGGGAAGCTGCGATAGAAAAACTGAGTAATGTCGTCACTGACAATATGGGACAACTTTCAAAATCTATGGCTGAATTAGCCACTAACTTTAGCCAATATTGTCAGAAGACCGATGCCAAGGTGACCAATCAAGAAGCTCTAGTCCAAAATCTCACGCACCAGGTAGGACAACTAGCTGAGCAAGTCTCAACTAGACCTCCTGGAGGGTTGCCAAGCAACACTGAGAAGAACCCTAAGGATTTGAATGCGATCATGACAAGAAGTGGAAAAGAGGTAACTCCACCATCCTTGCAAGAGAAAGAAAAAGTCACAAAGAATAAGGATGGTGAGCCAAGCAATGAGACTAATACTTCCGAGACTTTGCCTGAGCAAAGAACGTATAAAGAACCTGCTGGCCCTAGAGTTGAACTTTACAACAACAAGTATCCAATTTTCACTGATGTCGATCCTTCAACTCTACCTTATCCTCCACCAAAGCCGAAGCCTAAGTTTGATAATAAGAGGTATAAGAAGTTCGTGGATATGTTTAGTAAGTTACAAATCAATATACCCCTAGTTGAAGCACTAGCTGAAATGCCTGAGTACACCAAGTTTTTAAAAGACGCCGTCTCCACTAAAAGGAAACTTCTAGATTTAGAGACCATATGCCTTAATGAGGAGTGCTCAACCATTCTTCAACATAAGTTACCCCCAAAATGCAAAGATCCGGGAAGTTTTCTCATTCCCTGCACCATAGGTAATGTATGTCTGAACAAAGCTTTGTGTGATCTAGGAGCAAGCGTGAACCTAATGCCACTATCTATTTTTTCGGACACTAGGCATGAAAGATCTTAAAAAGACCTCAATCACACTGCAGTTAGCCGACCGTTCTGTCAAGGAACCGTGTGGAGTGGTTGAGGATGTGCTAGTAAGAGTTCAAAAGTTTGTGTTTCCTGTCGACTTTGTGGTATTAGATATGGAAGCTAACTACGAAGTGCCATTGATACTAGGAAGACCTTTCATGGAAACTAGTAGAACGCTAATTGATGTTTACAAAGGCGAGTTGGTATTAAGAGTGAACGAGGAGAGAGTTGCATTCAATGTCTTCGACACTATGAAGCAACCTGATGATGGAGAGGATGCATGTTTCATGTTAGATTCCATTGATAGGATCGTTCAAGAATTTCAACAACATGAAAGTATCAAGGATTTCTTGGATGCTGTCTTAGAAGAAGAAGATGAAGTCAAGTACGTGAGTAGTGAGGAGGAGAAGATGATGTGGCCAGGATGTAGTAGAGGGACCCCAAGACCTGTAGAGGAAGTAAGTGCTGCAGAGATTGAAAGATTCTATCATAGACCAACGTGGCATAAGTACCTCGAACTTAAACTCACTGGTCAAAAGTTGAAGACCTCTTTGGAAGAACCTCCCACAAATTTGACTTTAAAACCTCTTCCTGCGAATTTGAAGTATGTGTTTCTTAAAAATGAAACTTTGCCGCTAATCATATCTTCATCCTTGACGGACTTACCAGAGGAGAAACTAATGAGAGTCCTGAGAGAGTACCGCGGAGCATTTGGATGGACCATAGCTGACGTCAAGGGCATTAGTCCTAGCGTATGTATGCACAAAATTTCCGTGGACCCTGAAAATAAAGCGGTTGCACAACCTCAGAGGCGTTTAACCCCACAATTAAAGGACGTGGTTAGGGATGAGGTTATAAAAATGTTGGAAATGGGAATTATATTTCCAATTGCTGATAGCGAATGGGTTAGCCCTATCCACGTAGTTCCAAAAAAGGGAGGATTGACAGTACAAGCCAATGAGTTGAATGAGTTAATCCCTGTGAGGCTAATCACCGGTCATCGAGTATGCATAGACTTTAGGAAACTAAATGATGCAACTCGTAAGGACCACTTTCCTCTTCCCTTCATCGATCAAATGCTCGAGAGACTGAGCGGGCATGCTTTCTATTGTTTTCTCGACGGATATTCGGGATACTATCAAATCTACATCTCGCCCGAAGATCGTGAGAAAACAACGTTTACATGCCCATATAGGACATTTGCGTATAATCGAATGCCATTTGGATTGTGCAATGCCCCCGCGACATTTCAACGATGTATGATGTCATTATTTGCGGATATGGTGGAAGATTTCTTGGAAATCTTTATGGATGATTTCTCCGTGTTTGGAGATGATTTTGATTCATGTCTCACACATCTAGCACGAGTTTTGAAGAGATGTGAAGAGACTAATCTTGTGCTTAATTGGGAGAAGTGTCATTTGATGGTTACGGAAGGTATAGTACTAGGCCACCGCATATCAAAGAACGGTATAGAGGTGGATAGAGCCAAAGTCGAGGTGATCGAGAAACTACCTCCACCTACTAATCTTAAAACTTTGCGAGGTTTTTTAGGCCACGCCGGATTTTATCGTAGGTTTATCAAGGACTTTTCCTTAATCTCTAGACCTCTTACCGAATTATTGGCCAAGGGTGTGCCATTCGTGTTTTCTAATGAGTGCATAAAAGCTTTCAACGAAATAAAAAGTAGACTGATTACTGCACCCGTTCTGGTCGCACCGGATTGGGATCTTCCGTTTGAACTGATGTGTGATGCAAGTGATACTGCTGTTGGCGCCGCTTTGGGTCAAAGAAAAGATAAGATTTTCAGACCTATTTATTATGCAAGTCGGACTTTAAACGCTGCCCAAAGAAACTATGCAACAACGGAGAAGGAACTTTTGGCCGTTATCTTTGCTTTTGATAAGTTTAGATCTTACTTAGTGGGATCTAAAGTCACTGTGTGGACTGATCATGCGGCTCTTAAGTATCTCCTAGCAAAGCAAGATTCAAAGCCGAGACTGTTGAGATGGATTCTACTGCTTCAAGAATTTGACGTAGAAATCCGAGATAAGAAAGGAAGTGAGAACGTGGTGGCCGATCATCTATCGTGTTTACAATTAGAGGATGGTGAGGAATTACCAGAGATAGGAGAATCTTTTCCTGATGAGCAACTTTTCTCCATCACCACCATCAGGGGACATAATGATTGTGATGTAGTTTCTTCGCGAATAGAGGTTGTGAAGGAGAAGAAGCAACCATGGTTTAGTTTGTTTGTCAATTATCTATCCGCAAAGTACCTGCCACCAAATCTCACTGCCCTAGAAAGGAAAAAAAATCTTTAAAGATCTTAGACATTATTATTAGGATGAACCGTACTTGTTTAAGCTAGGATCTGATAATGTTTTTCGAAGATGTGTGCCAGAGGAAGAGTATAATGATATCCTGAAGCATTGTCATTCTTATGAAGTTGGAGGACACTACGGGGGAGATAAAACTGCGGCCAAAGTCCTCCAATGCGGTTTTTATTGGCCGACATTGTTTAAGGATGCACACCAATATGCAAAGGCATGTCATGCTTGTCAAATGACAGGTAATATTTCAAGGAGGAATGAGATGCCACTCAAGAGCATCTTAGAAGTGGAGTTTTTTGACGTTTGGGGAATAGATTTTGTTGGACCCTTCACTTCATCATTATCTAACCGATATATCTTAGTTGCTGTTGATTATGTATCCAAATGGGTTGAGGCCATTGCTTCACCTACTAACGATGCTAGGGTTGTGGTTAGATTCTTGAAGAAGAACATTTTTACAAGGTTTGGGACGCCGAGGGCGATTATAAGCGACAATGGTAGTCATTTTTGTAATAAACCTTTTGAAAGGCTGATGATTAAGTATGGGGTTCGACATAAGCTAGCAACTGCATATCACCCCCAGACTAGTGGCAGGTAGAAGTCACCAATCGAGAGATAAAGCGTATCCTGGAGAAAACTGTCAATACGACTAGGAAGGATTGGTCGTTACGTTTAGACGACGCTTTATGGGCTTATAGGACTGCATATAAAACCTCGATTGGAATGTCACCATATAGGATTGTTTTTGGAAAGGCATGTCATCTACCTGTGGAACTGGAGCACCGAGCCATGTGGGCAACAAGGATGCTAAATTTTGATGAGACGTTGGCCGGTGAGAAAAGGATGTTGGAATTAAGTCGCCTGGAGGAGTTTCGTTTAGAGGCATACGAGAATGCCAAGATTTTCAAGGAGCGCACAAAGAAGTTTCATGACAAAAAGATTCTGGAAAGGACCTTTCAAGAGGGTGATCTGGTTCTCTTATACAATTCGCGCTTAAGACTCTTCCCGGGTAAGTTGAAATCAAGATGGTATGGCCCATTTCAAGTGCAACGAGTCTTTCCTTCTGGAGCGGTGGAGCTATTCAATTTCAAAGACGAGTCCAGATTTGTGGTCAATGGACATCGTATTAAGCATTATCACGGGCTTCCGCCTGCTGTTGAGGAGGAGGTTTTGTACCTCGATGACCCTGTCTATGAATGAACCATCTTGAGCTGAGTCGAGCTAGCGACTATAAACTTAGAACTACTACTTATAACTATCTTTTTCGTTTTAATAAAGTAGCATGCGCCTATCACGGTTTTTTTCATCTCGCCATGTTCCGAGTCTAAGTTCGGAATAAACGAGGTTTTTTCCTTGATGGACGTCATGTGAGTTTTCTATTTAGGTTTAAATCCCTTTTGGTCTTGTCCATGGCAGTATAAAATAAAGTGGCTTAAACTGTTTTTAGATATCTATATCTAATTACTGCCACGATATTTTATAACTTCCATAGACATGGTATTTGACGATTTCGTGGAGCTTGTTTGTTTATACAGGATGTGTCTGTCTCTCCACGCTGTGCCGATGATTACTCCGATAATGTTCCTTTACTTGGGAGCCGTTTCCAGAGCTAAGTCTTTCATCTTGAACTCTCATTTATTTTTGTCATTGAGGACAATGCCATGCTTAAGTGGGAGGCAGGGGACTTAGCTATATATTGTGCTATATGTTGAAAAAGTCAAGGGGAACGGAATACTGAGACAATATTGAGCCAAATTTAAAAATTTTATGGATAAATGCCAAGTTGTTTAACTCGTACCCTTAAACTTGTGAAGTTCTTATACTTAGAATTAATAGGAAATGAACCAAGTTGTGTGAGTACGTGGTCATATTATACTTTTGCGATAAATTGTTAGTAAACTTAAGGATATTCATGCCAACAATTGCAAGTAGTTAGGTATTGTTCAATTACTCAACATGTGAATCGCTTAGTACCGCATGAGTTATAATAATTGAAAGAAGTATGTGTACATTGCGTAGATAATTGGTTATGAGGACCTAGTGTCGACATTTGTCGACTGATGTATTCTGATCTTCTAGCCAACAAAAGCGGAGTAATAAGCTTGGGACGTACCTGTGTTTTGACAATGCATTAAAACACTGGGCTTGTAGTAACATTACCAAAGTAGCCCCGCGCTTGTGGTAATATTCGATGCTATGCTTAATCTAAGATAGGGGGATACTCTATGAAAAGTTTTCTTCCTTGAGGTTAGTAGTATTCGAAAAATATGCAAAAATTGAAAAAGTTCTCGAATTTTTAGAGGCTTTGAGTAGTACTCGGTCTCCAAGTCCAAAAACCCTATAGATACGCTCTTGCTTATTGTTCTAGTGCTTTAACCATTGCGAGGCATAAGAAGTATGAATGCTGATGTTGGTGAATTTAGATATGAAGTCTGCATAAACTCTAATCTTGCTACATTTATATAAAACCAATGCACATGCACACAATCACTCCGATTCATAGCGAGTAGTGAATAATGCTTATCTTATGAGCATGACTGGTATGAGTTGACTCGGGTTTCTTGTGTAAGTATGAGTTGACCACAGAAAATGTTGTCTTGGGGAATAACTTGTTGATGCTTTGTTCGGGACGAAGCAAAGTTTAAGTGGGGGGCATTTTGATGACAGTTAAAATATACCTATTTATGTCATCAATTCTAACCTTAAATCGGAGTTAATTATATATATTTCATATTTAATCACGTGTTTATATTTATTATTTAATGATAAGTGATTATTAATATGATAATTGGTATTTAGCTGTTTTTTATTATAAAAGAGCAATTAATTGTGTGATAAATGCTGATTTTGCAGATCATGATAAATCGGGAAGATAATTATCATGAAATCAAGAAGTCTCAAGATAAAAGAGAAGAAAATCGGAGCATTGAAGAAAAGATAAATCAGATCAATTCAAAAGCGTGCAGTGGGGAACAAGTCAGACGAACCGAAGTGAAAACGCGTGAAGAAGGAGGCTCGGTCGACCGAGCCATGCCATTCGGTCGACCGAGCGTGTAGGTTCGGTCACCCGAGCCTAATGTGATAAATGCATGTCAATCTTCCGGATTCTCCCTATGTCGGCTACAACTCCTATATAAACAGCAGCCACGATGCTGAGAACACACACCACTACAACACAAAACAATTCATACAATTTTAGCTTTTAAGTCTTTAGTCTTATTTTCTTTATGTTCGTTCATTGTGGATTCATCGGATTCTCCGATTAGGGAGCGCATTAAAGAGTGGGAGTCACTCTCGTCTTCGAGGGTATGACTATTCAATTATGCAATCTTTATTTGTAGATCTGATGTATTTTATTATGGAGTAGTTTTTATTTGTATTGATTGCGTGATGTAGATTAATTTACGAACCCATGTGTTTAGGTTAGAAACGTTAAGAAGTAATCATGATTTGTTCCGACACAGAACTGTGTTCGGTCGACCAAGGCATGTCATTCGGTCGCCCGAGTGCTGTCGTTCGATCGACCGAGCGTGGTGATGTGTAGGGCAATATTATGATCGGCTTCGACTACGTCAGATTCTCTGAATTGGAATTAAAACGAGTAATTAAACCTGATCAACTTAGTTATTCGTCATCATAATTTAACATGAAACCCAAAAAGTGATTGTTACTTAGGATATAGATTGAATCGGCATCTAAGAAGTACGCCTTACCCTAGGAATGTTGCTTAGATGAGGTTACGGTTTGTACCGGCATCCCTAGTCTCGTAATTGTGTCAGAAGTTATATGAGATGGAAGCATTAAAAAGCGAAGTCACGTAATGGAGGCACGATGATTTAGATGACCTAAACGGGGCTAAATCTACCTTAGGGGATGACTCCCGTAGTCATAATAATTAATCTTTAACGTTTTTTTTGCCTCGTTATCATCCTAATTCGCATGGGGGAGCTATAATCTACTAGCGTAATCAATACTATTTGTTTAGATAATATCAACCGTATTATCCGTGTTTTAGTAGTCTTTAGTTTGTCTTTGTGGTCTTTTGTGTCTTGTGGTTGTCACTATTTTATTTACTGCATTTAGTTGGTCGTAGACCGCCCTTTCAATTTAGTTCTAATAGGATAAAGTTGTGTTTTATTTGTGCCGAGTCTCTGTGGGATCGATCTCGACTCTATCTGGCTATACTACAACTGAACCTAGTTCTCTTGCTAGTGTGTTAGTAGGCATCGAGTTAATAATTTAACTTGACCTCCATCACTCCGTAAACCCTTCTCGAAACCTCTTATCATTATTTACCATTAACCCCCTAGTGACCAAATAGTTCATAACTAATATAATATGAACTGCGCTCATCAATCAGTTTCTAGGATTAACAAATAAGGAAACCGTCTGTCTACTTCCCACAGGAAGGAATGTATTCCATATATGTGATAGCACAGACTACTCACTCATTCCAGAATAGAGCCAACGAGAAGTGTTGGACCACATACTGCGAAGTGATCCATACTAACACATCAAACTCTACCCTAGTCTAAGCAGTCGTCTGTGATCACCTCAGGATTGAGGTTAATCCATATATGATCATCTTGTGATTCGATAAGACTTCTCGATCACGGAATTATATCGATAACTCAAATCAAATCGGCCCAGCCCTATATGATTATCATCATATATAAATGCCCTACTAGGTACCCTATTACCGACAGTCCAGATAAGACTGTCACACCTAAAGTGTTCTGGGCGCATTATTAGCAAATTAATCTCGAGACCCGTACTCAGATTAATAAACACTGCGGGCTAAGTTAATTTTAAGTACATCTCACTAACTCAATCTTCTTGTGTATAGCCATACACTGAGTTACGTGATTACATAAACGAGGTACTTAGGGTTTTCAGTAGTGTCTTAATTATAAGCATACATGCATATACTAAGATGAATCATTAATTCTGTCATATAAACAATTAGATAATTGTCTTTCGGGCACTACACCTAACAGAATCGACCCTAGCGGAATTTGGTTCCTTATCCGGGAAAATTGCAAGTAGTGTTTATCTTGTCAATTCATTAGGTTTAAGGTGCTTAGACCAAGGAGGAGACAAGTGTAGTTTCATTCACTCGTATGAGGGAAAATCACTCGTTAAAGAATGCACCATTCACACGTTAGCTAGGACACAATTGAAAGGAGGTAGGTAGATCGTTTTCCGAGCAATTAAGGGGAGATAACTGAAACTATGAATCATCTTGGCTAGATTCTTTTATCGTTTGAACAACTTTTGTAGTTAACATTAGTTTCTTAATTAAACTTGCGATTCGGATCAAGATAATAAAAACTAATTGGTGTTTGACCTCACATTCCCATGTGATACGACATTGACCACTGTACTAGACTACAATTGACTCGGTACACTGCCGGTTAGATTGGAACCCTAGGAAAGTTCGCATCACCTAGCTCCAGATGTTATCCACTAGACGAAACTCAGCTCCAAATTGAATTTCCAGACTTATAACCAACTGCCCAGATGTAGAACTCGGCTATATTCAGCAAAACTCAGCAGACCAGAACTGACTGTTGACTTCAGAAGAAACTTAGTTGCACTTCATCAAACTGACTTTCACATAACTGAATATACTTAACTGAACTGACCATCATTCTCAGTCTCAGTTTCTCATATTATTTCCACCAGATTATTTATCAGTTTAGAGATCAAGTCACCAAAACTGACAAATCTGGAGAGGATTGTCGGTTTTAGCTCGGTATCACCGGCGGTGGAGTCGCCATGTCCGGTTGATCTGCGTCTCTCTCCGTCAGTTGCTTTATCGATTGGGAAGGAAAGCTAGGCTTGCGGGCACTTTCTGATTCAATAGTGGCTTGCGGCGGCGCGTGGATGGTGTGACACTCTTTCCAGCGTTGATATTCTGGAAGAAAGTTATTATTATTTTTTAAGTTGTTTAAGCTGTTTTATTTGTGTTAAGTGTGTTGTCAGGTAATAGATTGCGTTAGAGGACCCCGTGTGTGAACGTCCCTTCCCTTCGGAGAATGTTTTCTCTTTTGTTCAGCCCTCTCTTTATCTATTACTTGACTTTTGTGATGTTATCTGTGTAGTCTGTTTTCATGTTTTTGCTTATCCGGCTCTGTTCCTGCCTTGTCTGGCTCTGATCCGGCCTTGTCCAGTGTTTCCGGCTTTGTGATGTATTTACCGACGTTAGTCCGGCTTTCAATAAAATCTTTCGTTTCCTGAGAAAAAAAAAGAGTGTCAATAAAGCAACTTATTGTAGAGGTTAGAGATAAAGTAATGTTGTAGAGAGTTCGTATACCGTGTGTGTAACGCCTCAAAACTCGAATTTAATTCCGATATATACGGTATATTGTTCTCTCTTGTTTTAGAATTATTAGACAAAATTAAGAAATTAATTATTCTCAACATTATTTCGAGGAAATGTTTCTCTCATTTTTCTAATATGATATATTATTATAGTTTACATCGAACGTAAAATTGACGGTTATGAGTGTCTTATTTTAATTATTTTTTCTTAAAAGTAAAAAATATGTGATCAGCTAATGTTGAATATATAGATAATATCGTAATGCCATGAGTCCAATTTCACAGCTTACGGCTTACGTCCTGTATAGAACTTAGAGGCATCATGAACGAGCTTTATTTTGTTCAGCACATGAGTCTTTATGATTCGAAAAAAATCCATAGCATTCTTTTTGAAACCCGAAAATTTACTATGTATTCGGGTTCGGGTGGTTACAATTACGTAGACCTTTGAGTTTACAATCCTTCATTTTTACAGGAAGGGAATTGACCCGGTAAAGATGTATGATGTAACATGACATCATCACTGTCAGTTGGATAAGAAAAAATAAATAAATAAATAATGTATAGTATCATGTTGGTTAAACATATAGCATCGAATATCTGAAATACTGAATCTTGTTCAGGTGCACGTGACTCACTCAGGAGTATGGGTCCTTCTAATGGCCTACCATTACTCAAGTGAATTGAATCTTTTATCTGTGTTATAATCTACTACTATTATTATTATTATTATTATTATTATTATTATTATTATAATATGGTTAAAAATTTACATTAAAAAGTGATAATATTGTATGATACAAATTTGTTACTTTATGACAGCAAAGGATATAACTATATTCTAGTAAATAGGTAAAGATGAATGTGCGTTAAATATTATCATTTAAGGATTTACAACACCTCTAACAAAATATGATATACTTTACGAGTGATAATGTTTGAAATCATCACAATGAATTTGATAATATTCAACCGAACTATTTGAGTAAAAAATAGTTGAATACATCATTTATAAATTTATAAATAAAAAAAAACTTGAAATATTAGTAATTATACGTTTTTTTAACATTGTACCGATATCTGCCCACAAAGCTATTGTATTATATCCTACATTGTTTGCGATATGACAATACTATTGTTACCGGACAATTTTACATGAGAAGTTTCTAGGTTGTATATCTTCATGAGACGAGTATGCTTATCTTTACTACAAACTTGAATATTTTTTAGGGTTTATTACTTAAAAGTATAGTTTTTTATACTTATTAGCCACATAAGGACATAAAGGAATCTGTTGGACTTATAAGGACAGAATATATCTACATGTACCAAAATACCCCTAATCTAATAAAATAAATGAAACGTTACATCATCTGATTTGGTGTCTCTGGAAAATTTGTAGCAGTTAGCTTAGATCTCTGCAGCAAATGACGATCATTTGTCCCTCGTACTGCCGTTAATCCGGCACCCCACTGGTTTCTCCGACGAGAAGACCTTCAACTCTCCGGCGCCTTTGATTCCAATTCGAGCAGAAGCTTTAGCATCGCTGTTAAATTCAACCTGAGTTAAGCATGTTCACTAGACCAATCAGAGCAGATTGAATGGATCTATCTCCGCCAACAGCCGTCACCGGCGACACAGTAATGAGCTCGAAATCAAATGGCTCAATCGACTATTCAACGCTATCTAATGGATTTGAAAGCAACAGCTTCTTCTCTCTGTACATATGCGTTTCTGTATATGAAATAAAGCATTGATTTTTCATCAGTCTGTAACCATAAAAAAATTAAGCATTGATTTTTCTCATTGGTATTGGTGTTTGTGAGCTATTCAAGTTTGAAGCCTGAAAAATCCTTTATGGCATATTTTTGATATTTGACCTATCTGATTATTTCAAAGAGTTTATGTATTTGGGGATTTTCGGTTTCTACTGAAGGAAACACAGAGATGCATTTCAATGATAATTGGATGTTTCAAACTGAAGGGTTGTATCAAAAAAAAAAAAAAAAACTGAAGGGTTTAGTCCCATTAGGCCAAAATTCACCCTCACTCTTGGTAGTATCTGATAACACAGTGCAGTGCCCGTTTAAACCTGAAAACCTGGTTCTTGATTCTACCAAAGAGGCATCATAGAAGTGTTTTCTTGGGTCTTGGCATTGCAGAGCCTGTGCATTGTTTTGTGCTGTTGTTGTAATTTTTGGTTGTCAAATAGGGATGTTTATAACCTGATTTCTAGATTAGAAGTTATTTTATGTGAGTTATTGTCTTTTTGATGATTTTGACATTGTGAAATCATTGAAGGACATGTACATGAGGCTTAAGATCCAAACACGCCATTAGAGTTTCTCCGTTGCCAAACAAGCCAAATTGATATAATTAATGAAGTGACATTGATGTCACTGCAGATGTCACTGCATACATTAGACAACTAATGAAGTGACATTGATGTCACTTCATTACAGCTAAAGAATTAATGGAGTGGCATTGATGTCACTTCATTCTGTTGTTACATTTATTTCTGCATTTAATTTTAAATTGTTGATGAAGCAAATTGCTACTAGTATTTTAACCAAGATTGAGCTACTATTTTCCAAGCCCAGCAAAATAAATTGTCGATGTCACTGCATAAATTGTCGATGTCACTGCATAAATTGTTGATGTAACTGCATAAATGCGGTGTCACTTCATCGCGGTGTCTCTGCATCGGGGGTGGTCACTGCATTGCGGTGTCTCTGCATTGCGGTGTCACTTATCGCGGTGTCATTTCATCGCGGTGTCTCTGTAATGCGGTGTCACTTCATCACGGTGTCTTTGCATCGCATTGTCACTTAATCGCGGTGTCTTTGCATCGCGGTGTCTCTACATCGCAGTGTCTCTACATTGCGGTGTCATTTCATCGTTGTGTCTCTACAATGTGGTGTCTCTGCATTGCGGTGTCTCTGCATTGTCAAATGTTATAACATCGCGATGTCTCTGCAACGCGGCGTCTCTGCATTGCGGTGTCACTTCATCGTGGTGTCTCTGCAATGCGGTGTCACTTCATCGCGATGTCTCTTCATCGTCAAATGTTATAACATCGTGATGTCTCTGCATCGGGGGTGGTCACTGCATCTGGTTTGGTCACTGCATCGTGGTGTCTCTGCATCGAGGTGGTCACTGTATCGAGGTGATCATGGATCCGGCGTGGTCAATGCATCGTGGTGTCACTTCATTGAGGCGTCTCTGCATCGCGGGTGGTCACTACGTCGATGTATCACTTCATCGAGGTGTCTCTGCAATGCGGTGTCTCTGCATCACAGTGTCTCTGCATCGGGGGTGGTCACTGCATCGCGGTGTCACTTCATTGCGGTGTCTCTGCATCACGGTGTCGCTTCATCGCCATTTCTCTACATCGCGGTGTCACTTCATCGCGGTGTCTCTTCATCGCGATGGTCATCGATCGGGCGTCGCGGTGGTCAATACATCGGGATGGTCAATCCATCAAGGTGGTCATTGCATCGGGTGGTCAATGCGTCGCGTGGTCAATATATCGGGGGTGGTCATTGTATCGCGATGGTCAATGCATCGGTTAAAAAAATATCAAAAAAAATTAAAAAAAAAAAAAAAAAAAACTGAACACTGCCTGGAAAAGAAAGAAAGAAAGAAAGGGGAAAAAAAAAAAGAACAGTGCCCTCTTTTTTCTAACAGGAACGGAAAAAAAAAAAAAAACAAAAAAAAGGGGGGGCTAACAGGCGCCTGTTAGTTTTTTTTTTTTTTTTTTTGTTAAGGGTATTTGAGTCTATCTATCTAATTTGTGTTTTTTAATATAAATAATTTACACTAAAAACACTTTTATTTTCCACATAAAATAAATGTACATGCACCATACATACAATACACAAGAATTCCACATTTGTCAAAATAGAATCTAATGGTTAGAAAGTTCTATAGATTTTTTCCGCCAAAAGAAATCCTACTTTAGAGCATCTCCAAGGGATGACACCAAAAGAAACACCAAATCATCAATTTGGTGGTAGATTTACACCAAATTTTACCCGTCAACTCCAACGGTTCAACATCAAAAAAGAACATACATAGAATATTTCATTTTAAAATTCAATTATATATTAGTAAAAAAAGAAACGGATATTACAATTTGATATACCCGGGTCAGAACGGGGTCCTGTTCATCTAAATTGGGCATATTATCTTGGCCCAACAGCATAGATATTGGGCCTCTAACTCCTCTGACCGCTGCCACAAACCATCTTCTACCCGCTAGCTACAAGTCGGATCTTGTCCGCCAAACGTGAGTCGGACCCATTCTCTCCATGTGATCTCTACCCACCTTAACGATCCAGCTGGCCAATCCAGCTGGCCCCTCACGACAGCTGGCTGGGACACTTGTATTACATGCATACTTATCTTAGTCATGTACTCTTAATTGTCTTGTCAGTGAACTGTAAGCCGACTTAGTTCTTAGCCTATAAATATGGGGACACAATGTAATAGAAAGCTAATCTTTGAATATATAATCGAATACAAGCAGATACACTCTGCCAATTTGTCGACTAACTCACTTATTTTTCATAAACGCTTATCAGTCACCGTTATTCTTGTCCACCACCGTGTCCTCACCGTAGAAATCACACCTCACAGCCTTATATCCTTAAGATAAACACTGTTACCGCAAAATCTGGTGTTCAGCGCAATATCACAATTAGATTAAAATAACAATTATATTACATTACAAACAACAAAAAAACAATTAGATTACAAAATAAAAATTAGAAACAAGTAAAAGAAAAACACATCTGTACTCTCCCAAACAGTGTTTGGCGGCTGCTTAATTTCACCAGCAAATTTGCTGGTGAAATTCCCTCCTTCACCTATTTGCTGTATGATTTGGTGTTTCATTGAAGTTGTGTTTTCCATCTAATTGATGATTTGCTGCCCAAAACATCAACCCTTGGAGATGCTCTTATAAGGGTACTAGCAACATTTTCTTTAAAATACTTGCCATCTTTCAAACTAAAATATAGTTATAAATTTGTGGAAGAGTTCTTTAATTATTTAAAGGAATTCAAGTTAGTTTACTACTACACAATACATGCACATCATACATTTATATAAATATATATTTATGTTTCAATAGAATCTAAGTGAAAATGTTAAAAAGAGTGTTATGAAAGTTTATGTTAAAGTAATTTATGATAATGTCCTTTTTTACTTTGGTAAAGAATATACCTTGTACCAAGGTGAATATTATATAAATGATCATATATACTACTTTCACTAGTGAACTTTCACTACCTTGCCTTGGTGCTATTGGGTTTCTCCCAATTTGGTTTTTCTTTTACAGATAAGATTATTTGTTCATATTTTCACCACTTTAATTTCTATCTTGTCTATTGTGTTAGAAATATATTTTTGGCATCAACTACTTTTATTTCTTTCTAGTTTTATGTTTTAACCAGCAGGAGTAAAATGTTTTAAAATCTTTAAGGTACATAATTTAAATATTTACACCATTTTGTATTTTGTCCATTAAAACACTTTTCTATCACGACACACGACTGACAAGCTTCTGACACGTGTTGATTGATTAAAATGATATGATTTAAACTTTTAATATTTGACACAGACCCGACATTCTTAACACAAAATTTTCAATTTGTTTTTCTCTTCAATTTTCCATAGAAGTTAAATGTTAAAATACACTATTTTTAACATTGATTATAATTTGATAAATAATATATCGTATATATTAAGTTTATCTGTTATTGTAGATAAACATACATCTTTTACGCGTTGTAATATCTTGAAGACCAATCATTATTTTTTATGGGAAATTAGGGATAAGGACACAATCTGGAATATTTTTAAGTAACAGGACAGCTATATATTTTTTTCAAAAATCTATTTTAAAAAACTTATGTATTGCATAGTGTATTTAGTCTAGTTAGTAATTTTTTGGATTTTATATACTTCATCTAACTCATTAACATAATTCTTTTTAAGGAAAAAAGAAATTTTATTAAACAATATCGGTCAAACAAAAAATAAAAACGTCATCCGGAGACGAAGTGCCGTGGGATATCCGAGCCGAAACTAACAAAACATATCTAGCTAGTAAATATGCAGTGACATTGCCCACACGCCAAATAAAAAACGACACAGAAACAAAACTAGTAAGTAGTGCCAAACAATCCTTCACCCAGCAACCATGGACCGTAAGATCTTCCACAGCCAGGGGTGGATCCACATACCCCCGGGGGGTCACGTGACCCCACTCAACTTTGTAAAAAAAAAAAAAACCCCAAAACGTCGTTTTGGTAAAAAAAATCATTTTTTGATCTAATTACCCGTCCAACCCGGTTTCGACCCGGAAATTTTGACCTAATTACCCGCCCAACCCGAAATTTTTTTAGGGTTACTGCATTTTTGTGACGGGTGACCTCACTGAACTTTTTTCCTGGATCCGCCATTGTCCACAGGTCTTCGAAGTCGGGAAACGCACGTTAAACAGTCACTCTCCACCATAAGCCGTTGTATCCCTAAGCGCCTTGCCTCTTCGAATGCCAAGAAAATTGCCATAAGCTCCATATACTCCACCGGGTCTCTTGGGTCGAAATGATATACAAAGGTGTGAAGAATCGCCCCATGTGTGTCCCGAAAAATAATCCCGACTCCTGCATCCGCCTCCATAACTAACGCGTCCAAATTGCCTTTAATCATCCCCTCCAACAGCCTATCCCATTTATCCGCCAGATGCTGAACTGAGGACTGCAACCGAAAGGTGTCCAATGCCATAGCATATTCGTCCGATGCCATGCGCACACACCGTAGACACATAAACAGCCTGATCGTCAAACACCGCGGAGCAGCGAGACTTCCAAATCCCGCACATGAGCCACAAAGCGCGCAGTGTGCTGAACACCATGATTCTCCAGTAGCCGCATAAAAAAATCCGCAAAAGGAAGAAGAATGGAGCCGCCCCATGACCCTATAAAATGGTTACGTACGCCTGCCAGATTCTAACGGTGACACTCAGCTGCATGTGCCGTTGATGCATGTATCGTGTCTTTATATTTTAAAATTACTTAAGCCACCATAACCGTGTCGTATCATGCGACGTGTCTGTATCTCATGTTCGTGCTATATAGTTTTTTAAGAAACCTCCCTATTATAAGCTCTGAAACTTAACCACGAAGAAAAGAAAAGCTAAAACCAACTTGAAACCTTAACTCGACCGAAAACCTACTTTTAATATTATTCAGTTTTAAACAACATGATTAAATAAAGGTGTTGCGAGATTAGAGAAGGATAAAACCCTTAATTAACTGACATATATGTCTCCACTTATTCAATCAATTATTTATTCATTAAACCCTCTTATCCTTGTGACAATGCTTTCGTCATCCTACCATGTTCTGAAAATGCTACACCGTGATTAGCAGAAAAATATACAATAAATTTCTGCTCCTAATTAGAATTTAGTGAGGCTTTTCCCGTTAATCAAAGGTAATTTAGTTTATTTTAATGGATTTTTTTATACTAATCGAGAAGTCCTTTGTCAGTCGGATGAAGTAATAATAATAATATAATAATAATAATAAATTGGGGGGTGTTTTTTGAATTTTGGAAAGCGGGAATAGGTGGAATCCATCAAAATACAGAATTTGAACTTAACGGCAACTTGTTTCTATTAGTCAATTGTTTAACTTCTTTTGAATCGGAACAATTGTCAACCGAAATTATGTCGGAGATATCTCATGAAATGGGGTAAAGTGGTCAATTTTAGCACGAATTTCGGATACACTTCGGTGTAATTAATTGGAGATTATTACGTCTAAAAATTCTACTCATGGATTAGATAATGTTTGGCTTTGGAATCACTCGATTCGAATATCGGGTGAATGAGAAATTAATGCCTAAAGTTTGTTGAAAATGTGTTGGAGATGAGAGTTGAAGGAAGTACCTCAACTCAATTCCCACATTGGAAGTTTGAGACACTTAAGCTCAATACATAAGAGCTAGTGTATGCTTTTATAGTCGTGCCTTAAGGGGCAAGGCATTTTTGTGTAGGCGGGAGACCTAGGTAATTTCGTGCACGTGCCGCCGCCGCCGCCCGGCAGGCTCAAGCTTGGCTCGGCTCGGGTGTTAATATTTATTTTTAAGACAAAATTTCCTTTGAAATTAACCGGAAAATAATTATTAGTCGTGAGGCGGTTGGAAGGTTCTAGAATAGTTTGGAAACGAATTCTGATTAATTAAGTCGGTCCGGATTTAAATTAAGGGTCAATTATTTAAAAAGGACACATATTGGACTTAATTAGGCAAAAGGACAGACAAAACAAACGCTTAGTTATAAGGACAAAATTTAGGTAGATAGACCCAAATACCCTTAATGAAGGAAAAAAAAAAAAACCAAAAAACAGGCGCTGAAAAAATACAGTAAAACCTCTATAAATTAATAATGTTGGGACCGGGATATTTATTAATTTAGCGAGATATTATTGTATCAATAAATTAATAATTTATTAATTTAAATAGGTTTTACGATAACCTTTAAATTTCCAAGTCCAATGTACTAGTTTCAATGTATATTAGTTAGAATTGAAAAATAAATTACAAAAACAAGTTCCAAGGCACATTCTATGAATGTACATTCGGAAAGAAGCATTGCAAGCGGCTACAACTCTTCACAACTTTTTGTTGCAATACGAAAAGACAATGCCCCAACTCTTAAGTGAAATGAGGAGATTTAAAGATGAACTCAATATAGATTTGAAGTTCAATAAAAAACAAGTGACTATAGATTCATTTTTTACTAGATAATCTTAGAATTTGAAATCTTTTAATACATACATAATTATTAATTTATAGTTTCGTTGGGACCAATATATATACACTGGGATTTCAAAAAAGCTATTATCTTATTATTTTATCGATTGGGGTCCAATTTTGTACTGGTCCCAAGTTGGGACTGGACAAATTATTAATTTTATCGAGGAATCGAGTATTAATTTATAGAGGTTTTACTGTATATTTTTTTTCTTCAAAAGCAAGCGTTGATTTTTTTTACCGATGCATTGACCACCGCGATGTTGTGACCACCGCGATGGAGTAACCACCCGCGATGCATTGACCACCTCGATCCGTTCACCACCGCGATGTAGTGACCACCCGCGATGCATTGACCACCGCGATGCCGTGACCACCGCGATGTAGTGACCACCCGCGATGCATTGACCACCGCGATACATTGACCACCTGATCCATTGACCACCGCGATGCTGTGAACAACGCGATGTAGTGACCACCCGCGATGCATTGACCACCCCGATCCATTCACCACCGCGATGCAATGACCATCCCGATCCATTCACCACCACGTTGCAGTGCCCACCCCGATGCCGTGACCACAGCGATGTATTGACCACCGCGATGCAGTGACCACCGTGATGCATTGACCACCGCGATGCAGTGACCTCCGCGATGCATTGATCACCCCGATGCAGTGACCACCGCGATGCACTAACAACCATGATGCAGAGACACCGCGATGAAATGGTACCGCGATGCATTGACCAACGCGATGCAGTGACCACTGCGATGCATTGCCCAACCTGATGCATTGGCCACTGTGATGTAGTGACCACCCCCGATTAATCAACCACTGCGATGCAGTGACCACCTCGATGCACTAACCACCGTGATGCAGTGACATGAACATTTGCAACGATTTATGCACTGACATTTGATGTTTGCTCATACAACATTATTTCTGAAGTGACAACGATTTTCGTCTATGCGATGTAGAGACATTGTGATGCATTGACCACCGCGATGCATTGACCACCCAGATGCAGTAACCACCCCCGATGCAGTGACCACCCCCGATACGGTGACCATCCCCTATGCAGAGACACCGCGATGCAGAGACACCACGATGCAAAGACACAGCGATACAGAGACGCCGTGATGAAGTGACACCGCGATGCATTTGTTGGTCCCTTGGAAAGGCTAACACAAGTTTAGAGGGGGGGTGAATAAACTTGTCACCAAAAACTAATCCTGAACTGGAAAAGTTCTAGGAACTGAGTTTCTCTGAAACTCAAACTGATCTTCAGTTCCTGTCCCTTTAACTTGTGCGGAGTTCAGTTAGCTCAACTGAATATAAGTTAATACTGACTTATATTTGGTCTCGTTAACTGGTAGCGGATAAAACTAGCCTTTAACAATAGATGTGTAACCAGAAAATTAGATCTTCTATGTATCAGTTGAGTGCTGACTCAGTGTCTGGTGTTTGCTGAGAGATATTGCAATAAATAAAACAAACACAGATGCATAAAGTAAATCAACACAAGATTTGTTTATGGAAGTTCCGGGTGGTGTAATCCCGTATGTCTCCCCTTCTCCTGTGGCGTAGGAGGTATCACTAGAATAATGAGATAACCGTTACAAGATTCTAGCACTATGACAGTCCTTCACGACACCCTAGTTTCACTGTCTACACAAAATGAAGAAAGGTGAGATTGCTCCCTTCACTCTGCGCACTGATCTTTCGGAGGTGGAATTGCTCCTTCACCAGCTCACCACTCACATACACAGTCCGCAGACTGCACCAACTGCTGTAGCAACACCGTATGAAGAAAGGTAGAATTGCTTTATTCAAACTATGCACAGCCACCCCTTTTTCACAAAGGTTAGGTTTAGAATTAATCAAAGATTAATTCAGTGAGTTGTTTGATTTTTCTGGATCTGACTTGTAGCTCCAGGATGCCTTCATTCCCCCTTAATGGGTTACTAGATCTTCCTTTGAAGTTTTCAAGGCAAAGTCGTTGGCTCCCCTTTTTCTGGATAAATATAATCTGATTTTTATGGATCTGGATTTGGATCTTGAATATATGCTTGTAAAGCTCTTTTCTGATCCTCCTCTCTCTTTTCTCGAGTGATTCTCTTGTGTATTTATAGGGGTGATGTGACGATTACTAGCTCTTGTAGCCGTTACACTTGTCATTTAGCCAACGTTCATATGTACGATCTTTTGTCGTATTGATAGTTTAAATCCAATCAAGGCCTTAACTCAGTTTTCTATTCTTCTTCAAAACTGAGTACCTTGTTTTCTTAACATCTGACTTTAATTCACTAAGTCAGAGTACGCCGTTCAGCTTCTTCTTTTTCAGGTAACTGATAATCTTTGTCCTTAAGATTATTCAGTTTTATATGACCTATAGCTCAGTTTCAGGTCACCACAGACTTGCATGAATCCTGACTTATAGTCATGACTTAATCAGCTTCTAGCTGAGTTTGCCACCTCAGTTCTTCAATCTTCAACAACTGAGTCTGTGTCCCTCAGTTCTTCAGTCTTCTAGATAAGCCAACTGAGTCTGTGTCCCTCGGCGAACTTATCTTCTTCAGTTTTAGCATAACTGAGTTTGAACCCTCAGTTCTTCAAGTGCATATTCAGTTTTCTTATTATAACTCAGTTTTCTTGTTGTGACTCAGCTGTTCGCCTAGTTCCTATTCTATTACAACGCTTGTCTGAAACAACCTATACAAAGTTCAGACTCTAGATAGAACTTATACATTTGTCTCTAGACCATTTCTTGCTTCTTCTTGTATTATGCACTATAACAGTTAGTTACGACTTCATCATCATGGGTTAAAAGTAATTTGTCTAATTTCGTGACGAATCATCATCAAAACATAAATAATATTTCCAACAATTTCCCCCTTTTTGATGATGTATCATAACCCTCCCTAAAAGCAATAATGAAAGAATAGTGCAAGAAATCATGACAAAACAAATTAAGAAAGCAAACTAGAACAGCCAAGTTTATTACAAGAATCAAAACGAGCCAAATTGAGTTATAACTGAATAAATTACATCTCTTTTTCCAAAGACAACAATTTTTCACCAACAAAGATACTCCTATTAGTTTCCAGGAGTCTTCTTGCTTTTCCTTCTTCTTCTGTTTCTCCAACTTTAGGCTTGATCTCCAGATAATCATTTAGCAATTGGTTTGCTTCTTCATTGTTGCCAGCTTTGGACTTTGCTAAGATTTCTTTGACTTCTTCACACATTACCTTCTCTTCTTCCATTGAAATAAGACTAGATTCCTTTCCTTTAGTCTTTTCAGCTTTTCTTCCTGATTCCAATTTAGCTTCCCCCTTGGTTTGTGTCTCCTTATTTGCCAACTTTTCAAGTGATCTGATACATATTACAATTTTCTTTCTGATGCTCAACACTACTTTAACTGCGGCTTCCTCATCATCCTCAGTTCTTGTATCTTTAAAATCTCATTCTGCAATCAGCTCTTCAAACATGCTGTCAACTGCTTCTTCATCAATTTGAATAGATAGTAGATCAGCATCTACTTGTCTGTCTTGTTCTTCAATCAGTTGTCTGGCATAAGCCTCTTCAGCCTTTTCTTCTTTAGTAACATCATCACCTACAGCTTTATCTTCCCTCTTGTTTGAAGATAAGCGATAGCAATCTTCAAATAACGTGCGTAGGGTGATGATGTTTGAATATTCAAATAGGCCTGAGTAATGTATCCTTCCAATGAAGTCATGTAGGTTGAAAATCTTCTCCTGTAGATTTTGTAACAGGCATTCAATGAAATCTTTTAGATTTTTCAGTTTCTCAGCTTCAGTTTCTTGGGCCAGAAACTCTTCATTTGCTGATTTGCTTGTAGATACATCATGAGCTTGTGATGGAGGGCTGATGTCAAGATAGTAAAAATGAGTGCCAGGAACTGTCAGTTGTTTTTCATACTCAGCTTCACAGAATTCAGCGTCCTCTACAGCTTCTCTTTTCTCTTCAGTGTAATCTTTAAACATCCTAGTTGGAAAATCACTTTCTTCAGTTTCAGCACCTTCTTCTTCTTCTTCAGTTTCTTCACTACTTCCTTCAGTTCCATTTTCTTCAGTTTCCTCTTCATCATCTCCTTCAGTTTCTTCACTTTCTTCAGTATCATCCTCAATCTGGATCACATTCTCAGTTTCAGTTTCCTTTGACTGAAACTTGTTCCATAACCTCTTGCCTTCGTAAAGTTCTATCATCCAGTTTTATGATTTCGCTTGAACTGGAGTCAGAGACTTCACTTTCTTCCTTGATGACTTTCCTTTTCTTTGTCCCAGTGGACACTGACTTCTGTTTCACTTCGGTTGGTGTGGATTTAAGAATGGAGAAATGATCCAGTATCCTTTGCACTAGATAGGTAAAACCCTTTTTCAGTAAGAATGATTCTCCAGCAGCTTCTTTACATTCGTTGATTCTCTGCTTCTCATCAGAAATCTGCTTTATCAACTGATTGAGTATAAATTTGTTCCAATCAAATCTCTCCTCAAACCAAATGGCATAAATCATTTTCATTTTGTCTGTTGAGAGAGTGTAGAAATTTCGAGCATGACCAATGACATTTTTGGTCAGAAGAATTGTTAAGAATGCAAATTCTCCTTCCTGGCGATAGATAGAGCCACTGTAATTCTTTTCCTTCTTATTGATTGCAGTGATGTTCCAAATCTTCTCTTTTTCTTCTTTCCCGAAGGTGAAGGATGGAGAGCCTCCAAATATATCTAGACGGAATACCAGGGAAAGCAATTGTTCATCAACGGTGAAGCTTTTATCTTGAACAGTAGTTTTGAAGCTTCTTCCATTGTTGATGATCTCTGCATTCCTGTAGAAATCTCTGATGCCTTCTGGACTCAAAGTAGTGACCTTTGTATCAATCAAATTCTCCAATCCTCGAATCTTTCTGATCTTCTTTGTAATTTGGATTGCGAGAGTGGAGTTTGAGAATTTTTGACAGAAGTTGTCCAGGCTGGTGGTGATTCCATAGTCAATGTTGTATTGCTCCATTGAATTTTTGAATTCGATATTCTTGAATGCTTGATTTTGGGAGAGCAGGATTTCGTCAAGATTTTGTCTTTCAATCGTTTTCAAAATGAGAGTCGTGTCACAATCAATGAGATTATGTAGGGATGTACATCTACTTTTTCTCCCAGACTGACACGTGGCTTCGAGTGATTTGTCATGTCAGCCCAAACGTCAGATGGTAGCTGGAAAGTCTTTACTTCTTTGACAGTTTTGTCCTTCATCAGCTTTTGCCATCTCAGTTTTGTATGGAAGTCAGTTTTCTGTGGATTTTGCAATATAAACTGACTTTTCCTGCAAAACAGTTTAAGTTTTCCTTGGTACCCATATCTTCTTGGGTCCGGCTGGGTTAGTTACTAGAGTATTACTTCCAGTTTCTTGATTGAGAGAATTGTACCTTCTCAACTCTTTTCTAGATAAACCATTACGCTCAACCTTAGTTGATTTCACAAGAATTCTTTTAGATTTAACATTTTTAATTTCTCTGTGTGGTCTACTAGGTCTTCCAGTATCTTGATTTCTAAGGTTTGTTCTTGTTGAGATCTCAAGATTGGGTAGGGATGGGGGATTATCATTGCCTTTGTCATCTTCACTGAGCATTGTTCTTTCAGCAAAATATGACAACTCGGTTTCTAGGAACTCATTCCAATCTTTGGCTTTGTCAAGTTCTTTATCATTTTGTTCCAATTCCAACGAGAGTTTTTCGGTTAACTTGACAAGATTAGAGTTTCTTTGACTGAGTTCAGCAAGTGATAATTGAGTGGAAGAATGTACCTTTTCTTGATGATTCGATATAGTTTGTACATTCTCTTGTTGCTGTAATGAGTCTTCTATAACAATATCTATCTGCAACAATTCCTTTCCTTCTTCTTTTGAGAGGTTTCTCGGTGATGGAACTCCTCTGGATTCTTTAAGTTGATCATTGAAGTTTGTATCCACTTCATCACCGAGTTGAGGTTCGGATTTGTATAAAGATTTGTCGTACTTAGCCTTTCGATCATTTGATCCTGAAAATCAGATATATTTTGCAAACAATTAATCAAGGGATGGGTAAGCCAACTTCTAGCTTTAGATGTAGACATTGAAACAATATGAACCGATACAGTGAGGGGTCTCAACAACTGGTTAGAAGTGTATCTTGGATCTCCTCCAGAAGGAAGATTGGCTCCGATACCAATTGTTGGTCCCTTGGAAAGGCTAACACAAGTTTAGAGGGGGGGTGAATAAACTTGTCACCAAAAACTAATCCTGAACTGGAAAAGTTCCAGGAACTGAGTTTCTCTGAAACACAAACTGATCTTCAGTTCCTGTCCCTTTAACTTGTGCGGAGTTCAGTTAGCTCAACTGAATATAAGTTAATACTGACTTATATTTGGTCTCGTTAACTGGCAGCGGATAAAACTAGCCTTTAACAATAGATGTGTAACCAGAAAATTAGATCTTCTATGTATCAATTGAGTGTTGACTCAGTGTCTGGTGTTTGCTGAGAGATAATGCAATAAATAAAACAAACACAGATGCATAAAGTAAATCAACACAAGATTTGTTTATAGAAGTTCCGGGTGGTGTAATCCCGTACGTCTCCCCTTCTCCTGTGGCGTAGGAGGTATCACTAGAATAATGAGATAACCGTTACAAGATTCTAGCACTATGACAGTCTTTCACGACACCCTAGTTTCACTATCTACACAAAATGAAGAAAGGTGAGATTGCTCCCTTCACTCTGCACACTGATCTTTCGGAGGTGGAATTGCTCCTTCACCAGCTCACCACTCACATACACAGTCCGCAGACTGCACCAACTGCTGTAGCAACACCGTATGAAGAAAGGTAGAATTGCTTTCTTCAAACTATGCACAGCCACCCCTTTTTCACAAAGGTTAGGTTTAGAATTAATCAAAGATTAATTCAGTGAGCTGTTTGATTTTCTGGATCTGACTTGTAGCTCCAGGATGACTTCATTCCCCCTTAATGGGTTACTAGATCTTCCTTTGAAGTTTTCAAGGCAAAGTCGTTGGCTCCCCTTTTTCTGGATAAATATAATCTGATTTTTATGGATCTGGATTTGGATCTTGAATATATGCTTGTAAAGATCTTTTCTCGAGTGATTCTCTTGTGTATTTATAGGGGTGATGTGACGATTACTAGCTCTTGTAGCCGTTACACTTGTCATTTAGCCAACGTTCATATGTACGATCTTTTGTCGTATTGATAGTTTGAATTCAATCAAGGCCTTAACTCGGTTTTCTATTCTTCTTCAAAACCGAGTACCTTGTTTTCTTAACATCGACTTTAATTCACTAAGTCGAGTACACCGTTCGATTTCTTCTTTTCCAGGTAATCGATTATCTTTGTCCTTAAGATTATTCAGTTTTATATGACCTATAGCTCGGTTTGGTCACCACAGACGACTTATAGTCATGACTTAATCGACTTCTAACTGAGTTTGCCACCTCGGTTCTTCAATCTTCAACAACTGAGTCTGTGTCCCTCAGTTCTTCAGTCTTCTAGATAAGCCAACTGAGTCTGTGTCCCTCAACGAACTTATCTTCTTCAGTTTTAGCATAACTGAGTTTGAACCCTCAGTTCTTCAAGTGCATATTCAGTTTTCTTATTATAACTCAGTTTTCTTGTTGTGACTCAGCTGTTCGCCTAGTTCCTATTCTATTACAATGCTTGTCCGAAACAACCTATACGAAGTTCAGACTCTAGATAGAACTTATACATTTGTCTCTAGACCATTTCTTGCTTCTTCTTGTATTATGCACTATAACAGTTAGTTACGACTTCATCATCATAGGTTGTAAGTGATTTGTCTAATTTCGTGATGAATCATCATCAAAACATAAATAATATTTCCAACAGCATTGACCACCCCAGATCCATTGACCACCCCCGATGCAGAGACACCGCGATGCAGAGACCATCGGGATGCATTGACATTTGATGAAGCAACACCGAGATGACATTTGATATTTTTCCGACTTAATTTCATAAAATTGTTTTCTTTTCTTCATAAAATCGACTTCAAATGGCTATATCTTTTGATATAAAACTATGAGCAACATAAATTTTTCATCTTAATTCATATTTTTTCGGTCTCTTTATTCTGATATATATCTCATTTTATGAAGTGACACCTTATGCAGTGATACTTAATGACACGAACATTTTATGAAGTGACACTCAATGACAAAAATATTTTATGAAGTGACACCCTATGCAGTGACACCATCGTATTCACTGTGAATGCAATCAAAACAGTCGTATATCCACAATCATGTAATAGTATATTTTCTCCTTAATTGGCTTTGTGAGAAAATATACTTATTTTACAAAGTTACCAAACTTTTAAGCAAAAGAGACCCATGATATCAACATTTTATGCAGTGACATCAGCAATCATATATGCAGTGATATCAACATTTTATGCAGTGACATCGGCAATCATATATACGTGACATCAATAATTTATGCAGTGACATCGGCAATAAGATATGTATTGACATTAACATTTTATGCAGTGACATCAACAATCATATATGAATGACATCAACAATTTATACAGTGACATCGGCAATCGAATATGCAGTGACATCAACATTTTATCTGCAGTGCAATGCACATAACTGATAAAAGAGCTTAAAACCAAATATGCAGTGATATCGGCAATCAAATATGCAGTGACATCAACATTTTATATGCAGTGCAATCCACCTAAGTGAAAAAGTTGAAATGCAGCATAAGGCAGAGCTTAAAACCAATTCATTCATTTTTCATTAACAACCAAGAAAGAAAGCAGCAACAGAATATTTCAGTATGATACATGCCAAATCATCTTCTATTGTAAAAAAAGGCAACCAAAAACTAGATTTATCTTAGCTTCTTCATTTCTACATTAGATGAAATTGCCCGGCCATCTTCATACTTATAGGCTATAGCACCAAATTTATCTCAAAATATCCAAAAATCAGTGAGAGGCGAGCACGTCCACCTAAAACTAATTCACAGTCAATATATTCATAGCACCAATATTTTGTCAAAATATCCGAGCAAAAAGTGAACTTTACATCTACCTTAACCGAATTTACAGTCAAAACTCTAATCAATAAACTACAATCCGCATATTAATTTCCAGCAAACAATCATATGATTCATATCCTTCAGAATCTGTAAATAATTCCAACTGATCCTTGTAGCAGCTCAAACGCAGGTGACAGAAACACAGCAGTTTTAACCCCATTTTGTTCTGTTAAACTCATACGAGATCCTTTAACAATTTCAACCAGCAGCAAGACTGCTAGGCATTTCAATAAACACTTTGGAGCATATTCCATTTATTGCTTATATTATCAACATGCACAATCTGTCAAAAGATAAAATTGAACAAGATTTCAATAACGTTGTTGGAAAATTGATGGCTAAATGAGCATTGGGCCTATTGGGCCTTAAAGTGTGTGAATGGAAAATGATATGGAAATGGAAATGGGAAGAAGCTTTTCTCCCACATTTCTTGGAATGTTGGAAAGGGGTCAAGATATATATGATGTTGTTTTAGTGTAGTAGTAATAAGCAAACATCATTATACGTCCTCGCGCGCAGGGGGGGTGCAAATCACTTTCAGATTTCACCTAGTCATGTGCACGCCCGCGTCATACGTACATGAATGCAGCTCGATTCGAAGGGCTCACGGACAAGTTCGGTTTTGCAATTATAAAATGATTATTTTATCAAAGCTGAAACCCTTTCATCTTCCAACAAACTGGTTTCATTATTCTATTTATTGAATGCGTCAATAATGCTGCTGAACATGTTCCAATTCCATCAGTTTTTCCAGACATCATCGCCTACTTCCAGCTTATAAATTTACTCCTCTTCTTCAACTCGTTTGATCATCAGACTGGAAATTCTTCTTCTTCTCCTTCTTATGGAAATAGGAAGAAAAAAATGTTGAACCCCAACATTAAGGGTCCCCCCACCCCCGATCCCACAGGAATGATTCTTATGGAAATAGAGAGTTCATACAAACAAGTTCTTAAGCAAGCGAAAGTTTGGTGCATCTTGTCGTTGCTAACCGTTCTATCCTGGGAGGCTAACGTTCCGTTGAAACTCAAAGCACTCGACGGTGGGGGGACGAATTAGTCTTAAGGAAACTGTGTTAAACACATGGCTCAGTTTTCTTTCTTTTCTTCTTCTTTCTGTTGGAATTGTATTTTCGTTTTCTTGTATTTTATTTTGTCAATGAAATCAGATTGCTATACTGAATAACAAACGTGACTATCAATACCTACCCCACCTTACATTTGGCAACAACAAATTCAAAAGCAAACACCATTTTCCACCAAAATTGACTTTATATTTCTGAAATACAACTGTAACATAAACCAGAAAAAGACCAGGCAAAACTGAGTATGACACTAAGTAAAGCAAAGCAGAGGAGAATCTTAGTATTGGACAACTAAATTAAGCATAATAAGAACACAAAACATCACGATGATAAAGAGGAGACGATTCCAAAAAAAAGAAATTAGAACAATAAACCCATTAAAATAAAACAAAACCACCCTATGTACCTCCTCAAATAATCACAAAAACAAGAAAATAGCTAGCCTTAAAGTACTAGAATATTACGAATGAAGGGAGAAATGAAGCCTATTACATATGAAACTCATAAAAGAAATCGTCAAGAGCCCATTTTTACCTGTATGACTTTCCGTCGGAAGAAATGAGTGATTTCCGGCAAAGAGTTCGATCTATTTGCCTGCTTCCTAATTTATATACGCCTCTTAGAAAAAAGGATTTTCCTTTTTCTCTAATGCGCCATATTGAGGGGTAATATAGGAAACTAATATAAAATGTGTCCTTATAAACGAGGATCTATTTTGGGTGTCCTAAATGCCTAATTAAATCCCAAAACACGTCCTTATAAACAAATAACACTTAAATGGATTAAATTATTTTCGGCCAAAAAGTGCTTTTCTTGAGGGAAAAGTCGAGCAATTAAATCATCGACCAATCGGAATTGACGACACGTTATCCGAGCAATCACGTTCAAGATTGTAGTCGGCCAAGGCGGAGTCGGCCCCTACGCGTGTGGCTTTTCCAAGGGGAAAAGTCGTCTGACTTTAATGACGTGTTTTAGCCAATCGATTCAAGCATTACACCTCCTCTCCACTATATAAAGAACCTCAAGGAAGGTTTAGGCATTGAATTTTCTCTTATGTCTTCCACTACATACTATCGAACACATAGTTCTAGTTCTTGAGTCGAAGAGAAGTCGGAGGACTCTGTAAGTTCGTCGGAGATTGGATTGTTGAAGTGCCTCTCAACCTAAGACGTAAGCCATTGTATCTTGGGAGGCAGATGCTACTACCGTTGGCACCATACCGGAGCAACCTGTCTTAAAGAAAGAGTTTCATAACTCGCCCCGATTTGTCTTTATTTATGCATTGTACTTTAATTTATCTATTGTTTCGAGTCGGATCTGTATTGTAGTTGCATAATCTTATTAGGTCTGCACCGTAATTGCTTTATTTTGTTAGATCTACTTAAAAAAATAAATCTTAATTTCGATTTATTTATTTTTGCATTTAATTTCACGTAATTACACGACACTATCACCAACAAGCTTAAGACTGATTTTTTAACTCATGTGTTAGAAAATAGTTTTAATCTATTACACTACAGATATGTTCGGTTTGTTTTAATTATTTATATCCTACTTGAGTTTGGTTGAGGCCAAACCGATAACTCTGTTTATACTCCTTCTTGATATTTACGTTCGTTTGAGGACGAACAGAACTTGATTTGTTGATCTTCCGTGTTTACAGAAATGGCAACAACCGAGCAATGGAGTACCTCGGCAGTGCCTACTGCTGCACCTGCTCAAAACAATTCCGGGGCTCAAGGGGAAAAACCGGAAAAGTTTGATGGCTTGAACTACAAGAGGTGGCAACAGAAGATGTTGTTCCATCCGACCACTCTTGGCTTGGCTCGGATGCTGACTGGGGATCCTCCTATCTTGAAGGAAAGGGGATCATGCCTCTGTCACGGCTTTGGATGCATGGAAGCACTCTGACTTCCTGTGCAAGAACTACATCCTGAGTTTCTTGGAGAACTCCATATATGGAGTGTACTGCTCACATAAGTCTGCTAAATCCTTGTGGTAGGCTTTGGAGAAAAAGTATAAAATCGAGGATGTTGGCTCGAAGAAATTTGTTATGGTCAAATTCATGGACTACAAAACGGTAGACTCCAAGACTATTGTCAGTCAGATTGAGGAGCTATAGGTGATCATCTCCGAGATCCTGGAGGGAAAAATGATGATTTGTGAACAATTCCAGGTTGCTGCTGTGATTGGGAAACTTCCCCACACTTGGAAAGATTTCTAGAACTACTTGATGCATAAGCAGGAAGAGATGACTATGGAAGAGCTAGCAACACGTCTATGAATTGAAGAGCAGAACAAGAGGTCGAACGAAGTTTTCTGATCAATCCAAGGCGAATTAGGTCGAAGTGAGCAACAAAGGCAAAAAACGTAAGCAGCCTAATCAAGGTCCAAGAGACAATAAGAAGGTAAAGAAACAGTTCACTAGAAGTTGTTTCAACTGTGGAAAGCCAGGGCATCGCCATGTCACAGAAAAGGTCAAGCCATAAGCCCATCTTGCTAAAGTGGTGGCGGAAGGCATGCAGGAGATGAATGTTAGTAATACCATCCGCAACGGAAGCGATTTATGGATCTAGATCTATATAATACACGTAATAAAACAACTAGATCTATTCTACAAGGGGGATGTAGATCATACCTCTTGAATCTCAAAATTCAAGTTGAAGAACCGCAAAATGATGAATGTGAAGGTGTGAAGAGCACCACAGTCTTCCGATCTTGTGATCCAAGCAATTCCCGGTGGAAGGAAATCGTCGTCTCGAATCCTTCCGATATGCTACCCGGAAAAACCTCCAAGATTTTCCCTTAGTCTCCCCTTGGCCGAAATTATCACTTCTTCTCTCTAAGAGGAGAAGTCAAAATTTAGTGTGTGTCAAAAGGCTTGGAAGAACTCTCTTTATATAGGAGAGTAAAACTTAACCTCCGAGGATTAAATAATTAAGTGATAATTATTACATTAATCTTTTTTCCAAATAAAAGATAAATAAAATAATTATCCCAAACAAATTAGAATAAATCATATTATTATCTAATATTCCATGAATTATCAATTAACAAATAAAAGATAAATCACACATTAAATAATTATCCAAGAAAACTAATTTCTTAATAATATATCAATGCAAATATGCGCCCCAACACTTAGTCAAATAAGTCATGCGCATATTTCTATATTTGACCAATTTGGTCAAAAAAGGTCAACACACCAATTTGGGCCGAGTCCACGAAAAATGTCTTTTCCGTGTATTTAATTATTTAGCCCAACTAATTTAATAGTCCACTAAACAATTAATTCACATATCGTTTTAATAAAGTCCAACAAGAACTAAATTAATATTATTAGGATTCGACGTCCGAGAATAGCTATGCTATATTAGGAGGCACGTCGGGGACCATGGACTAATAATCAGCGGCTCCGATAAATCAAATAAGTAATTATAGAATAATTATATTCGATAAATCAATCACAGGAATATGCCACCATAATCCCGTGATCGCACTCCTCCGATTATAAGATTATATTTATCTCCTCACGAGAATAATAATAAGCGTCCATTGATATAATCATTACATATGGATTAATCCTCCATAGACTGTTCATTCTAAATCGGAAGTTACCGTTAACCCTTTTTAGAACCTCTTATCCTTATTTACCATTAACCCCCTAGTGATCAATTAATTCATACAACTCACTGGTAGCTAATCAGTGTAATATGAACTCGCGCGATCGATCGGTTTCTAGGATTAACAAATAAGGGAACTGTCTATCTACTTCCATAAATGGAAGGAATGGATTCCGTATCTGTGATAACACAGACTACTCACTCAATCCAGTACAATGCCAAGATGGGGTAATTCAGACCACAGACTCAGTGTAATCCTTAACCGTCAAGTCAAACTTCATACTGATTCAAGAGTTGACTGTGATCACCTCAGGATTAAGATATATCCATAAATATGATCATCCATTGATTCGATAAGACTTCTCGATTACGAAATTATATCGTGAACTCTAATCAAATCGGTCCAGCCCTATATGATATATCTATCATATATAAATGCCCCATTAGGTTCTCTTAACCGAAAGTCCGGATAAGACAATCACACCTATTGTGTTCTGGGCGCATTAATAGCACGTTAAAGGAGAGACCCGATACTCTCGATTAACTTCACTACGGGCTAATTGTATTTTAAGTACATCTTCACGAACTCAATCATCCCGTGTATATACCATACACTGAGTTAAGTGATTACATAAACAATATACTTTAGGGTTTTCTGTAGTGTAAATACTATTGTCACATCGGTGAATATGAGAATAATAAATATGAATTATAATGTCAATTCATTTATTAAATAAAAACAATTACAAAATTGTCTTTCGGGCATCACACCTAACAATGAACCTGTCGACTGTGGTTTCTGAATGCAACACAATCGAGAATACCCGTGAATGGTGGATTGACACATGACGAACAACTCTTTATAGGAAACTCTGCATCTGCAAAGACTGAATTTGTGGGAAAGGTCATACTGAAGATAACTTTTGGCAAAGAACTCACACTCAACAATGTGCTGCATGTTCGTGACATGCGCAAGAACCTTGTTATTGGTGCTCTTCTGGTGAATGGATTCAAGATGGTCTTTGGTGAGGATAAAGTTTTTTTTATCAAATTTGATATGTATGTTGGGAGGGGGTACTTGGTAGATGGAATGTTCAAGATGAATGTAATGACCATTGTACCCAAAATTGTTGTGCCGAAAAAGGCCAATAAGATGACTACTGCTTCTGTTTATTTGCTTGAGTCTTCTTGTTTATGGAATTGTAGATTAAGACATGCTAATTATAAATTGATTCGAAAGATGATGAATCTAGATTTAGATCCCAACGTAAAATTTGATCCTAATCACAAATGCCAAATATGTGTTGAAGCTAAGTTAGCTAAAGCACCGTTTCCAACAGTTGAAAGGAACACAGAAACCTCTAGATTTAATTCACACTGATATATGTGACTTAAAATTGTGCAAACTAGAGGCGGTAAAAAGTACTTTATTACTTTTATTGATTAATGTACCAGATATTGTTATGTTTATCTGCTGAGAAGCAAAGACGAGGCTCTTGAAGCTTTCAAGGATTATAAGAATGAAGTTGAGAATCAACTAAGCAAACGGATAAAGAATGTCCGTAGTGACCGTGGTGGTGAATATGATGCACCGTTTAATGAGTTTTGCTCTGGCTCCGGCATCATTCATCAAACGACAACACCATATACACCTCAATCAAACGGTATTGCTGAGCGCAAGAACCGAACTCGGAAAGAGATGATGAGTGCTATGTTGATTAGTTCAGGTTTACCTCAGAACTTGTGGGGGGAAGCTATCCTCTCAGCGAATTTCATTCTTAATAATGTCCCTTCTAAGAAGAATGACGAATCCCCTTCTGAGTTGTGGAAAGGTCACAAGCCTAACTACAAAATCATGAAAGTGTGGGCGTGTTTGGCTAAGGTTGAAATACCTAAACCAAAGCAAGTGAAGATAGGGCCTAAAACCATTGATTGTATATTCATTGGATATGCTCTCAATAGTAGTGCCTATCGATTTCTGGTACATAAATCGGATGTCCCCGATGTACATGAAAATTTCATCATCGAGTCTAGGAATAATGTGTTCTTTAAGGATATATTTCCCTGTAAGGAGAAAGAGAAACAAGAAGCAAGCATGAGCAAGAGGACTTATGAGTCCGAAGATGAGGGTGATCCTCAAGAACTTGAGGAACCTCATCGTAGTAAGAGGGCTAGGACTTCCAAGTTATATGGTCCCGATTTTCTAACCTATATGGTAGAAAACGAACCCAGGGCGTATGATGAGGCTATGTCCGCTCCAGAAGCTCCTTTATGGAAAGAGGCTATAAATAGTGAAATAGATTCCATCATGCAAAACCATACTTGGGAGTTGCTTGATCTTTCACCGGGGAATAAACCACTCGGGTGCAAGTGGATCTTCAAGAAGAAGTTAAAGGTTGATGGTTCTATCGATAAATACAAGGCTAGGTTGGTGGCCCAAAGATTCCGACAAAAAGAAGGCCTTGACATCTTTGATACTTAATCACCAGTTACGAGAATCACTTCTATAAGGGTTTTCATTGCTATAGCTGCAGACAATAACTTGGAAATCCATCAAATGGGTGTGAAGACTGCCTTCTTGAATGGTGAGTTGGAAGAAGATATTTACATGAAACAATCCGAGGGGTTTGTTGTTCCAGGGCAAAAGAGTAAGGTGTGTAGACTCGTTAAGTCTTTGTACGGGCTTAAACAAGCATCCAAAACAGTGGCACATAAGGTTTGACAATGTGATGTTGTCAAATGGATTTAAGATTAACGAGTGTGATAAATGTGTCTACATTAAGAACACACCTAATGCCTATGTGATAGTATGTCTATATGTGGATGACATGATGATAATAGGAAGTAATCATGATATCATCATGAATACTAAGAAGATGTTGACAAGGAACTTCGATATGAAGGACCTAGGAGTTAAGGATGTGATACTAGGGATCAAGATCTCTAGAGTACCCGATGGACTTGTGTTGTCACAAACTCATTATATCGAGTCTGTTTTGAAAAGATTTAATGTATTTGATGAAAGTCCAATGAGCACTCCACTTGACCTAAGTGTGCACTTAGCCAAGAATAGAGGTGAACCCGTGGATCAATTGAGATATTCTTAAGTGATTGGAAGTCCGATGTACATAACCAACTGTACACGACCGGACTTATCATATGCGGTGAATAATCTGAGTAGGTTCACGAGTAATCCAGATCATATCATTGGAAAGCCTTGAATAGGTTGTTGAGGTACATGAAGTACACCATGAGTCCGAGATTACGATATACTAGATATCCAGCAGTATTAAAAGGATACTGTGATGCCAACTGGATATCAGATACGAAAGATTCGAAGTCCACCGGTGGATACTTATTCATGATTGGTGGTGTTGTTGTGTCCTAGAAGTCTACAAGACAAACGTGCATAGCTCGCTCCACAATGGAAGCTGAGTTCATAGCACTGGATAAGGTTGAAGAAGAAGCTGAATGGCTATATTCCATGTTGGCCAAAACCTATGGCGGCTATTAGCATACACTGCGATAGTCAGTCGGCTATAGGAAGAGCACATAGTAGTATGTATAATGGTAAGTCTCGACACATACGCCTTAGACTCAATACCATTAAACAGTTGATCTCTAATGGTGTGATTTCCATCGATTATATAAGATCGATGGAGAATCTTACGGATCCGCTTACAAAAGGTTTAGCTAGAGATCAGATGTCAATTTTGACAACAAGAATGGGATTGAAGCTTATTACACATGTTTCCTTGTAGTGGCAACCCAAACATGTTGACTGGAGATCCCAAGATCATGGTTCAAAAGGGACAACTAAGCTATAAGGAACATTCTAGCACTTACCAATTCTGAGAGAATAAAAGTGTTGTCTGCAGAGAGTGTGTGGTTAAGCAAAGTTTTTAATGATTCATATATCTTGATATTGAAGTGGGTTAGGGCAGAATACCCTTGATAGGAGGTCACCTATGTAAGTAAGAAGTGGGGCCGCTTCAGTGAGAATTTTCGGGCTTGAATTCTCGAAAACACTTTCTGAAACCAAGTGTTGTCAAGGGCCGAGACGGACACAACCATGAGAACTGAAAGGTGTTAGGGGAAATATTGTGTGAGTGCTATTGTCTTGGTTTACACTAAAGGCTGAACAGTTCAAGACATAGTTCACTGATTAGCCGAGTAAATCCGACTTCACTAAGGCATGTTCATGGCCAGAAGCTACCTCTCCTGAGCAATATTTTTCCGTCTGACTTCTATTCAGAGTCTGCATTTGCATTTGCATTAATTTTCATTCATGTGGGGGATTGTTGGAGATATCCCATGAAATGGGGGTAAAGTGGTCAACTTTAGCGTGAATTTCGGATACGTTCCGGTGTAATTCATCGGGAGCTTATTAAGTCTAAAAATTCTACTCACGGAGTAGATAATGTTTGGCTTTGGAATCACTCGATTCGGATATCGGGTGAATGAGAAATTAATGCCTAAAGTTGGTTGAAAATGTGTTGGAGATAAGAGTTGAAAGGAGAACCTCAACTCAATCTGCCACATTGGAAGTTTGAGAGACTTAAGCTTTATGCATAAGAGCTAGAGTATGCTCTTATAGATGTGCCCCAAGGGGCAAGGTACTTTTATGCAGGAGGGAGGACCTAGATAATTCCTCACCTGCGCGCGCCGCCGCCGTCTGACCGGCTCGAGCTCGGCTCGGCTCAGGTCGGGTGATACTATTAATTTTATGGTAAAAATTTCTTTTAAAATTAACCAAAATAATTATTAATCGTGAGGCGGTTGGAAGGTTCCAGAATAGTGTGAAAACGAATTCTGATTAATTAAGTCGGTCCGGAATTAAATTAATTAAATTATTTTCGGCCAAAAAGTGCTTTTCTTGAGGGAAAAGTCGAGCGATTAAATCATCCGACCAATCAGAATTCATCGACACGTCATCCGACCAATCACGTTCAAGATTGAAGTCGGCCAAGGCAGAGTCGGCCCCTACGCGTGTGGCTTTTCCAGGGGAAAAGTCGGCCGACTTTAATGACGTGTTTAATTAGCCAATCAGATTCAAGCATTGACACCTCCTCTCCACTATATAAAGAACCTCAAGGATGAAGGTTTAGGCATTCAGTTTCCTCTTGTGTCTGCCACTACATACTATCAAACACATAGTTCTAGTTTTGAGTCGAAGAGAAGTCGGAGCACTCTGTAAGTTCGCCGGAGCTTGGATTGTTGAAGTGTCTCTCAATCCAAGACGTAAGTCGTTGTATCTTGGGAGACAGTTGCTACTACCGTGGGCACCATACCGGAGCAATATGTCGTAAGGAAAGAGTTTCATAAATCGCATCGGTTTGTCTTTATTTATGCATTGTACTTTAATTTCCCTATTGTTTTGAGTCGGATCTATACTGTAGTCGCATAATCTTATTAGATCTGCACCGTAATTGCTTTATTTTGTTAGACCTACTTAATAAAATAAATCTTAATTTCAATTTATTTATTTTTGCATTTAATTTTCCGTAATTACATCCGTGAATTACGGATTTGTTCCGTAAATCACTCTACACACGACACTATCACCCACAAATTATATATTTATAGTTGTTTTCTGTTGATCGATAACCGTGGGTAGGCTAGGGTTTTTAAATGAATCAAGCAGTTTGTGTTCGGTTTAATATTTTTCTCAAATAGTTCGGTTTGATACGATACGAGGTCGGATAGGCTTGACAAGAATATTAAACGAGTCGATCTCAAGTGTTTTCATAATCAACTTGTTAGCTCGCGAATGCTCTCGGATTATTTTCGTTAATTATTTTGTTTATGATATTAGTTAGAAAATTTGTTTAGATTATGAAATTTTCTTTAATTTGTCTTTGAGGATATTAGTATTAGAGTTAGGGTTCTGGATTATTAGTTTCCATCAATTGTTAGTATTTCTAGGGATTTCGCAGAGAAACCATAGTCTGCTACAAATTATTGTATAAATTAAATTTTCTATTAATATTATGTATATTCCATACTGTTGCACATACATCTGCTGATTTTTCTACAGTAAATTGAGTGCATGAAACTGTGTGCAGAGAAATTATGCAACATTCATCATCGTAAAGTCATCATTTGCCCTTGTGGTTTGCATCATCTGTCCTTCCGTTTCAAATAAGTGATATAATTATCAAAATCTTTTGTTTTATTTTATTTTATTTTATGTGAGATAGTTACGTTTTCAATTTTTAATTATATATAAGGCTCTCTCAAAAAAAATAAATTATATAAGGCAGTTTGGTCCGGTTTTTATTTTAATTATATATATATATACACACACATATATCCGGTTTGGTCCGGTTTTTATTTTAAAAAACCAAAACCAAATTGCTTTCACGGTTTGGTTTTTACAATACAAAAACCAACCAAAATTTCATGATTTACGCTTTTTCGGTTTGGACCGGTTGGTTTGGTTTCCGGTTATTTTGTTCGCCCCTAAATTATCAGTGTTTTCGTAAACAAACGATTTTTAAGTGAAACTAAAGATAATGAAACATGACATTCTCCATTCAATAAAAATAAAACGTTATAGGAGACTTTGTAGCCCTTGTGGCTTGTGTCGTCTTTTTTCTTCTTCTTCTTCTTATAGTTATTAAAAAAAAAAAATTCATCAATTACGTTTTTGGCAATATAAAATTAGTCGAGTTATAAATGAGGTTGGTTGGTAAGTGAAACATAAACTACGTCATCAAGTATGATGTTTTTCTATGAATATCCATGCTAATTTTCCATTAATATTATATATACATACATCCAATTGGAAATTGGGGTTTTTTCTTATTGACTTTTTGACCTTACAAGGTACACTGAGTCATTTATATATTATTATTAATGACAGAGAGAAATTTTATTACGAAAGACAAAACAGTTACATATAAATATGATGAGTTCAATAAGTCAAGTTAACTCCCCTCAAAAAAACAAAAAAAAGTCAAGTTAACTCCTTTTAAATGGTTTCAAAGTTTTAATATCTTAATATGATGCATGTTATGCCCCCCCATAAAGGTCATTTTTACTCTACGAATTTATTTCTTATCTTATTTAAATAAATAAAAAATTAAAAGGTGAAATGACCCTGGCGTTTGGGGTTGGTGTTATCTTCGTGATCAGCAGGGATCTATCTGGCGTCTTACTCTTTCGGGGTTTGACCCTGGCATCGAGGTAGCTATATATGTTGGAGTTGAGAGCTATTTTGCTGGCTCTCGTGGAGTGGTGGAAAGTGATTGCTTGCTTTGCGTTCAACGTCTAACCTAGTACGATGAAAACTTCTCGGCGTTTGGATGCCTTCTGGAGAATTGTTGTCAATAGTTGCATACTTTACTTTATTGCGTTTTTCTTTTTTTCCTGCGCACAGTTAATGTCCCGACGTACTTCTTAGCTATATATGATTTGGATTCTGGTCATGCTATTTTTCGGCATACCCAACCCCTGAATGAACCGCTTGTTTGATGAATTTAGTTGAATAAAAAAAAATTTGTTTCCTAAAAAAGAAAACAGGTGAAATGAAAATTTGAAGGACTAAGGAATCTTGAATTAATATATTTCAAGAAGCTAAGGGTGCATTCTTTTTTGGGCTGTACCTAAAAGATTATGAAATGGGCCTAGTGTACTCCGTTTGTTTAAGAACCACTAAAAATCGTTAAAGGTCACTTTTTCAGATCGACGTCCAATTCTATATTATGGCAAAGTTGAATTGGGTCAGAACTCGTACCGTTACTCTTCTTTTCATTTCTCGTATTTTTTTTCCAACCGTATTAAGTGTTAAAACCTCAATCGGAATACCTGAATGCTTGGAAAACTTGTGGGACGGTGAGAAAATATCTTCCATCAGCTTCATTAAATAAAAAATGTACATAAACACCATATATGTCATATAAAGTGTACGTTGCAAGGGACCCAGTTTTTTTTTCTTAAGGTTTGACACACAGTTTAGAGGTAAAAAAACCATTTGTTTTTTTTACTTTGATTTATGATTATGTTTGAATCACTCCGCAAAAATCATTCCATGTAAATATCAATCCACAGAAATAGACAAAGACAACAACTTATTCGAGTTTTATGAAAACACACAACTAGTTATCAACCGCAATAATAAATACAACTTAATTGAAATACATAAAATTCTACTCCCGTCCTGTAATATGTATTTTTTTTTCATGTCCTATGATGCAAGTCCTTCCGATAAATATATTATATACTACATTTATTGCATTTCTAATCTTATTGCACCTCAATCAAATAGGTTTTTCAATATGTTAAATCAATTTAAAGATGAATGGCGTTTTCCGACTCCATGCGACACGCTCTTTTTGAGTGTAGCATGGCAAATGCAATATGGATTGTAGCAGACTGGGCCTGAGGTATAGCATTATGCGAGTCTCAACTTTTGTGGGTTGCGTTCATATAGTTGTCTCTACACTTGATGTGAGAGAAGCCTCGTGCCCTCGTATGTGTTCACATTACCATGGCTCATAACGAAGGCTAGGTGTAGTGCGCTTTATGAAAGGGAATCAGTCTATGAAACGAATATAGTGTGGTTCGGATCACAGTTCCCGTCACTTTACTCCACATGGGATACCACTTAAAAACCACCCTAAATGGGCCTAAATTCACTTTACTCCACGTGGGATACCATTTAAAAACTATCTTAATATTTTATTTTTTTTATTTTTTGTATAGCCGCCAAAATCTAAATAACCGCCCTTACGGCTCCAATAAAACAGTCTCCCGATAACTGTCATATTTCGCATTTTCAAATCAAAAGCGAGAAATCTTTCTCTAAACAAAAATCAGAGTAAAGAAAGAAAAAGTAATCAAAAAGCTCACAGCCAAAAGTTGGAAGACAAGAAATCTTGAACATGAAATGGATTGCTCTCAAAAGGTTTATGTTGCACCAACCGATTCTGAACTGTTAAAGATCAGGCGTTTACCGTTGTATTAAAACCAATTTGTGTTAATAAAGGTGTTACTTTATTTTCTTATCATTTAATAGTGAGCAATCTGTCCCAACAATTTTCCCTTTCTTAACATCAACGAAAAGCTTATTATTAGCTTAAAAGGAAGAGGAGAAAGAATGGCGGAAACACTCTTACAAATAAAAGAGAGGTTTCTCATGGAAATTCATGGTTTCACATTCTTCCCCGCCCCCTTCAAAGAAGTTTCGTCCTTAAAACTTGGCAGGACCTATGCCGCTTCAATCAACCGTTGCGCACTCTGATCAACCTTACCATCCCTAACGTCTAATATCATTTACTAATACCATCTCTTACGTACTCAGTAACAAGGCTTCCCTACCGATGTGCGATCCCTTGATCTCCAGGTAGACTGGGCTATGATAAGATTGTGACTGAATCGGATTCGACTGTTTGTGCCCTCGCATCTCCATCGGAAGATATATCCTCGTTTGGCTGTGTTGAGTGTGTCTATTTGTCATTTATGGGCTAGTAGTTTTTCTTCTTGTCCTTTGCTTTTGTCGAGCGTACGTAGTGAAAACATCCCGACGCACTTTCTCACTAAAAAGAGTTTTTTGGGTAATGATTTAGATGATCTTAGTTCTTCGCCCCCAGAACGTATCATTTCTACGTATACGACTGATTTGGTTTAATAATATTCCTATTATTTCCTTTAAGAAAAAACATAAAGATGAATTATTGTCAAATGGATTAATTAACAACTTTCTTAAACGTGTAGCTAAATTAAAAGAATTTATAATTTGGACCAAAGAAGATTTTTATTTAATTTTTAATTTTTGGTATAGTCGTTACAAATGGCGGAACCAACGGCCAAAAACCACCCCAGAGCTCCAATAAAATAGAACAGTCCCCCGATAACGGTCACATTCCCGCCACATTCTCAACTCAAAAGCCATAAATCTATGTTCAAACTAAAATCGAAGTAAAGAAGAAAAAGTAATCGAAAAGCTCACAGCCAATAGTTGGGGAATACAAGAAATTTTGCACTAAAATTAGAAATCGGTCGCTCTCGAAAGGGTTCGGTTGCATCAGCCTCTCCTGAACATTCTTCAACTTCAAAACCCTCAATTTCTGATAAGATCACTTTCACATGTTGTTCTGATCTTTTAATTCATCTAAATCTGGTCAGCGTATTGTTATTTGTTAGTTTTTGGGGATTATTGATTCTATTTGATTTTCAAAACGATAATTGAAGATTAACCCGGAAATCTTGAAGCCCTTTTTCACATGTTGCTCTGATCATTTAATTCGATCTAAATTTTTGGTCAGCGTCTAGTTAATTTTTGGGGATTGTTGATTCAATTTGAATTTCGAAACAATATTTTAAAGATTAAATGGGAATCTTGGTGCTCTTTATTGGGTAGGAAACTTTGAAACTCAATAATCGGCTGTACCACTTCAATCACGAATTTTCCTTTAATTTGGCTATTCGACCCTGATTCATATTACTGAAATTTCATTAATTTCATATGGTATCTTGATTGTTGTTTTCTTTATGTGATTTATTTTTGAAAGAATAATGGATAAGGGTGAAATTTAAGGGTTTCATGCTGTTGTGTTGAAGGAGTACTTTGAATGCCAATCTCAGACTCAATTTGGCTCTATTACATTTATCATTTCATGAATTCTTGTTAGATCATTTTGCTAAGAAATTAATTTCTTGAATAGGTCAAACTGATGAGAAGATGAACACAATGGATCTGATGGATTCCCCTCAAAATCCTCAGAGAAATTTACTCAAACACTTCATGTTCCCTACTGTTTCTGCTGCAGAAAGTCTTCATTTCCCAGAAAGAAGATTTTGTCCGCTAAAAAGGACACCTCTTTTGATAATATCCCTCCTCCACAAAACTCCCCCAATCTTGAAAACAAGGGCCCTGCACAAGAAGGTATTATTACAAAACAAGAAAACCAGGTGCAACTTGTTGGTGGTGGTGGTAAGGTAAAAATTAAGGAGGAAAGAGGGAAATACAATTTCAAATTGGTTTTCAAGTTCATGTTTGTATTGACTATTATTGCAATTTCAACCTCTTACATGTGTTCTCCTAAGAACAACTATATTGGTGTCCGATTAAGAAATATATTGGTCCCCGAACAACAATGTTGGTTTTCGATATGTATGAACATCATCATACAAGTACAACATCAATCACACATGAACTATATTGTGAACTTGAGTCCGGGAAACAGAGACGTGGTGTGTAGAAGTGTCCATCTTAGTGTTTTTGCAGCTCAAGATTGAAGAAATGGCTGATAATCTGAATAACGACACGTTTGATGTGAATATCGACGAGTTGTCCAGTGCGGAAGATTTAGAACTCAAGAAACTTGTGAGTGGTCAGATTGAATCAAAAGAAGCAACCGTACTATGGCCGGAAGTGAAATATGCAGACAATAACAATACATCAGATGAGACAACAGAGATATATAATCTATTTCAACTTGTAGAAATCCCGAAACCACTTGAGAAAAATTCCAGGATTTGATGAGAAGTCCAGAGGACAGTTACACTTTCACTCAAGAGAAAACCGAGCCCTTAGATTCTAAAAAGATGGTTGACCAAGATATGCATATTAGCAATGAAGAAAGCATTTCTGAAATAGGGAAAGCTGCTGACTTGATTGATGATGTTAATGAATTGTTAGAAATTCAGCAGAAAGGAGAGGAAAATGTGAACACTGGACTTATTGAAGATATAGGCAGATATATGGAAGAGACCACATCTTGGAGTCACAAAACTACAAAGGGAAACGAGCATGATGAAACTTTTCACTCCACCGTGATGGACAGAGATAACGTTGCGTCTTGGGACAACGAAACAACCAAGGAAAACGAGCATAATGGAACTTTTCACTCCACCGCGATGGGTAGTGATAACATTGAATGTGATCAACTGAAAGCAATGCTAAAAAAGTACATGGAAGGAATCATAGCAGCCATTTAAGCTTCCACAGTTTAACTAATGGCTTGTGAGTTAATGAGATTGATGCGTTCTTTTGTGTTACTACCTTATTAGTACATGTTGAACAAGTCGGTTTCGAAATAAAGTTTGATTTCTAGCATAATCGAGTGATTGTTTTTTGTTTTGCTTTACTTGTGGTTTTTGTATATAAATATACAATAATGCTAGATCCCCCGAATTGTTTTACAACAATATCACCGAAAACAAATCTTAGCCATGTGTTTATTTCTGACAGATTGGATAAAGACAAAAAAAACAAAATTGTAAGGTGATGATTTTGTTTATGTGATGTTTCGGGAGTTGGACTTCGGGGGATGTATCTCTCTACATATTGTATGCATATGTATATATATTTTACATATTTTGAATACTTTCACATAGTTATAGTGATTGCCTTCACTCACTCCTCGTTCCATCAACTCCAACAATACAAGTACAACATCAATCACACATGAACTGTATTGTGAACTTGATTCCGGGAAACAGAGACGTGGTGTGTAGAAGTGTCCATCTTAGTGTTTTTGCAGCTCAAGATTGAAGAAATGGCTGATAATCTGAATAACGACACGTTTGATGTGAATATCGACGAGTTGTCCGGTGCAGAAGATTTATAACTCAAGAAACTTGTGAGTGGTCAGATTGAATCAAAAGAAGCACCTGTACTATGGCCAGAAGTGAAATATGCAGACAATAACAATACATCAGATGAGACAACAGAGATATATAATCTATTTCAGCTTGTAGAAATCCCAGAAACCACTTCAGAAACATTCCAGGATTTGACGAGAAGTCCAGAGGACAGTTACACTTTCACTCAAGAGAAAACCGAGCCCTTAGATTCTAAAAAGATGATTGACCAAGATATGCATATTGGCAATGAAGAAAGCACTTCTGAAACAGGGAAAGCTGCTGACTTGATTGATAATGTTAATGAATTGTTAGAAATTCAGCAGAAAGGAGAGGAAAATGTGAACACTGGACTTATTGAAGATATAGGCAGATATATGGAAGAGACCACATCTTGGAGTCACAAAACTACAAAGGGAAACGAGCATGATGAAACTTTTCACTCCACCGTGATGGACAGAGATAACGTTGCGTCTTGGGACAACGAAACAACCAAGGAACGAGCATAATGGAACTTTTCACTCCACCGCGATGGACAGTGATAACATTGAATGTGATCAACTGAAAGCAATGCTAAAAAAGTACATGGAAGGAATCATAGCAGCCATTTAAGCTTCCAGTTTAACTAATGGCTTGTGAGTTAATGAGATTGATGTGTTCTTTTGTGTTACTACCTTATTAGTACATGTTGAACTAGTCAGTTTCGAAATAAAGTTTGATTTCTAGCATAATCGAGTGATTGTTTTTTGTTTTGCTTTACTTGTGGTTTTTGTATATAAATATACAATAATGCTAGATCCCCCGAATTGTTTTACAATAATATCACCGAAAACAAATCTTAGCCGTGTGTTTATTTCTGACAGATTGGATAAAGACAAAAAAAAAACAAAAGTGTAAGGTGATGATTTTGTTTATGTGATAATGATATATTTTTTGTGATTCTGAAAATTAGTATTAATTTAATTGGGGTAGGGTCAAGATTCTCGTCGGGTATAAAATGTGTGCCCCGAATATTTCTCGACATCAGTCAGGATTGAAGAATTCCGCGAAAAGTTGAGGTTGGGAAAATTTTTGGGATGGGAGGGGGTTGATAATTGGGTTGGGTCAGGATTTCGAGAAAATTTGTCAGCCCTAATTACTTTCACATCCTCTGGCTCATAATATTCTTTTTTGATATTCTTTTAAAGTATCCCCTGATAAAATCAATTTAAAGATAGAATGATATTTAGGTCCTAAAATGCTATAAAATGGATCAATACTAAAATATTGGTATGTTTGGATTACTGGAATATAATTGAATGAAATGAAACTGGTGGAATGGAATCAACATGATTTCATTCCTATGTTTGGCATGCATTGAAATGAAATGTGAAAGATTTTGTAAGATATGGCATGTGACACGATGGGTGATAGGTGTGCGCAATGATGAGTGGGGCGGATGGTGGGAAAGGCGGATTATATGAGGTGTGCAATAACGGTGGTTGTGGTGGTGGTTGTGGTGACAAAGAGTGGTGTGGTGTGTGATACCAGTGGTTGTGGTGATGGTGCTTGAAGTGACGAGAGTGGTGTGGTGTGCGGTGATGGGTGGTGGTGGGGTGGGAGGTGGTGGTGATCAGGGGTGGACGTAGGATCCTGGGTGAGGGGGTCGAAAATTCTGAAAGATGTAAAGTAGCGTTTGTTTTGTCCATTACCGCAAGGCAAGAAAAACTATTGTATATACGCAAGAAAAAAAAACACGATTATATATTATTATGAGTTATATATGAAAAAATCAATACTATATATCACAAAATCCGAACATAATAACTCTTCTACTACTATCAATAAAGATTTCAAATACTACAGACAGTGTCTTTGAGGAAAACCGACATTTCAAATCTTGTTATTATTTTGTTTAAAATGTCTCGCTTTGGTAAATATATGTATTTTTATTTACATGATAAAGGTTTTATGTCAAATTATCTGATTATTAAGACGAATATAAATTTTATGGGGGCGAAAATAATACATACACACATAATAGTGTTATTTTCCGGATCGGAGGGGGGCGAGTGCCCCCCCCTCCCCACCTTGTTGAGGGTGCATCCGCCCCTGGTGGTGATGGTGCTGATTGTGGTGACATAGATGGTGTGGTGTGCGGTGATGGAAGATCGTGAAGTAGGTGGTGGTGGTCGAGTGAAGATTAGTGATGATCGAGTTGGTTGTGTTGGAGGATAGTGGCAGAAGTTGGTGGCGGGATAAGTTATAGGTGAGGATGGGAAGGTGGTGGTGATATAGGTGCTTGTAGGGGGGTAATGGTGAAATGATTGGTAACATGAGGTGGTGGTCGGGCAGATGGTTGTGGGTTGGGTTATGATTGAGGATGGTAGTGAGTTGTGACGAGGGTGTCGACATGGTGGGCGGCGGTGGTGGTGGGTGGTGGTGCGGTTGATGGTGGCGGTTGTGGATTGATGTGGAGTGGGCAGGTGGCACAGGAGGTGTCGGGTGGGTGGTAGTGATTGATTTTTTATCACTATGCTGTATTTTACATTTTATCCTATTCAACTATTTTGTCCATTCTTTCCAATTTTATGAAATGAAAATGTTAAAAAATAATTCTAATGAAATAAAAAAAAAACTTATTCAATTTTTTCACATACAAACATGCTAAAATAATGAAATTTAGTTCATTGTATTTCAACGATCCAAACACGTCATAAAACTGTTGAGATTTATTTATTATTTTTATTTTTATTTCGCGACAAATGGCATAAGCAACGGTCAAAAACCAAAAATTCAACACAAATTTTAAAACTCTCTAGAGCACCAATGTAACAGTCCCCGATAACGGTCATATTCCCCTCATTCTCATTTCTCTAAACAAAACTCAAATTGAACAAGAAAAAAAGTTATCGAAAAGTCCACAGCTAGAAGTTGGAATACAAGAAATCCTGAACTAGAAATGGATCGCACTCAAAAGGTTTCTGTTGCATCAACCTTTTCTGAACGTTCTTCAACTCCAAAATCCTCGATTTCTGGTAAGATCACCTTCATTCGTTGCTCTGATCTTTCAATTCATCTAAATTGTGGTCTGCGACTTGTTATTTTTCGGGTATTCAATTTGAATTTCGAAACAATGATTTAAGGAATAATCGGAATTCATGGATGGGCTCTTTTTTTTTTCCATGCTGCTCTGATCATTGAATTCGGCGTAAATCTTGGGGCTTTCTTTTGGGTTAAATATCTTGAAACTGAATTAGGGCTGTAACACTTCAATGGCGAATTTTCTTTCACTTTGATAATTGGCTCCTGTTCTATTTTACTGGATTTTCGTTTTTTAATTATATAATTGATTAGTGAAACAACAAATTATAAGGTTTCTTTTTGCTGTATTTGGCTCCATTACATTTATCATTTCATGAATTCTTTTGAATTCTTGTTAGATTATTTTGCTAAGAAAACAATTTCTTGAATAGGTGAGAATGAGAACACAATGGATCTGATGGATTCCTCTCAAAATCCTCAAAGAACTTTACGCAAACACTCCATGTCACCTACTATTTCTGCTGCAACAAAGGCTTCACTTCCAAGAAAGAAGATTTTGTCCCCTAAAGACGACACCCCTTTGGATAATATCCCTCCTCCACAAAACTCCCTCAATCTTGAAGACGGGGTTAAATCTAACACAGAGAAACCGTCGTCAATTAGGTCTGTTTTGGCTAACTACTGCTCATCTGAGTCTGATAGAGATGAGCATCACACTAAGTGTAGCAAGCCATATGATCCATTAACTAATTACCTGTCCCCTAGGCCTAAGTATCTAAGGTACAACCCAAACAGACGGCGCAGAATCATTGATCTTCACGAATCAAAAGAGGAAAAGAAAGATGATTCTAGACTACCCCCAGTTTGTCATTCTGCTCCCCAAAATGTTTTTGATAGCCAAACCAGACGAACAGATACCGTAGTTAGCCCTGCACAAGAAGGTATTACAAAACAAGAAAACCAAACTCAACTTGGTGTTGGTGGTGGTGAGGTAGAAATCAAGGTGGAAAGAGGAAAATGTTGTTTCAAACTAGTTTTCGAGTTCACGTTATTATTGACTATTATTGCATTTACAACCTCTTACATGTGTTCTCCTAAGAACGACAATGTTGGTCTCCAATTAGGAAAAATTTCACTTGCAAACTACTCCTCCATGAACATCATCATACAACAGCAATCACAGATGACTTATATGAACTTTAGTTCGGGATATAGACACATGGAGCGTAGAAGTGTTCATAGTGTTTTGCAGGTCGAGAATGAAGTAGTGGTAATGGCTAATGTTTCGAAAAACGACACATTTGATCCGTATAATGAGCTACTGAAAAAGTTGCCTGGTGCAAAAGATTTAGAAATCATGAAGCTTGATTTTGATCAGACTGCATTAAAAGGAGATTATAAGGATACATCAGATGAGACAACAGAGAGATTTGACCAATTCCAGCTCTGGGAAATCCAAGAAATTGGTTCAGGGACATTGCACAACAACGATCTCTCTCAAGAGGAAAACGAGCCCCTAGATTCTGAAAGGATCGTTGACCAAGATACGTATATTGGCCAAGATAGCTCTTCTGAAACAGAGAAAGCCGCTGACTTGATTGATGATGCCAATGAATTGTTAGAAATCCATCAGAAAGAAGAGGAAAACGAGCCCCTAGATTCTGAAAGGATCGTTGACCGAGATACGTATATTGGCCAAGATAGCTCTTCTGAAACAGAGAAAGCTGCTGACTTGATTGACGGTGCTAATGAATTGTTAGAAATTCAGCAGAAAGAAGAGGAAACTGTGAATATTGGACTTATTGAAGATATAGGTAAAAATATGGAAGAGACCACATCTTGGAGCCACGAACCTACCGAGGAAAACGAGCATAATGAAACTTTTCACTCAACCTTGATAGACAGCGATTATGTTGCATCTTGGAGCCAAGAAACTACCAAGGAAAACGAGGATAATGGAACCGTGATAGACAGTGATAACGTTGCATCTTGGAGCCACGAAACTAGCAAGGAAAACGGGCATAATGGAACATTTCACTCCAATATGATGGACAGTGATGGAAAATCAACTGAAACCAATGTTACAGTACAGGAAGGAATCACAGAAGCTCACCTAATGGCCCTGCTATTGATTCTTGCATTTTCGTTGCTGGTTTATTTCGTTGCCCACGGAACAATACAAAGTCCAGTAAAAGATTTGAAGCCAGTTACAGTAGTACTCCTCAAAGAATCTAGGAAAGAAATTGCATCAAATCAAGCACCATTGTCTGTTGATAGAAAACATTTACAAGAAAAAGTTGACACAGCTTTGAAACCATCTCAAACACCAGTTTTCGTGTCAGAGAAGGTGATCTTTATCAAGGCCCCAGATGTAGAGTTGCTTGGAGAACTTGTGTTTGATGACGTCTACAGCTCTCGTTCAAGTGGTTATAAACAGGCCAAGACAACTGATAGCGATCAAGTGAAGAAGACGAGCAGCACAACGAGCAGTTGTTATGATATTGATGACGTGTTGCTGCCAAGTGGCTCTGCAGCGGCTGCTGCTTATTCGTCGTCTATAGAAGAAAGCACAACTGCAGAATCATCGCCTTCACGTGGAAGCTTTACTGCTGAAAAGAAGTTTTCAAAGAAACAGGTATCATTCATTATAATATACAGTTTTTGATTACTGTTGTGATTACTGATTAAAGCAAGAAGTGGTTTTGATTAATGTTTTATTTGCTTGTGTTTGTTTGTGTGTGTACAGGGTAGCAGAGATAGGAGTAATGTGAAGAATGTTGTTGCAGCAACACCAGTGAGACGATCAAGCAGGATTCAGAAACTGGCTGCTGTTTCTCCTTAACCATTATTATTAGGAAATTTTGTCTGTTTTTAAACCATTATGTTAGGGGGAAACCTAGTGAAATCTGCAGAACTTCTTTGTTCTGCTTCAGTGTAAACCTTAATTTTGAATCTGGATCATATTAATGATAGTGTATGTTTCAGTGCTGTTTTTGCTTCACATAGCTTATCTTTTTCTCCGATGAAGAAATTCACAGCTTTTTTAAGGTTCCAAATAAATCTCTCATTAGTAGTCATTGATCAAACTGAACAAAAGCTTAAGGGTATAATAACCATTGTGGTAGTAATAGCATTTCCCTTTGATAAACATATAAATAAACAAAAGATGCACAAATTTCTTGCAGAATAAAGCATATTGCTGGCCTCCATTTCATTCACATTCTATAAATAAAATACAATCATCATTTCCTTTCATTGTAGCTAAGAAACAGAGTAAAAAAACCTGTCTATTATCTAACTAAATATCGCCAACCACCCAATTTCATGAACTAGCTTCTGTAATTCGTTTCCTAAACTTCCTTCAATTGTGCAGTAAAAATCTTCCATACTTCAAAGACTTCTTTAATCCCTAAGCATCGAAAAAATATATCAGAGCTTGTAAACACACAGATTAAAGATCATGCCGTCAATCCCACCATCCAGCTCGGATTAAAGATCATCCTGTCAGTCCTTGCACGAGGCCTGAAATCACATCAGCTCTTTGATTCATTCATTCATATGATTCTTCAACCATCACAAAAACTCATGCATATGAACAAGCCATCTAATTCATTAGAGTTTAAAATCCTCATGGTGCCATCTATATGAATTTTGAGCTTAGAGAGACTTCGAGCCCAAATGATAGATGGATGCTCCTTGCAGCCGGGTCTTGTATATATCTCCTGCAACATAAAAACACAAAATAATGCTCTTTTTAACAGTTGATCAAGCTGTATATAAATTTGTAAATCACTTTTTGTCTTGAGGCAGCAGATTACCTCATCAAGAACCAACAAGTCAGAAAGGCTACATGTTTGGCATGCTGAAGAGCAGTCCCATCGCCATTCTGTTAGAAATAAGTACATCCATCTGATAAGTTTTTTTTCATCACCCTAATGGGCTAACAACCCAACCAGTAATAGGATTTTTCTTCCGAATTCTATTCGTCTTGTGTGAACAGCTTTGCAAACGTCTAAGAATAGTATCTGTGATTGTATCAGGGGTCAGTCCCTGCTGCTTAAGCTTCGCGTATAAATCTACTGCTTCTGCAGTCCTCCCACTTTGCTCAAAACAGTCTAGCAAGATATTATATGTCACAATGTTTGGACAACAACCATCTGAAATCATGTTATTAAACAGCTCATATGCCATGTCAACTTTATCTGTCTTACCAAAACATTCGATTAACGTGCTGTAAGTGAAAACGTCAGGGTTCAGTCCTTTCTCTTGCATCTCTTTGAACCTCACGTGTGCTTCATCAACATCACCGTTCTTCCCAAGACAATTGATTAATGAGTTATACGATATAACATCAGGGGCATAATCACTGCTCTCGAGTTCTTCAAAGAATCTGACAGCTTCATCAACTTTCCCAGCTCTACCAAAGCCGGAGATCAGAATGTTGTAGGTAAATACATCCGGTGAAGGGCCTTCTTTCTTCATCTTCTCGTAAAGATCGTGCATTAGAGGAATGTTTTTTAACCCACTGAGAGCAGATAACACAGTGTTATGCATGAAGGTATCCGTACATATTCCTTTTTCATGCACCTTACTTAACAAATCCATTGCCTCTGCAGTCTTTCCAGCCTTACATAAACTTTCTAACATCGATAAGCAAGCATTTCTGTCCCCTTTATCATGGAACCTCCACATATTGCAGAAGAGCCTATGAGCTTCATTTGAATGACCAAGTTTGCTTAATGTTCTAATAAGAAACGCATAAATAGACTTATTCATGTATTTTTCTGATAATTCCACAACCTCGTCTAGTTTACCAAGCTGACCTTCTGCTACCAAAACATTTAAAACAAGACTATATGTGAATTCATTGGGTCGGCAATCATTTTGAATCATTTTAGAGAAAAGCGTCAGAGTCTTGTCAACCATCCGAGCCTTTGCAAGAGCCTGGATCATAGTGTTGTAAGCAATTAAATTAGGTGTATGGCCCTTTGCTTGCATTTCCTGAAAGAAAGTCAATGATTCATCTGGCCTCCCATTTTTCCCAGTCATTCTTATCATTATTGTGTATGTATATTCATCTGGTTCACAGTGCTTCCGTTTCATGTCCGCAAAAAGGCTGTAAGCCTCGTCAACCTGTGAGAAGAACACATTTTTTAGATCACTGAATACAGCAGCACATCTAAGTGGAAACACCAAATTTCTTGCCAATCCAGATATAACTATCCAAACAGAGCAGGACACAAGTGCATACGGAAAAAACACCGATATTGCACGCCCTCAACATGATCAAGGAGCTTGCTTTAAGCCAACATAGAGTAATTCAAATATCCAGAGAACCCACCATACCACAAAATTCAAATATCAGTTAAGTGTGAGAAATGGGAAGGGACAAAATCAAACCTTTCCATCTTTTGCCAAAGCATCCAGAAGCATGTTGCAAGCAAATATATCCAACTTATACCCTCTCCTCTTCAATTCTCGGTAAACTTCAATCGCCTTTGTCAAATTATTCAATCTGAGATACGCTTGAAGAAGACATTTATAGGTATAGCTATTCAGCTGCAAGTCCCACTTCTTCATCAACCCCAAACACCTCTCTAATTCTTCACATCCTTTATTTTCTTGGCCGTCACCGAATATACCAATCAGCAAATTAATGGTGGAGATCGTGCCACGGACACCTGACCTATCCATTTCGTCGAGCACCTGACGGACAAGGTCGTTTGGAAGGCATGAATTGGAAAGGATGAGGATTATTCTATTATAAGTGAAAGCATCGTGTCGAAATTCAGGAATTTCAGTTGAGCAGAACTGAAAGAACTTCAAAGCTAGGATTGGGGAATTGAGAGCCTTGAGGATTTCTGAAGCTTCAGCGGGTGTGATGGTTAAATCAAGGGTCTCGAAATAGTCTGACAGTTCAAGGAAGGGGTCGGATGGAGCTGTCCGTGACGCCGGAGTTTGCAGAATGTTGGCGACTTTGCAAATGAGGTCGCGGCGAGGAAGGAGGTAGCCTCTAACGTCGGCTTTGGGACTGGAGCAGTCCACTTCAATGCCGAATGAACGGCCATTGTCGGTTGCTAAAACAACCCTTCCGCTGTATTTGGTGGCGAAGAAGCGGACATGGTGGCGTTTGCAACGCCGGAAACGGAAGCTGAAGCGGCTGAACGAAAGCCACATTATTTCAGTCTGTCACACAAATGCGAATAGCAAAATAAAATAAAATGAATGAATAAATAATCTTAACATGAAATTTTTGGTTTAAGTTTTATTATTCCTCAAAAAAAAAGTTTAAGTTATATTAAAAAATGAATTTTGATTGAAATTATGTTTTGAAACAGATAACATCCCCCTCAAAAAAAAAAAAAAATAAATAAAATAAAAATAAAAATAAAAATAAAAATATTTCGGATAACATCTATAATAGTATTCTGTTTATCAATTTCTTTACATTTTTAATTGGGATAAAAGTATTATCTTCACCACGTATCATAAATCAGTATCTTGAGATTCCCAATGTAATATCTTGGCTCTTTTTCAGTGAGTATAATGATTGTCGTTAAAATCTGGTGGTCTCGTATTAGACACGCTCTTTTGTGGTTTAGTAACTCCCATTGATGACATTTTCGATGTTCAGGATGTCTCAAGCAATTGAGCACAAATAACACAAGTTTTAATACCAAATATAAGATCTTATAGAGTCGATATAAAACCGGGTGGGGCGAATGGTAGTTAAGCCAAACACTCATCTTTAAAGGCTCCCTTAAAACTTTATATTCACAGTATAATTTGTGCTTTGCTTTAATACTAACGTATATAAGTTATATACATATCAAGTGGTTAGATATGTAGATTATAGTTGTTCAGATATAACTCATACAAGCTCAAGAGCGTCCATGACAAATTAAAGACATATTGAGTATGTAGAGTGATTCAGATCAAGTTCTAGTGGACTTTTGTTGATGAAAATACTTGAGTGTGGATTCAATGAACTCATAATAAGTCAAGCATTTAACATTCATATTGGAGCAAGTAAAGAATATAACAAAGGTTTTAGATAGGTTACAACAACCATATGTATAATATTTAACTTTCACACAATTATGTATCAACTATGACCTTGCATTTAAACTTTCATTTAATGAGATTTCTTTTATTACCCGATGATATATGGGCCTTCTGGGCCGGGTTATATACAATTGGGCCGGACCCACGATAAAGATGAATGGATTGGTAGAGTGATGTATTACTTTTATATGATTAAATATACGTTATATTATTATGTTTTATCAACGAATTCTATATAAAATATATGAAATTATGGTATAAATAGTACGAAATGTTAATCTTTATAATTTAGAGTAGTTAGTAGTAAAATTTAGTAATAATAGTAAAAAGTTATCATTTTGTACCGATTTTAGTAAATCGGAGTGTCGTGTCAGATTTACGTGGGTATTTGTGGTATTTTATTGCAGATTTATAACCCGAGATCCCGAGAATCGACATGTTGAAGTATAATCATATCTCTGGAAGGATTTAGAGAGTGTCACGAGCTTAAATGGTCAATCGAATTGCTTAAGTGGTCAAGTGGTCAATCAAAGTGGTCAAGTGGCTAATCGATTCGATTAAGTGGTAATCGAGAAATATCTTCGACAAACGAATGGCTCATCAAAACGACATTATTTGAAGAAGAGTCCTTCACAAAAGTTGTAGATTTTCCCGAGAGCTTTCCGATGCATCTTGAATCATGATTTTTGGAGATCCAGAACTCGAGATATGAATTTTATAAGTTATATCTTACTTTATATAAAGAAAGAGCAAAAGGTCAGGCATTGCTCCACCTCCACTGTTTTTGTGTATTTTTTTTCCGTTTGGGCTTTTTTTTTAAAGTCTGGGCGTCTAATAAAATTTGGCCCAGTTAAGGTCCAGTTCTATTAGGTTTTGTCAGTTCCCTTTTTCATTTTGCTAATAAGAAAAAAAGAAAACGACACAGCAGATCTTTTCGTCTACGCACAAAGGCGGAGAATCTTTTGTCGCTTCTACTTCTCCGCCTCTTTCTGGTGTTTACCGGCGGAGCTTAGATTCGAATGACGTCTGCCCGTTCTACTACTGATGTAGCCGTCAATGATGTGGTCGATTTGACAGAAAAGGAGGCGACTTTACGGCTTCTCCAGCTTCGTGCGTCATCGGCTGTGTACATGCATCGGCCTCCGATTGACAGATAAGAGATACGCATTCACTCTCTTCTATTTCGGGTTTTATTTTTTCTTCTATGCGTTCCTTTTTAAAGAAAGCCTATAGCTTTCTTCTCTACTACGTTTATTCAGTCGTGTTTGTAGGGGTCATTCATAGGTTTTCAGGAAAGAAAAATGCTTTTTACACAACGGATTCTACTCAGCTTTCGTACATCTGGTTATTCGAATGTTGCATGCTTGTTTCTACTGGGTAAAAACCATCTTTTTGCAAATATATAACCTTTTTGGTCCTCGCTCAGTTTAGACACATTAATAACAACTCTTCTTTTTTCCGTCTCTCAACTGGGTGAGATGCTTTTAATATGTGTGTCTATGAAGTAAATTTGTCTTTCTGTGGCCGTATGATGAACTAGCATTTATTATGCACTAAATTTTATTCTTGCATTGTTTTCTTAATCGTATGTTGAGGAATGTTTTTTTGGTTTGGTTGGTCAGGTCTTTCATCTACCACTGATTATGTGCTTTTTGTTTTTGGTGTTTGGTTGCTTTACTTGTGTTCTGTTCTTCGGTGCTGCAAGTATGATTTATCAAGAGTACGTATTAGATGTAGTAAATTGGTCTTTCTGTGTTCAGATGTTCGGTTGCTTTACTTGTGTTCTATCTATGGAGTACATGTAGTAAATTGGTCTTCCTGTGTTATTAACATCTCACTAAAAGTCTTCTTTCTTGTTCTATTGTTTTTACCTTAACTTCTTTGCTGACTGCTTTATTTTATGAACTTCTTTTAGGTTCATGTTTCAACAGTAGTACTGTTTCAATGCTGTCATTTTTCAGATCTAAGCTTAGTATTGTTTGGTTTTTTTTTTTACTAGGGGGCTGTTTACCTAAATGTGTTTGTGATCCTTTTGTGCTTCTGTCTTATTAACATCTGAATAAAGGTCTTGTTTCTTGTGACAATGTTTTCGTGTTAATTTCTCTGCTGGTTGCTTTCTTTTATGGATTTTTCCTTCGTGTTTGAACATTAGTAGTGTATCCATGTCTTCTTGTTTCAGTTCTACGTCTAGGATTGCTTGGCTTTTTTCCTTTTCTTTGGGGTTTTTTACTTACATGTCTTAGCCACCTTCTGTGGTGTATCTATGTCTTGCTTGCCTCTTTTCTGATACAAATGGATTCCTGCTGCTGTTTTTTGTGTTGTTCCTTTTACACTTGTGCCTTTTTCTACTATGATTTGTCAGTAATGTATTTGGGTGACAAGGCTCTTTGAAAAATGTATTCAGTTCTCAAGTATGTATCTAAGCCTAGGGTTGTTTGTTTTTCCGTTTTGGGGCTATTTGCTTAAATGTCTTTGTGATCTTTTTGTAGTATATATCTGTCTCTTTCTTGCCTTTTTTTCTACAGATTCATTCCTGCTCTTGTTTTCTATACTTTCCTTTTACACTTTTGGGTTTTTCGTGATTAAATCTTCATGCTTTCTTTTTATGCAGCTCCTGAGGATCTGGTGTAGTGGCTGCATTTGGGGTCTGCTTATTCGGTTTCAGCAGCAGGTATGTCGTTTTATTCATCTACTAATTTCTCTTACTACCTTCATTTAGCATAAGGGTTTTTCTTCCTCATCTTGTTGCACACATTAGGACTTACATACTTACAATAGTTGCATTTTTCCATGTACTTGTGCACCTATACTGATGACTTCATTTTTTCCCCCCTTGTCAGTTTCTGTAGGTTCTTTAGGGTTCAATATAGTTAGTTCCGTTTTTTCCTTACATTATTTTTTGGTCCTTAGGCTTATTTAAAACCTTTATACGTAGGATTGTTATTAAACTTTCTTTCTTTCTTATAGGTGAATATAGAGAGGTTGTCCTTTCTGTTTAATTTAGGCTGAGATAGACCTAAAGTAGTAAATCACATAAGATGAGAACTAAAGGTAAGGCAAGGCCTAGGCCTGGTTCTCTTTTTCCACCCTGTATCCTTCCAGCCTCTAACTTAGTTTGTGAAGCTAAGGGCCCTATGAATTCAAAGAAAAGAAAGTTTACTGAATCTTTGGATGCTTCTGCTACACGCAAAACAAAGCTGAGCAAATCTTCCACATATAAGCAGCCTTGTAGTTCTGTAAACACACTGTACCAAAACACTACAGTGGTGGAGCTAGATGGGGCTGCTTGTGTTCCTTCTGGTGTGCCTACCGTGCTGACTCATGCTGAATACAGAGCTATAGCTGTGTCCAGGTTTAGACGTAAACGTAAGCTAAGTAAACTCAATTACGCTAAGATAACAAAGGATTGTTCTTTTCTTCCTTCTAAGAAAAAAATTAAATTCGCTAATGGTGTTGAACGTTTGTGTTGCATACCTGAGTCTTATGTTATAGAAGAACCTGTACCCGATTGTAGACACTGTCATGCTATCAAGTTCAGGCATGAGACAACAAACTTTTGTTGTTCAGATGGGGATGTTACTCTTAATCAGAGTGCTTTACCTCCTGAATTAAAAGCTTTGCTACTAGACTCAGATTCTACTGATCCTAGGAGCTTTAGAGTTATGATCAGAGCATATAACAATCACCTGTCCTTCACCTCTCTTGGTTTAAAATACTATAAAACACTAGCAAGAAGAGACAAGGGAATTTACACTTTTAGAGTTCAAGGTCAGGTTTATCATTGGATAAATGACCTATTGCCTGATGAAGGTACACCGAAAAACCTTCAATTCTACTATCATGACACTGATTATGAGATTCAACAACGCTTGTCTAACAATCCTTGTTTAGATCAAGAAATCTTAGAAAAACTTATTCAGATCTTAAAGGTTAATCCATATGCTAAGTTCTTTCGTGAACTAGCATCTATTTCTGACATAGAAACTAAACAGATCATCTTAAGGCATAACCCGCTTGTTGACCATAAAAGATATGGCAACCCTACTGTTTCTCAGGTTGCGGTGTTATTGGAAGCTGATGAGGCTACTAATGATGTCACGCACAGAGACATTAGGGTTTACAAGCATAGTGGGGAGTCAAGGAGCATCCAATATCACTATGGCTGCTATGATCCATTGCAATACCCGCTGATGTTCCCGTTTGGTGATCCTGGCTGGCACCAAGGAATAGCGAAAAATGGTTTGAAAAAAAAAAAAAAACGTGTCTCGGTTCTTCGCGGTACAACCACAAATATGATTTCACCTTCCAGCTCTTCCACAGCTGATCAGTTGTTGGACTCTGAAGAGCTAGGTACTGTACATGGTTTGGATTTTTCTATCTAAGGTTCTTCGACTCGTTCATTAACTAACTCTATCTTTTCCTTCGTACCAGCTGCAACTGATTTTCACTCCAATTATGGGTGTGTGTCCATGCGGGAATTCTATTCGTATAAGTTTCAGGTTAGGGCTAATGATGATAGCCATGTCCTCCAGTTCGGTAGACTGTTTCAGCAATATTCTGTAGATATGTATGTGAAATTAGAAACTCAGAGACTTGACTTCTACCGAGCTAAATCTAAGCAAGATGAAATAAGACAGGAATTCTTGCAAGGAATCGTAGATGCAGTTGATGCTGGAGAACACGAACCATCAAATATAGGTCAGAGAATTGTTCTGCCTGCTAGCTTCATAGGTGGCCCTAGGCATATGCGACAGAAGTATGTCGATGCAATGACTCTTGTTCAGAAATTTGGAAAGCCCGATATTTTTTTTACGGTTACATGCAACTCAAATTGGCCAGAAATTAAAAAACATCTACATCCAACAGAGCTTGCCCAAGACCGACCAGATTTGACTGTTAGGGTTTTCCATTCCAAGCTTGAAGATATTAAGCATGAAATCATTAAGAAAGAAATTTTTGGTGAGGTTGCTGCATACACATACGTAATTGAGTATCAAAAAAGAGGCCTTCCACATGCACACTTTCTTCTCATATTAAAAAATGCACATAAGCTGTACGATCCAGCAGAATATGATAAAATTGTTTCTGCAGAGCTTCCAGACAAAGACTCAAATCCTTGGTTGTACCAAACAGTGGTGAAACACATGCTCCATGGACCGTGTGGAGACTTGAATCCAACAAATGTATGCATGCGTAAAGATAAAACCTGCAAAAACTCTTACCCTAAAGCCTTTTCTAATGAAACCAAATCATCTTCAAATGCATATCCAACATACCGTAGGCGGGACGATGGTAAGAAAGTTAGAGTAAGAGGTGCATGGTTAGATAATAGATGGGTCGTACCTCATACACCTTACTTAGTTTCTAAATTTGACTGTCATATAAATGTTGAGATATGTGCTTCAATAATAGCGGTTAAATATATATATAAGTATATATGCAAAGGCAGCGATAGAATTCTATTCCAGTTGTCTAATACGCCCGAGCAATCAACTGTCATTGATGAAATAGACCGTTTTGTATCAGCTCGTTGGGTATCACCGCCTGAAGCACTTTGGCGGATGTTTAGATTTCCAATGAGTGAGATGAAACCTCCTATCATTCGGCTTCCGCTACATCTAGAAAACTACCAGACTGTTTCATTCAGAAATACACAATCTTTGTCTGATATGCTCAGGAATCCGCAGCAGTTTAAAACAATGTTGACTGAATTTTTTTATATGAACAACACAAATACACAAGCTCAGAAGCTTAGGTGTACATATGCTGATTTTCCTACACACTTTGTTTGGATTCCAAGCAAAAAACAGTGGATCTTGCGCCAAAAGGGAGAATCCATAGGACGTATTGTAACTGCACATCCATCTGAGGGGGAGAGGTTTTACCTTAGAATGCTCTTAGCTAATGTTGAATGTCCTACCTCTTTTCAGTCCCTTAAAGTATTTGACAATAAGAGTGTTGCAACTTTTAGAGAGGCAGCATTACTTAGAGGACTGCTCCAAGATGACAACAGTCAGGAATTGTGCATGGATGAGGCAGCCAAATTTCATATGCCTTTTCAACTTAGAAGGCTTTTTGCTACTATATTAGTTTATTGTTGTCCCAATGATCCAGAAAAACTGTTCCTGTTATTCGAAGACAGCATGTCTGAAGATTTTCTTAGAGATTTAACCGTTCCTAAAACTGAGGTTAGGTGCAAAGTCCTCCAACAAATAAATTCATATCTTAAAACAATGGGGAAAAACTTGAAACATATATCAGCACCCTTATGTCCGATGTTAATGAAAACCCTGAAGATTTAACAAGAGAACTAAGAACAGAGAGTAATATAGTTGTCACATCTGCTGAGTTAGGTCTGAAACATATGCTGAATTCAGAGCAAAAACAAATATTTAAAATAGTATTAGATGCTGTCTATACAAATAAATCCAAAGCTTTTTTCATCGATGGTCCTGGTGGAACGGGCAAGACGTTCCTATACAGAGCATTGCTTGCAGAGATTAGAAGCAAAGGTTTTTACGCATTAGCTACTGCCACGTCTGGGATTGCAGCTTCTATCATGCCCGGGGGTAGAACTGCACACTCCCGGTTTAAAATACCACTTGATCATTCTGAGTTTACTGCATGTAGAGTTAGTAAACAGTCCTCACTTGCTACGTTAATAAAAGAAAGTAAGCTGATTATTTGGGATGAAGCTCCCATGGCAAAAAGGTCTGCCTTGGAAGCTTTAAATGACATGCTTCAAGATCTGATGTCAAATTCAGAATTGTTTGGTGGGAAGGTTGTCGTTTTAGGCGGAGACTTTAGACAAATATTACCTGTTGTTCAGCGAGGAACCAAAAAAGAAGAGCTTGCCGCATGTCTTATAAACTCTCCTATGTGGCCAAAAATAGAAAAGCTTTATTTGACTGAAAATATGAGAGCTAAGACCGATCCATGTTTCACGTCTTTCTTGATGCTTGTAGGTGAGGGAAGAAACAATATTGAAGATACTGGTTATATAGAATTACCTAAAGCTTGTGTAATAAACTCTACAGAAAATGAAGATGAAGCCATTTTAAAACTAATCCAAGCAGTATACCCAGCTATCAACGACACACAAACGAACACAAACAATGTTAGCAGAGCTATACTCACAACTAAAAACCAATTTGTCGACGAGGTAAATAGCATGATGATTCATAAATTTTCAGGCGAGGCAGTTCAGTACATGAGTTTTGATGAAACTCTAAACCCTGATCTTCAAGGACAATATCAGGATTTACTAAATAGTTTAGTACCCAATGGATTACCTCCACATAAATTGACATTAAAAGTAGGTGCTCCAATCATCTTATTGCGTAATCTTAATCCATCTGAAGGCTTATGCAACGGAACACGATTAGTTTGTAAGAATCTGAGTCGGAATGTCATACAAGCTGAGATTTGTTTAGGAGACTTCGCAGGAAATCAGGTTTTCTTACACCGAATTCCACTTCAACCTCCAACAAATGAAATGTATCCTGTTCCTTACAAGCGTAAACAATTTCCAGTAAGACTGTGCTTTGCGATGACAATAAACAAAGCTCAAGGTCAAACACTAGACCGTGTTGGTATTTATTTAAAGGAACCCGTGTTCTCTCATGGACAGCTTTATGTTGCGTTGTCCCGGGCAAAAAAATCTTCGTCTATAACAGTACTTCTTAGGAAAGACCGTAACGACAAAACATCAACACTTGCAACCAAAAATATTGTATACAAGGAGGTGCTTACACATTCATAGAGTATGTATCATTAAGAAGGTGCTTTAACACTATATATCCTAATTGATATGCTTCGTGTTTTCCTACAACTACTTTTTTTACCCTTTTTTTACTCTTTCTTGTTCAATTGTACTATATGTCTGTTGTATTAACTATGCAAGAGCATCTTTTGGATTCAGAATATTTAGCTTATTTGTCATGTGCAATAAATATTGATCAATGAAATACATCCCTTTCATACAGTGAAGCAGTATGTCGATTGTACCAAGAAGGGAAATGTTTGACGTCTTGCAAATCAACCGAGACAGTAAGGACTGGACTGTTAGGGTGCAGGTTGTTGAACGCCACCGTGAACAAACTGGGAAAGGCAATTATGGCAGACCAGGGAAACGATATCGGCGTTATGTATTAGTTGATGAAAAGGTATTTATAGTTTTCGTTTAGCGTTTACATCTGTCTTTTACACTAAATTATATCCGTTTCTTATGATAACTGTGCTTCCTTTCCTGATATAAATAAACAGGGAACCAAAGTTTCAGGGATCGTGTATGAAAATGATATTCGCTATTTCGAGCGCACTCTACTGCCATTTAAACGCTATGACGTTTCCAATGCTGGCTTGCTTGATGCTGTTTCTTTCTTCAAGCTAGGGCCTTATGCATTCACATGGGTTTTTGACTACAACAAATTGATCGAACCTGTTGCCGAAGAAATTCCCCCAACACTGCCAGTGACATACCCTGTTGAAGATTTTACAGGCTTTTTTAGGCATGCTGATATCGAGAGCTATTTCAGTAAGAAATCTTCGTATTTAATAAATGTTCAGATTTATTGATTGCATGATCTTATATAATGTGTGCCGACTTGTTCTCAGATGTCAAAGCCCTTGTGATCCATGCAATGCCACGTAGGCAGGTGAATAAGAATTCGAGTCAGCGTGAGATAGTTATTATTGACCAAAGGTATTTGACATTAACGTATTGTAAATACTATTCGATTTTTTTAGATTTTTTTAACTATGTGGTTCATACGGTGCATGAGGTTTTAACTTACGCAGTCTCCTGAACTATACATAGATACCTGCTTAACTTAACAGTACCTGTAAAATATCATATACTTCCTGGTTATCACAATTTACGTACACGTTTCTTCTGCTTTATTTCGTCCCCTTTTTTTACTAACCTGTTTCGTGGCAATAACAGGAAGATTCCAATGATAATGACATTGTGGGATGATTTTGGAGATGTTGAGGGCCTTCAACTAGCAAATGCTTTACCTGGTATCTCAATGATTATTGCAACGAACGTAAAAGCAACAACGTTTCACGGTAAATATAGACACTTGTAAATGAGTATTTTTCGGTTACCCTATTATTCCTTACGTACCACTGACTTAAAAAACTGCACTTTCGTAGGGCTGTCTCTCTCAACCCGCAAGTACTCATACTTCTTGATAAATCCTCCATTGAATGATAAGGCTGCTATGTTAGAATGGTAAGTGTTGGAATTAGTGCTAAAACAGTGATCTGCTCAGTCCATGATTCTGGCCAGGTCTGACTAGATCAGAACTGGTGTCGTTTTGAACCCATCTAACCTGCTCCGGTCAGACCTGAACAGAACTCTGTTTTAACACTATTTCCAACAGTAACTATGCTCGTATATAATAAGTATGCCGTTATACTTTTCAGTTATAAATAACAAGCTACATTACATTGTTTATGTCAGGTATTCTGAAAACATGAATGAAATAAACACAATGCTGAAAGATGAAACTTACAGACATGCCTCTGTGTTATACCCATTACCTGCTGAATCGGATACGATCACTGTGTCGGAGGCTAAATCTGCACTTCCGTTGGTATATAATTTATTATATAGGTTCTTTCTATGCTGTTTTACTTTAGCTCCCACTAAAGATTTAATTGATGCAAAAAAACATTCTATGTGCTCTACTTACATATATAGAGAAAGACAGCTTGGGTTATTGGGAAACCAAGGTTCATACCTACTAGGCAAAAGTACTGGGTGAATGCTTGTCAGTCGTGCAAGAAAAGACTCGATATTCCTATGGAATGGGTTATACAGTGTTCTAAATGCGGTCAGTCAAGCGGGGTAGAAGTCAGGTTTGTAGATATAATCACTTATACTTATATTAATTTATGCTTAATGTATTTTTAGCCTGCTTTCAAATATTCTAATCAAATTTATTTAGGAGCCGAATACCAATACTCCTGACTGAAGGTGAAGACGTACTCGCTGTGACTTTGAAGTCACCAGATGTCGAAATGCTTACGCGCATCACGCCACAGCAGCTGAAAGATTCTGACGAATTTGTAAGCTTCTTTACATATCGCACTATACGAATACACAAAACATTAATCGTTCTTACACATGTGCTAATTTTTTAGGGTCTTAACGTCGAAGAAGAACTGAAAATAGAGTTGGAAAAACTGACAATTGCGTGTTTCCTCAAGAAGCAAGAAATAAAGGACCAGGCAAGCGCATCTACTCAAGTTGTTCGATATGCAGCAATCAAAACATACAATGCTGTTGATGTCAAAAAAAAGGTTACTCCTCATGCTTTACTTTCCGGGCTCGATGTCAAGGGTGATGACCCAAATGAGAAGCAGTTTTTCACCCCAACTGCGGCTAAGTTGCTGAAAGAAATTCAGGCTGAACATGATGTTGGAGAAGCTACTAAGTCCAGCCCGTCTGCGAAAAGGACCCTTGACTTTGTTTCCCCATCTATGAAGCCTGGAAAAGCAGGAAAAAATGCAATTGGTGAGTCACAAGCATCCAATGATCTTCATGAAACACCTTCGCTTTCTCAGAATGCAGACGGTCCAGTCAACTAACCCTCTGATGATCAAGATAACCTTCCAAAATTTGTCTTTTGCTTGTAGAAAAACAAGATGAAATGCCCTCTTTTGTAACATGTTGTGTATCGTATTGCAAAGCATTACACATATTTCTTATGTGCGATGCTTTGTAATATGAATACCATATTAGTTGCCTAACTTCTTTTGCTTCTACTCATCCGGGCGTAATGCTTCATGACTTTCTACTTTTTACTTTTGCTTTTTGTTTTGGAATGCAGCCTAATATGTAACGGTTTCGTGAATCAACCTATTTCTACTATGCTACATGCTTATATGTATCTAATGTTCTTTGCATTTCCCTCTACATAATGTTTTCGGGTTTTTTTTTACGGGGCACAGGGCTGCCGTGCCTTGCACGGCCGGCGTTTTACTAGTAAATTATAATTATAAATATCTACGGAGCACATGCTGATTAATCAAGGAGGTGGAGATCATCATTACACCGGCCCAGTCCGGCCTTCTCTCGGACCGGTCCGGCTTGAAGACTTTTTTCTATATAAAGAGCTCAGTTGCAGATCAAACGGAGTGTACCAATATATATATATATTCTCTTATTATTTTCTTTTTAGTAGTAGTTTGTAAATAGGCCTTAAGCCAAAAGTAATAATCTCGTAGTATCGTTGTAATGCTCGAGAAATTATCGGAAGTTCGGTGTTGTTGAAGTCGTTGTAATGTCCGGAAGAATACAACTATGATTCAAAGATTTGTAATCGGTAAATTTTCTTAAGTATTTAAGTTTGTTTTTATCTTTTTCATTGTTATAATGTTTTTAGGCTAACTCTAATAACTAGCCAAAGTTATGTAATAGTTTTATTTCGATCTTTTCGGTAAAGGAATGCTGTCTAATTAAAATTGTAAAATTGAGTAAATTGAATCTTTTTCTATTTTGTAACGTATTGATAATATTCGGATTGACGTAATTAACCAAGATGAATCGCACCATATAACCTAACGATGAACTGACCAGAGAAGTTAGGATATGAGATAAAAGATAGAAAAACCGGAGGGTAAAATTGGCCGAGCGTAAAGCGTGACAACAGAATCCTATTTCCTACCCGGGGGCGATTTGTCTTGGGAAAGATTAATCTTATTAAAATTGTGCTCGAGATCGTAATAATGTTAAAATCAACGGTTTAATTAAAACTAACACCGGAAAGTTAAATCGATCCGCCTGACAACCGGAGCCTTTTGAATAACATCGGCCGTCTGACAAACGGAATAACCTCTTTTATCCGGGGTAGATTTGTACTCGGTACCTGTTCAGACTAACTAAGATTAGCATGGGGCAGTTGTGGAGATTGAACTGATGACAATGACATATGACAATTTCATACGCTCGTGTGAGGAGGAATTGTTAACCTCAGGAGTGCACCGTTTCATTTACTCAATTGGAACTAATATAAAAGGAAAGATCGAGCACATTCCGTTTAATTGAAAAGATCGTATAATTCAATTATATAAACTTTGGCTAGTTCTATAAACTTATCTGTCTAGTTATATAAATATATTGGTATCTATATATTTATATCTATATATATATTATTGCAATCTATGTACATTTATATATATTTATATATCCATATATATTATATTTGAATAACTTTTAAATTACGTATTTATTTTATGTTCAGTAGAATAGTAGTGATCTGTGTTATAAAATTGCGGTTTAGATCGAGTTAATAACAGCTCTTTGGTGTTTAACCACACTTAAAAGAATTACCACGTTTTCCCTGAGGATTCGACACTCTGACTCACCACACTAGCACTACAGTTTGACCCGATACACTGTCGGTTAAGGACTGGTATTAGTACTAGAAAAGGCCACGTCATAGAGCAGGACTCCACCAGACTCTGTGCAGAAGATCCTCTGGACAGAGTCATAGGATGAGTAGGACTTCGCCATGTTCTGGTCAGAAACGCTTCTGGACAGGATGAGCAGGACAAAGACCGAGTCAATAATGACATAACCGTTTGCAAGCGTGGATAGATCCCACGCCTGCAGTTGATAAAATAGCTACTGATAACTTCCCACTATGGAAGATGGGGGTTATCCCCACGATCAGAAAGGATAAAAAGGCATTCTGAACTACGAGGGGGACTTGATTCCGATTCGACACTTGAATCGGATACGTAGGCAGCTCTCTCAAAGAGTTCAATCCAAATTCATACACAAATCTAGTTATTCTTGTATTATTTTCCTAACTTGAATCATCCAATTACCCGATTATAATTTTTGAGCAACATCATTTGGCGCTAGAAGGAGGGCTGATTCTAGTTAGTGAGTTGTTGTTACAGTAAAATGGCAAAAAATCAGGGAAATTTGAAGAAGCAACAAAATCAACCAGAAAAGGAAAATCAAACCAGGGAAAAGAACCCAGAGAGAGATGATCCAGAACCTGGAAAGAAAATTATGGAAGAAGGACAAACCAGCACGCCAAATGCGGTTAGGCAGGTGATAGTGGAAAACTTAGCAAATCTGAAAGGAGACGAGATTAAAGCCATTTTTGAAGAAGTGCTGAAAGCTAGGAATCAGGATGGTGATGTTTCAGAAACACCTCCTTCTCGTCATACAGCTAAAAAAGAGAAGCATGAAGCAGAATCTAGTATAAGGGTAGGTGTTACTCACCCAGGTGGTGATAACGCCAGAGCAGAGTTGGATGCCATCCTTAAACCTAAACAAGATGAATTCAGAATGGTATCTCCCTTCACCGAGGACATTGATGCATTTCCCTGTCCTCCAGGATTTAAAATTCCCAAGATCCAGCCATATGATGGCACGAAAGATCCATATGATCATATGCATCAGTACATCCAGCATATGAACCTATACAATTAATGCACCAGAAGAGATGAAATGCAGGGCATTTGCAACTCTTCTCACAGGAAAGGCAAGAGATTGGTTCAACAAGTTGAGCCCTGGATCCATACCAGACTTCCCCACTCTGACCAGAAAATTCATGCATGCATTTATCGCTGCAAGGCCCTTTCAGAGAAACAGAACATACTTGTTGACCATCAGACAAAAAAATGATGAAACAGTACTGCAGTTCATCAAAAGATTCAATGGAGAATCATCTCAGATAGCAGATCTGGATGATAAATTTTTAGTGGCATCCTTCGTAGCAGGTCTGAAAGAAGGGCGGTTACATGCCAAGCTAAGCAGCAAGAATCCAAGCACAATGGAAGAATGTCTGGAAATTGCATACAGACATTGTCAAGGAGAAGAGGCTAACAGAGCCAAGAGAGAGGAGTCCAACAGGGATTCTAAAAAAGGAAAAACTGATGATAGATCTGACAAGAAAAGAAAATCAGTTTAGGACAGGGTAACCGCTCCCATTTCTGATAGATTAGGGAAGAAAGGTGCTTTGCAGACAAAGACCTTATTCCTCTGAACAGATCCCGTGATCAAGTTCTGGCAATAATGGAGAAAAAAGGAATTTCCAGGACACCTCATCCCCTGAAGGGTCCAAGGGAAAAAAGAGACCATACAAGGTGGTGCAAATACCATAAAGACATTGGGCACGACTCGGAGCAGTGTAGGGATCTGATCAGAGATATAGATGCAGCAGCCGTGGAAGGAAAGATCGATGAATGCATCGATCGTACGCAAGGTGACAACCCTAGAGGAAGAAGGGAATTCAGGAAAAATTCAACAACAATCAAGACAGAAATAATCAGAGGAGACATAGAGACCCATCTCCTGATGCTGACGGGCACAGAGGAAATGCCCCAATCAACACGGTAAATACAATCGTTGGAGGACCGACAGGAGTTAACAAGGCTTCCCAGAAAGAAAAGAGCGACAGCACAGAAAAAGAATGAGAACCAAAGAAGCAAAAGGTAATGGGAACCGTTCAGTACGGCCCAAAAGATGCATTACCAGCCGTCATGAGCAACGAAGGACTGGTAATAGAAGCTGTTATACAGAGAAACCTAGTCAGAAGAATCTGCGTAGACACCGGCAGCGCAGTAAACGTGCTATATTATAGTGCATTCCAAGCAATGAAGTTAACAGATTCGGAGTTGACTCCTGTGTCAACTCCTTTTTTTGGATTTACAGGACCCCCATCCATCCTGTGGGTATGTTAAGGTTATTAACAACTTTCGGACACGGATCACAGAGCAGGACTCTGATGGTCAATTATGTAGTAGTGAAAGCCCCATCGGCGTACAATGTGATTTTGTGTAGACCGGCATTGATCGACCTCAGAGCAGTAGTATCGCCGGCACATAACAGTATGAAATTCCCGACATTCGAAAGAGAAGCTACTATTAAGGGAGATGTGGATGCTGCGAAGAATTGCTACACAGCCACAATCAGTGGAAAGATGAAAGTGCAGCAGGTGACCAAGGAAGATCTTGTTCCAGATGAAGAAAAAAGTTGGCAGTCTAATGATGCCGTGGAGTCAATAATGTTGGATAAAATCGACCCCGAATCCACGGTCAGCATAGGATCATGGATACCAGCTGAGCAGAAGCAGACCCTGGTCAGAATCTCGAAAGATTACAAAGATGTGTTTGCATGGAAAGCAAGTGATATGCCTGGACTGTCAACGGAGTTAGCTGTCCACAAGCTCAACATTGACCCAACCAGAAAACCTGTGAAGCAAAAGAAAAGATCTTTCACCCCAGAAAGGATACAGGTTGTCCAGCAAGAGGTAGAGAAGCTGTTGCATGCCAACATGATTAGAGAAGTTATATATCCAGAGTGGCTAGCAAATCCGGTACTAGTCAAGAAGCCAAATGGCAGCTAGAGAATGTGTGTGGATTTCACAGATCTAAATAAGGCATGCCCTAAAGATAGTTACACTTCCTCTAGAATTGACAGGCTAGTAGATTCTACAGTTGGATATGAAATTTTTGCTTTCTTAGATGTTTATAAGGGATATCATCAGATTATGATGGACCCTGTGGATGCTGTAAAAACTGCTTTTATTACTGAATTTGGTTCCTACTACTATGTGTCTATGCCTTTTGGATTAAAGAATGCAGGGGCTACCTACCAAAGGGCAGTCAATACCATTTTCAACCAACAAATTGGCAAATCCATGGAAGTATATGTGGATGACTTATTGATCAAGAGCAGGACTCTTGACCAATATTTGAAAGATGTAGCAGAAGTTTGTCAAGTGTTAAGACAAACAAGAATGAAGTTGAACCCAAAAAAATGTACCTTTGGAGTGAGGTCAGGCAAATTTCTGGGTTATATGATATCCAAAGAAGGTGTCAGGGCCAACCCTGATAAATTGGAAGCTTTAAAAACTATGCCCGAACCGAAGAATATTAAAGAAGTCCAGCGATTAACAGGAAGATTAGCAGCGCTAAATCGTTTCTTGTCAAAATCTGCGCAGAAGTCACTAGTCACTACCTTTCTTTAAAATTCTCAGAAAGGCTAGCCCATTCGAGTGGAATGCATAATGTCAACAAGCTTTTCAGGATTTAAAGGATCATATCAGTCACCTTCCAACTTTAACCCCTCCTCAGGAAGGTGAGGTATTATTTTTATACTTATCTTTTTGCAACGAAGCAGTAAGTGTTATGTTTGTAAAACAACATGGTATGTTACAGAGGCCTGTGTATTTTGTAAGCAAAGCCCTACAAGGCCCTGAGATCAGGCATTCAGAGGTTCTGGCCCTGGTGCATGCCACAAGGAAGTTAAGACCATATTTCCAAAGTCATCCAGTGATAGTGTTGACAAATCAGCCCCTAAAGCAAATTTTAAATAAACCAGACAAGTCTGGGAGATTAGCAAAGTGGGTAGTTGAATTAGCAGGGTTTGACATCGAATACAAACCAAGAACAGCAATTAAAGCCCAAGCATTAGCCGATTTCTTGGCAGAAGAAAAAGCATTCGCTGTAGAGAAAAAGGCAGAGCAGAAAAATGCTGAACAGTGGCAACTCTATGTACATGGAGCTTCAAACAAAGAAGGGGCATGAGCAGGACTCCTACTCATTAGCCCAAAAGGCGAAGAATTCCCATATGCTCTTCACTTTGAATTTCAAGCCACTAACAATGAAGTGGAATATGAAGCTTTGATAACTGATTGAACCTAGCACAGAAATTAGGTGTGCAGAACCTGAAAGTGTACACTGATTCGCACTTTGTAACCAATCATATCAAAGGAGAATACGAAGCTAAGGAAGGCCCCATGAAGAAATATATTGCGGTTGCACAAAGGAAATTGCAAAACTTCTTAATGGTGGAAGTGGACAGATAACTAGGGCCCAAAATACCAGAGCAGATGCTTTATCTAAGCTAGGGTCAAATTTTTTGTCTAACAAGAAAGTGTTGGTTGAACAGTTAAAATAGAAGAGCTGTGATGAGATTGAAGTACAACCGATAACACAGGCGGAAACTTGGATGGATCCAATTGTAATGTATCTGGGAGATGGAAGGCTCCCTGCAGATAAAGTACGCGCCAGAAAACTGATAAGGCTCTCGGCCAGATATGTCCTGTTCAACGAGGTTCTGTACAGAAAATCTTATGCAGCACCCTGGTTGAAATGCGTCACCCCGGATGAAGGAGATTATGTGCTGAGAGAAATCCATCTCGAAATTTGTGGAAATCACTTGGGAGCAAGAGCTCTGGCCAGAAAATGTAAGCTTATTGGATATTACTGGCCAGAAATGTAAGAAGACGCAAAGAAGCTAGTCAGAACTTGTAAGGCATGCCAGGTGCATGGAAATTTATCACATAATCCTGTACAAGAAATGACACCAATTGTGTCACCATGGCCTTTTGATCAATGGGGAGTAGACCTAGTGGGTCCGTTACCTAGAGCACCGGGAAATTTCAAGTTCCTGGTAGTGGCCGTAGATTACTTCACCAAATGGGTGGAAGCAGAACCTTTGACCACCATCACAGCCAACCAAATTCAGAAATTCCTGTGGAGAAATATTTTGTGCAGATATGGTATTCCTAAAGTTCTCATCTCTGATAATGGCACACAGTTTGAGGATCAAGGAGTGCAGACCTGGTGAACAAACCTAGGAATCTCCCAACACTTTACCTCAATGGCCCATCCTCAAGCCAATGGGCAGGTAGAGCAGACCAACAGGCAAATAAAGCAAGGATTGAAGAAAAGGTTGGAACAAGAAGGATCTCATTGGGTGGATCATCTTATGGGCATACAGAACTATCCCAAATGCCGCTACACAGGAAACTCCATATTCCTTAGCATGTGGATGTGAAGCAGTAATACCAGCAGAGATTGGGCACAAATCTCCCAGGACGGAATTGTACTGTCTAGAAACACAGGAGGTAGATATGCTGCACACCAAGGACGAGCTGGAGCACAAAAGGGACATAGCATTGATACAGATGGCCAAGTATAAGCAAAGGATCGCTTAATACTATAACTCCAAAGTTAGAGGTACGTATTTTAAAGAAGGTGATTTAGTTCTGAGGCAAAATGATGCCAGCAAGCAAGGTCCAACTGGAAAGCTAGACCCAAATTGGGAAGGTCCTTACAAAATAATCAAAGTGCATGGAAAAGGATCTTATCAATTGGCTAATGCTTCTGGACGGACGATTCCCCGAAGTTGGAACGCTGTTCACTTAAGGAAATATTATCCTTAAAAGAACTTTACTTTCTGCAGTTATTATCTATTGGGAATAAATTATTTTTACTTATTTTCTATGTTATATGCTTGCATATTTTAATTTTTATTGAAACGCAAGACGTTAAAGGCAAAATGCCAAAAAACATGTTGAGCGTTAAAAATCACAATGCGAAAACATTCTGGGCAGAATACCCATTAAAAATTATAAGTGCCAAACTTGCAGCACAAGGGCACTCTGGGCAGAAGACCCGTCGCAAAATATAAGTGCCAAACTTGTAGCTCAAGGGCACTCTGGGCAGAAGACCCATCACAAAAATATAAGTGTCAAACTTGCAGCGCAAGGGCACTCTGGGTAGAACACCCATCGTAAATCTAAGTGTCAAACTTGCAGCGCAAGGACACTCTAGTCAGAAGACCCAATATAAAGTCGAAATGCAAAACTTGCAGCGTAAGGGCACTCTGGGCAGAAGACCCATTAAAAACTTAAGTGCTGAGCTTGCAGCGCAAAAATACTATGGGCAGAGGTCCCAGTAAAAGTCTAAATGTCAAACTAGAGAGGATATTCTGTGCAGAAGATGCATTATATATATAAAGAAGCTAAGGACAAAATCCTAACTTCTTTGCAGCGCAATAAGGAGATAAAGCTCTATAAGCCAGAAAATATCAAAACAAAAGCCAATTCAAATATAACAATCATTGTAGCATACTGTGAAAACGAAAACCAGATAAAGTTATTACAAAAGCTGCTCAAAGGTTGCAGCAAAATCCAAAGTTACTTATACAAAGTTTCAAGAAAATAAAGTCAAGATGAAGGAGCAGCAGAAGGCTGAGCAGATTTTTTCTTGGCATACTTACGGACGATGTCTTCTCCACTCTTATATTCATCATACCGCTTAGTGAAGATCTCGCCGGCTTTTTTATCATATAACTTATGATTAGGCAAGGTTCTAATTACTAAGTCTGCGGGCTTGGCTTCATCAACTCCAAAAGTATATCCTCTGCGCATAGCAGGAGCTAGGATGACTTGAATTTCTTCATAAGTTTGAGGAGAAGCCTTATATCCTGCAACAACCTTCTGAATAACATTCTGGGCAGGAGTTTCTTTCATTTGCCTCAGGGTTTCATCAAAGTCAGCTTTCATTTTCTGTGCTGTGGCCAGGTGCTGTTGATCTTCCTCATTTATCTTCTTCAGTTACTGATCCCTAAGCTTTAATTGTTCGTCTTGGGTGAACAATAAACCTTCAGCTTTGGCAAGATCAATTTTTAATTGCTCGATCTCCTGACGAGCAGCAGTCTCTGAAGATATCAGTGCAAGGTTGGTTTCTTCCAAACTAGTCACCTTGGCATTAGTCTCTTCTAGGTGAACCACCTTCTGTTGCAGGGCAGCAATTTCCCTAGCCATGCTAGAGGTTTTCTTGTGTAATGACTTACCCAGGCGGTAGCACTGCAAAAGGCTGAATCTTAGAAGATAAAAATCAAAGAAGAAATTAAAAAAATCCTACAAAAAGCTACTTACAGAATCAGCAAAGTCTTCAGCAGACATATCTTCAAAATTAAAGGAGGAATCACTCGCAGAACTACCAGAAGAGGTTGACCAGCATTCAAACTGGTAGAATGATCACCGGGGAGATCCTCTTCAACGGGCAATTCCACTGGATTAATGGTGCTCAGGGTGTTCTGAGCAGAAGGGCTTGTAGTGGAGATGGTGTTCTGGGCAGCCTCGCCAGAATCAATGTCTACGTCCACAGCTTCCTTCTGGGCAGAAGCCTCACCACCCTCAGGAATAAATGATAAGGTCTGTTCAGAATCTTCTTGCATCTGCTCTGTCTCCTCCTCCTCGTCAACATCAATGTTAATCAGGTCGTCCACATTGGCCACTGCATAAACAAAAGATAATCAAAGTATGTTCAAAAACAAGAGCAAAAAACAAATTCAGGCATACGTTTGTTATATTCGTCCTTGATGAATTCTACATAGCCAGTAGGACCCGCAGTAAAAAGCTGTGCAGCGTTTATCAACGCAGAACTGATCGTATCCAAGGTCAACAAAATTTTGTTGCTGTTAAGATATTCGACAAGAGCGAGATCTAGGTGATCCTCCAACTTGTCCTTCATGGAAGAAGTATTCCATCGACCCAAATTCACTTCGCTGTTATGCCTCACAAATAAGAAGCATTCTTGCCACTTTTCCTTACCAGATACAGGAATAATCTGATTCTGCTTACCGGCTCTACGGCAGAAATGGTACCACCCCCTGATACCCTGTGTTAGCTTACATTGGTAGAAGTTCCTAAATAATCTTACAGAGAAATGGGTGGTGTTCAGACGACACCAAATCATGAACCCAACAAGGAATTTGACGCTATTCGGGTGGATCTGACCAACTCCCAACTTATAATACCGCATCACCTCGACATACCCAGGAGGAAGAGGAAATCTTAGACCACTACGAAGCTGATCAGCATACACTGTACAGAAACCCGCTGGGGGATTATAAGCATACTCAGTGGACTTGGGAAGAACAACTTCAAAAGGGTCAGTACGAATCTTATAGGTTTTCAGTAAACTGGCCATTTCAGTTTTGGTCATTTTGTTGGAAACACCATGGCAAGCCATTATAGCTTTGGTTTTGTCGAATCGATTGATTTCCCTTTTAAGGGTGTTTAAAAAGGCAGAGTGGTCTTCGGGATATTGATGAACAATCGAGTGGGAGTGAAAATCCTGGGGGGAAGAAGATGAGAAGGCAAAAGACACAGGGGATTATCTCCAAAGGTGGAAGTATTCCCTAAATCAATTAAAGAAGAAGGATGATCTACGTTTATAATAGTTTTAGGACAAGGGACACGGTTAGAAGAATTCACTTCTTCACTTTCTATTACAGTTGAAGTCTTTCCCGGCGATCGAAATAACCTTTCTACAGAGTCACTAGAGGCAGTATCGGCTCTCTAACTCATGAAATAGATAATGAATTAAAAAGAAGAAGAAATAACGCAGAAGAGAGAAACTTACTTGTAATTGCAGAAGGGCGATTCAAAAGGTTTGAAATAAATGGGTCGTTTGACAAGAGGTGTGATTAGGTGACAAGAAGTAGAAGCGACGTGATGGTTCAGTTCACAATTATGATAATAATCAGGTGCAACTTGGCCTCGTTTCACGATATATTGATGACGGAAGTTACAACGTTGCAGACTAGGGCAGCTGTAAAGCAGTCCACCCCAGTCTGGGGGGACTTATGATGATATATGGGCCTTCTGGGCCGGGTTATATACAATTGGGCCGGACCCACGATAAAGATGAATGGATTGGTAGAGCAGGACTCCACCAGACTCTGTGCAGAAGATCCTCTGGACAGAGTCATAGGATGAGCAGGACTTCGCCATGTTCTGGTCAGAAACGCTTCTGGACAGGATGAGCAGGACAAAGACCGAGTCAATAATGACATAATCGTTTGCAAGCGTGGATAGATCACACGCCTTACAGTTGATAAAATAGCTACTGATAACTTCCCACTATGGAAGAGGGGGGTTATCCCCACGATCAGAAAGGATAAAAAGGCATTTTGAACTACGAGGGAGACTTGATTCTGATTCGACACTTGAATCGGATACGTAGGCAGCTCTCTCAAAGAGTTCAGTCCAAATTCATATACAAATCTAGTTATTCTTGTATTATTTTCCTAACTTAAATCATCCAATTACCCGATTATAATTTTTGACCAACATCATTACCATTGATAGGTTTTGTTACGTGTGTGTTACAACTCCAAGCATCCACTAAGCCTTAGCTGATGAGCAAGACAACACCTTGATCAACTCCAAAACACAAGTACAACATCTTTGTTCAAAATCGATCAAAGGCTTCTCTCACAATAAATATGTCTTTCTTTCTTTGTTTGAGCTTGATCTTGCACTTCTATGCTAATCCAAATTTTCTCAAATATCTCATATTGTTCCCCTAAGTCTACTGGAATTGATTGCAATTTTTTCCAAATTCAATCCAGCTTAACAACAAACTATTACAAACAGTATGCACATACAAATCATGTCGGCCGTGTATATTGGACTTAAACTTAAAAAAATTGTATGAGATTTATTACAAATTGTGCTCAGATGGAAGGTAACAAAACATAAGTTTTGACCGTAAGTGATCTACCATTTCTTCGGCTCCTTAGCTCTTTATATGGTCAAGTATCCAACCAGCCTCAATAGGTAAATAGTTGTTTGATTCAAATTCGCATTTGATTTCCTTCCTTTTTTCTAGGCATATAACAAGCTGCAAAATATCTTTGGCAACATCTAGAAGTCTACACTCGATACACCGACCTAACGGGTAGCTAGGTTATATTTTGAAATGACGATCTGTGTTCAAGCCTCGCCAGGGACATTATTAATGTGTATTAAAACCTTCACATCCGAAAAAAAAAAAAAAAAACTAGAACTTCCAACCGTTGGTTTAAGAAGTGGAAAGGCGATGTGATCTTTGTACTTGCGAAGAGTTCTTGCATTTTGTGGCTAATGTCATCTTGATTAAAATGTAGCTGTATATATTTTTGTGTCGTATGTATTATATAGAAGTGTATCATAATGTATCAAATATTGACATACGGAATGTTATGACCAAGAAAAATACGTACATATCACATAAATGCACGATTGAGTTATGCAGTTGTTAAATTGAGCATGTAAAACAACATCTATATTCTCTTTTTTTTTTTAAAAAAACATCTATATATATCTTCCCCTAACATGTATAATTGCCCTGTAAACTAGGATTATTGGATAATCGTCACGTTTTGGTTCAACCGGGTTGTCAAGATGATTATAATAGGTTGTTCACTCGTGGTCTTTGGAAGGTTGGTAAAGCACGCATGATTTTCACCAAATGGACAATAGATTTTCGCCTTAATGAGGATTCCCCTTTGGTCCCAGTTTGGTTTGTTTTACCAGATCTTCCGCTTCCTTTATTGAATGAATTTTATGTTGAAAAGCTAGCTAACCTTATTGGACGGCCTTTAAAAGTTGATGCTTCAACCCGTTCAATGACAAGGCCATCGGTGGCCCGTGTTCTTGCCGAAGTTGATGTTGCCAAACCGGTGTGTACGCGTTTTTGGGTGGGGGAGGGGGTTAATGATGGTTTTTGGCAGGAAGTTCATGCTAAGTCGTGGCCCTCTTTTTGCTCTACTGCAAGAGATTGGGACATTTGGAGGAGGGATGCAAAAGAAAATATCCGTCGTTTGAACTGTCCCGGATTTTATCAATACAAAACAACAAGTAATAAACCGGTTAACCTCAAGTGCAAGGATCGTAGTGTAGAGGCTATGCCGGGTCGATCTTACGGGGAACTAGACTGTTGTGAACCCTAGCTTTTGTTTTTAACTAATTATTGTCACGAAAACTAACCTAAACAGGGAACTAAAACTGGACAAACATGCTGAAAATAAACTAGACAGAGGATGAAATCCAAAGCTAGGAAAGATTGAAAGCGATAAACTAAACTAAACTAAAGTGCAGAAAAAGTAAACTAATCTAACAATTCAAGTTCAAAGGATTAAAATCAAATTATAACGAATGAACAAGCAATCGATCCACCTATCCTATCAACATTCAATTCTAATTCGAATTAATTCGTGATCTCCACTCAAGTCGTGATTCACCTAATCGAAGGCATAAACTCCTACTCCCGTAGACAAGTTCGTTTCCTAATCTTTTATCTTTCGATGTTAAAGATTACGTCTTTCTAACCTAGGCGTGAAATCTTTCAATTTCTAATCTAGACAATCAATCTAATAACTCTCGTTTTAATTAGATCAAATATCTATTCTTTTAGCATGGTGATCTAATGTTTATATGATTTTCATCAATAAAACAATCACAAAGCAAACATCTTTCGATACGAATTGCAATAAAACAATGTAAAGCATGATAAAAGAAACAAACTTGAGATAGAAACTCACAAATCAATCACGAATCAAACTGAATTGTTGATGGATGGCTTCACAACGCTTGTTCAAGAGGGTTTAGCCTCTTAACATCCTTGTTGCAACTCGAATTGATGAAATAAACGACATGAATCTATCTAATCTAATTTAAGAATTAAATTGCATAAAAGTAGATAAAAAACTGTAGAAAAACGCAGCCAAGCTGCCCCTCGGTTTTTAGGGTTCGAATTCTGTGTCTAGGGTTTGAGAAATCGCGCCTATTTATAGATTTTTAGGTCGGTTTAGGCTAAGGCGGTGCTTGGACGCCCGTTCACTATCTTGGACGCTCGTCCAGTAGCTTCGGACGGAGGTGAACGCCAGTCTGCTCAGCGTCCAAACTCTCTGTATTAAATTTTCCTTCTGGACGCCCGTTTAAGGTCTTCAAACGCCCGTCCAGGGTTGCTGCAAGGTGTACGCTCGTTCGCCTGATCTAGACGCCAGTCCATCTTCGATCAAAAACGGATTTCTTCAACTCTATCTCTTTTCCTTCTCAATCCAACTCACCATTATCTCCTCTATCTTGATTTAGCTCGAGTTTTATCAACATTTGATCATCAATTTAGCCTCAAACAAGTACCCACATGACATCAAAAACATCGCAAAGCGTAACATAATTCCAATAAACATAAAATCCTAATTAAAACATATAAATTCACCAACTTTGCGATTAACTCATTAAAAATATTATTTGCTTAATAATTCATTTAAACACTTAATTCCCATGCAATTAATACGAATATGGGGGAAAACGTTATAAAATATAACGTTATAAATCATATAATTTCACCCTTAACAACTCCCCCACACTTAAACTTTGCTCGTCCCGAGCAAAACAAAACAAGATAAAGGCTCGGAAAGAATATAGACACCTCAACACATATACCACATAGTCAATAAATTAGAAGTTCACCATCGTGTGTGTGCTTAGCCATAGAAAACTTCCACTAAACCCAAACTTGAGGAACTCAAAGTAAAACTAGCTAATACCCCCTCGTAGACTAGTAATAAGTGACACTCATAAGGTGCACCCTACAAACGTGACATATCCCGAAAAGAATGATCGAATGAATCTAGGCCCTTTCTGAAATACTCAGAGGATAATCCCTACAGCATATCTGTCAGTTTATACTGGGGATAAGATAGACGAAAACTTAGTCTTGTATACATTTCATAACACTTCTTTAGTTGATTTAACTTTTTCACTTTTAAACGCACATTAGGATAAGCTATTGCCCTCATAGTAGAATAGGACATTTCGAGATAATCCCCTACCTTACTCCAATCATAAGGCAGCTTTTCCTAACTGTCGTGAGCTTTTAGTCATCATAGTGGTATAGGACTTACGTGGTAAACCCTACCTCACCCAAATCATCGACTAGCTTCCGACACACACGATAGATTCATTTAATTATTCAACTTCTCATTTGACATTAGTTACGTGTTACTTATCACATTCAAACTGCTAGATATTCACAGTATAACATACTTCGGATCTAAATACAAACTATCATAAATCTCACGATATATACGTAGCACTAAGCACACGACTTATAAGACAATCAGAAATCACTCGTCCAAAAGGGTTATAACTTTATAAATAGCTCATCATTCACTGTGGCTCGTGAAATATAATTCGGGTGAATCAACTAACTTACGGAACATATGGCATAGAGCATCGATGAATATATAACAAACCGAACAAAAACATGCATTGCTCACTCGAGACAAAACAAATTTTTTTAAAATTTAGCTCATTTTTGCATAAAAATAAAATCATGTAAGCAAATGTATAGATACATATCGACTTATCCCCTCCCCCACACTTAAATTACAGCATGTCCTCATGGTGTGCAAAAATAAAAAGAACAGAAAACTTAGCTGATTCGTTGTTCGAAAGGGAGCTATTCTGGAAGTGGGTCGACCTCACCCAGAAATGCTCAACGAATCCAGTAGACTGTGGACCATCCACCGGAAAACTGAAATCGTCTAAAGCTCACAATCGCTATCGATAAATATCCTGCACACTTGAAAAACAAAGAAATACCTCGGGGGATACAAGGGAATAAACCATATCGCGCAAAAGTGATAGAGATAAAGATAAGAGGAAATCGTAAGCAAAACAACACTTCGACCCTGTATAAGATTAGGATGGCTGACTGACAAAAACAACACAATCCTAATAAGATTAAAACAACTAGAACAAGGAAAAATAACTAAAGAAAGAAACTAATATAATAAGGGATATCTAGGATGCCTCCTAGTAGCGCTAATGGTTATTGTCGTTAGCTCGACACATTTGAAGCTCAGCCTGGATCAGGCCATTTAACCTTTCTGCCAGCCACTACCTCGTGTAAGCTCTCATCAGTAGTGTTGCTGCAGAAACAGCAGCGAACACAAGGGGTTAATTCTTTAATAGCTCTCCAAACACGCTTGAACTTCCCCATGGTCGATGTCTTCTTTGCCAGCTTCCTCTTAAGTTGTTGCTCTTTGAAAAACTCTTCCATATCCCAACTACCTGCTAGAACTTCTTCTGATTTACCACAACCGTCATCCTCAGAAAATAAGTCGGGCGAGAACTCGTCAAACTCATCGACTTTAGGGGTGCTACACCCGAGGATATCGAGAAATCGAACAGTCAAAGGCTTTACCTTGGGTTCACCAATGTAATGCTTGCATCTCTGACCATTCACTCGGAACGGTTGATCGCCATAACCGCGCAGTTCTAGAACACCTCCAGGAATGATTTGGAGAATCTCAAATGGACCAGACCAACGTGTCCTCAACTTGCCAGGAAACAAATGTAACCTGGAATTGTATAGTAACACTTGCTCTCCAACTTGAAATTCTCTCTTCTTGATCTTTGCGTCATGAAGGAGTTTCATCTTTTCCTTACTAATCCTGGCACTCTCGTAAGCCTGGAGTCTAAATTCATCAAGCTCATGCAACTGCTGCAGCCGGTGTTTGCCACAGGCTTGGGAATCGAAGTTAAGAAACTTTGTAGCCCAATAAGCTCTGTGCTCCAACTCAACTGGCAAGTGGCACGATTTACCATAGACCATCTGGCAGGGTGATGTACCCATAGGGGTCTTATAGGCAGTGCGATATGCCCACAGTACATCATCCAACTTTAGACTCCAGTCTTTTCTATGACTGTTCACTGTTTTCTCCAGGATCTTCTTCAAGCTCTGGTTGCTTCGCTCAACCTGACCACTAGTCATCGGATGATATGGCGTGCCAGTTTTGTGATGAACACCATACTTCTCGAGGACTTTTTCCAAAGGCCGGTTACAAAAGTGCGTCCCTTCATCACTAATCAGGGCACGTGGACATCCAAACCTCACAAAGATATTCTTCTTTAGAAAATTCATGACCGTTTTATGATCATTGCGAGGAGTGGCTATTGCCTCCACCCATTTCGAAACATAGTCAACGCAGACTAAGATGTATTTGTTGCTACAAGATGATGGGAATGGTCCCATAAAATCAATGCCCCAAACATCAAAGACTTCGCATTCAAGGATGGGTTTCAACGGCATGTCAAACCGCCTTGTCAAAGCTCCGGTTCTTTGGCAACGATCACGAGCTTTACAGAAAGCTTCCGTGTCCTTGAAGATTGTGGGCCAATAGAAACCGGATTGGAAGATTTTGGCAACGGTTTTCCACGGACCAAAGTGACCACCTGTGGGTCCACTATGGCATTGCTCGATTATATCGCGTTGCTCAGATTCAGGAACACACCTCCTTAGCAAACCATCTTTGCAGATCTTGAAGAGGTAAGGTTCATCCCAAACGAAATATTTCATATCAGAGAAGAACTTCTTCTTCTCTTGATAAGACATTTTAGGATCGAGATAACGGGCATGAAGGTAGTTTACAATGGAGGAATACCATGGAACATCGGGAGGACAACCGTCTATCAACATAATGTTTTCTAGAGGAAAGTAAAGATCTATATCATCTGGTTCATCCTTTTCCTCACTTAACACCCTAGAAACATGATCCGCCACTACGTTCTCACTGCCCTTTTTATCTTTAATTTGAACGTCAAACTCTTGGAGGGTCAGTATCCAACGCAGTAAGCGCGGTTTAGCATCCTTTTTAGTCATCAGATACCGCAAAGCAGCGTGATCAGTCCACACGATCACTTGAGCACCTAGCAAGTAACTACGGAACTTGTCCATAGCAAACACTACGGCCAATAATTCCTTTTCAGTCGTAGTATAGTTAACTTGCGAAGGATTCAACGTGTGGCTGGCGTAATAGATAGGCTGGAACTTTCCTTCGATTCGCTGTCCTAAGACTGCACCAACAGCATAGGTGGATGCATCGCACATAAGCTCAAAGGGCAAGTTCCAGTCTGGCGATATAAGAATTGGGGCGGATATTAACCGATTCTTGAGCTCCTCAAACGCTTGCTTGCAGTTTTCATCGAAATTGAACTCAACGTCTTCCTTGAGCAGAGTAGATAGGGGCTTGGCTACTTTGGAAAAATCTTGGATGAATCTCCTATAGAAACCGACATGTCCGAGGAAACCTCGGACCTCCCGAACATTCTTAGGATAACTCATCTTCTCAATAGCTTCAACCTTGGCCCTATCTACTTCTATACCTTTGGCTGACACTTTGTGGCCAAGAACTATGCCCTCATCTACCATGAAATGGCATTTTTCCCATTTGAGCACTAAGTCCTTTTCCACACATCTAGACAACAACTGATCAAGATTATCGAGGCAGTCATCGAAGGATTGACCGAAGACCGAAAAATCGTCCATAAAAATCTCCATGCACTTTTCAACTAGCCCGTCAAAGATTGCCATCATACACCTTTGAAAGGTGGCCGGGGCATTAAAGAGACCAAATGGCATCCGCCTGTAGGCGAATGTCCCATAGGGGCAAGTGAAAGTGGTCTTCTCTTGGTCAACAGGATCGATGGGTATCTGAAAGTATCCTGAATAACCATCCAGGAAACAGTAGAATGCGTGCCCCGCCAGACGCTCAAGCATCTGGTCAATGAATGGAAGGGGGAAATGATCTTTCAGTGTGACCTCATTGAGCTTTCGATAATCGATACATACTCTGTATCCAGTAACGAGCCTCAATGCTATCTCTTCTCCCTTCTCATTTTTCTCAATCGTAATTCCACCTTTCTTGGGAACTACTTGAGTCGGGGAAACCCATTCACTGTCAGCAATGGCGTAAATGATACCCATATCTAGAAGTTTTATAATTTCCTTCTTGACTACCTCTTGCATGTGAGGGTTAAGCCTCCTTTGGGGCTGTCTAACTCGTTTTGCACCCTCCTCAGTCTTGATCTTGTGCATACAGATGTCGGGAGATATCCCTCGGATATCTCCCACCTGCCATCCAAAGGCTTTCTCATTTTTGCGCAAGACGTTTAACAGTTTAAGCTCTTCTATTCGAGATAGCTTGGCAGAGATGATCAAAGGAAGCTTGTCACCTTCTCTCAGAAATACATACTTAAGATGTTTAGGCAACGGCTTCAGAACCAAGTCTACAGGGGGTTCCTCTAGCCTCGATTTAAGATCTCCACTCCTCAGCTCAACATCGTTGAGCTTACTTAGTGGCCCTACTGCCAAAGCTTCTTCTCTTAGCTCATCCTCAAATTCAGCTGCTAAATGATCTAGATTGACCACACCATGATTATTCAGATTATCAATCAGTCGCTCATATTCAGATTCTACAGCCATGACTTGCTTAACCATAAAGTCATCGAAATCATCAGAAGTCTCCTCAACGGAAAAGCCGGTTGGAGATCCAGAAGGTATATTGATAGATTTTAAAACACTATAGCTCACCTCCTGGTCACCAACTCGAATGGTCACATGCCCACCATCACAATCGATGAGGGCTCTAGCTGTAGATAGAAAAGGTCTTCCAAGAATCAAAGGGACATTTGCACTTTTCTCAATATCTAAGACGTACCAGTCAACTGGAAAGGTAAACCTATCTATTTGAACTAATACGTCTCTCAGGATTCCCTCTGCTTTCTTAGAAGATCTATCTGCGAACTGCAAGTTCATGGTAGTGGGTTCTAGAAGACTTTGTAACCCAAGCTGATTGCAAACAGACAATGGCATCAAGCTGATGGATGCACCCAGGTCACATAAGGAATTTGGGAATACTAGGCCTCCCATCTGCAATGTGAGCACAAATTTGCCTGGGTCGCCCCTCTTGGTTGGTAAGTCTTGATAATTGACCATCGCGCAGTCTTTACCAACTGCTTGATCCATTTCTGATAATTTCTTTTTGGAAGATATAACATCCTTAATGAACTTGGTATACTTAGGCATCTCAACCAAAACTTCCGACAATGGAAGATTAACCTGAGTATTTTTCAACAAATTAAGCACTTTTTCATACTTCTTATCTTCGCTCAATGGGATGTTGCTCTTTCTCGGTGGAAATGGAAGCTTTTTCAAATCATCCTCAGAAAAGACTTTCTTCGAAGATGCACCGATAGCTTTGTCTTCCAAATCTTTCCACCGAACCGTCTTCTCATTCTTTTGATTAGTCAGGGGATCAGCCACCTGACTTTCACTTGATTTCTCATTCCTCGTGGGATCACCACCGAGGATCCTTAATTGTTTCACTTCTCAGGGGAACAGCCACCTGAGGACTTCCTTGCAGAACAGGGGAACGTAGGTGCTCGACTTCCCCTCCTGCCTTATCACTGGCAGGAGGGGCTAGTGGTTTCCCTGGTTAGGGGGACCACTCAGTTGAGTACCACTTCTTAAGTTCATTGCACTGTGTTGGGTGTACAGCACTCTGCCCTCCATGTTAGTTCAACCCATGGCGCTGTAATGGTGTGATTTAAGGAAATAAAGTTGCGCCTTTACTACCACCAATTGGTTTTAGTACAACGGTAAGCGCTTGATCCTAAGACACTGGCCTCTCCTCCACCGTATGTAGGTGAAGGAACCAAGTCAGTGCATTGGCCAAGATTCAAATCAGTATGAGCTACATGACCACCTTTGGGATTTCTCTCCGTGAAGTTGGGCATCTGCCCTGATGGTCTAGAAGCTTGCTGGTCAGCCATTTGCTTCTCAGGGTGCTTGATCGAATTCATCAACAATTGGATATTATTATTTTGCTCCCTCTGGAAGTTATTGTTCTGCTCCTTCAGCTCTTTCTGATAGGAGTCCAATCTAGCTTCCAGATCATCAACGTGAGATGGACCTTGAGAGTTTTGAACATTTTCAGGGAGAAAGTGGCTTGATTGACTTTGAGATGAAGGATTTGAATAGTTAGGCCAGTTTTGATTGAACCTTTGATTATGATTGGGAGCATTCAAGTTCGGGTTCTGATTGAAACTAGGGTTTCGATTGAAATTGAAATTTTGATTTTGACGGAAACCCTGGTTTTGAAAGTTGCCTTGGCCAGTGAATTGATTTCCAAACCTCTGATTTGGCTGGCCATTAAAGGCATTGATCTCTGCGTTCTGTCCGATCATAGGACAGAAACGAGCAGTGTGCCCCGCATCATCACATACCTGGCATGTGATCGGATTGTACTGCCCATGATTCTGGACATCATTGACTTGATAAGTTGATGGGGGAATGAATTGACACTCGCCAACCATATGGCCAGTCTGAGAACAATTCTCGCAGTACAGAACTTGAGAGTTCTATAAAAATGAAGGAGTCTGATAACTCGGATTTGGAGACGTGGTAAGCGTAGCCAGCTGCTGCTTCAGCATGGCAATCTCGTTCTGCATTTTCACCTCCTCGATCCTAGGAGGAGGTGGTGGTGCCTGAACAGCTTGAAAGGAGGGGGCATAATTATATTTGGCGATGTCTTCAAACAATGCCCACCCCTCTTGAGGCGTTTTCCTCAGGAAAGCCCCACCTGATGAACTATTGACCATGCCCTTGGTGAGCTCGGTCAATCCACTGAAAAAGGTATTGACTTGCCTCTGCAAGTCTAACCCATGGTGGGGGCATTTACGAAGAAGAGCCTTGAATCTCTTCCATGCCTCAAAGAAAGATTCTGTTTCCGCTTGATAGAAATTATAAATTTCCCTCAAACACTGAGCTGTCTTGGCAGGTGGAAAGTATTGACTTAAAAATTCTTTCTCCAATGCAGCCCAGGTGGTAATGGATTCCGTAGGGAGAGAGCTATACCACTCTTTAGCTTCTCCCTTCAAAGAGAACGGAAACAGTGTAAGTTTAATCACATCCTCACTCACACCTTGAATGCGTGTCGTACCACATATCTCCAGGAATGTGTGTACGTGTGTGTGAGGATTTTCAGAAGGGAACCCGTGAAACATTGATGCATGCTGCATCATCTGAATGAGACTGGGTTTGAGTTCGAAGGTTTGTGCGGTGATGGCTGGTAAGACGATAGCCGGGTTGACAGTTACTGCACCAGGCATGGCGTAGTCTGCCAATGTCCGTCTATCCTCGGCCGCCATAATTACTATTTCTTCGATCTCTTTTATCAACTTTCATTCAATTTATTGGTAGGCTGAACTTCCTTCGTCCGAAGGATCGGTAAAACGAAGTTTCCGCCTATTGGGTCGGACTATGGTCCGCTCAAGGTCAGGTGAAAAGAGTAATGGCCCTTTCTGACTTCGAGTTTGCAAAAACCGAAACCCAACTCAATTGAACAAAACCTAAAAACTACGAAATTAAAAACCTAAACTACGAAAAATTTAAAACAGAAAAACAGAAAATGCTAAAAAGGCAAGAAAAAAACGTGTTGAAATCTTCTGAGCCCAAAATGGAAGGGAAAACAGTGGATTTTGACCTCGAAAATGGTGTCGGACGGCCTTCGGCGGTCCGCCACGTCGTCGGCGTCGGAACGAGCTTTCCGAATTGGGGTCCTGCGCGCCAATCCGACACTCGAGCCGAAAGTTATGGCCAAAATACTATCAAGTGCTAAAACGGACCCTTTTATCCTAAAATTTGATCGTGAAAGGTGTGGAGTCAAATGATTCAACCTAAGAAACCTACCTACGACACTTACCTACGAAAAAAAAAACAGAAAACCTAATTGAAATAAAAATAAAAACTAATGGCAGACAGGACAGACGGGCGTCCAATTAACTGGACGGGCGTCCTCCTGGAGGAAGAACTGGACGGGCGTCTGTATGACCAGACGCTCGTCCAACTGGAACAGATTCGAACAGAGAGCAGAAAAAGAAACGATAACAGAAAACAGAGACTAAAACTCAAAAACAAAAGTCTATACTACAACTAACAAGAACAAATATTAATTAACAGAAAAAAAAACAAATAAGTAAAAACAACTAAATCACCAACGAAAAACAGAAATAAAAACAAAAACCTAACCTAAATTACTAAAAACAAAAACTAGACAACCGTCCGGTTCCCCGGCAACGGCGCCAAAAACTTGTCCCGGATTTTATCAATACAAAACAACAAGTAATAAACCGGTTAACCTCAAGTGCAAGGATCGTAGTGTAGAGGCTATGCCGGGTCGATCTTACGGGGAACTAGACTGTTGTGAACCCTAGCTTTTGTTTTTAACTAATTATTGTCACGAAAACTAACCTAAACAGGGAACTAAAACTGGACAAACATGCTGAAAATAAACTAGACAGAGGATGAAATCCAAAGCTAGGAAAGATTGAAAGCGATAAACTAAACTAAACTAAAGTGCAGAAAAAGTAAACTAATCTAACAATTCAAGTTCAAAGGATTAAAAATCAAATTATAACGAATGAACAAGCAATCGATCCACCTATCCTATCAACATTCAATTCTAATTCGAATTAATTCGTGATCTCCACTCAAGTCGTGATTCACCTAATCGAAGGCATAAACTCCTACTCCCGTAGACAAGTTCGTTTCCTAATCTTTTATCTTTCGATGTTAAAGATTACGTCTTTCTAACCTAGGCGTGAAATCTTTCAATTTCTAATCTAGACAATCAATCTAATAACTCTCGTTTTAATTAGATCAAATATCTATTCTTTTAGCATGGTGATCTAATGTTTATATGATTTTCATCAATAAAACAATCACAAAGCAAACATCTTTCGATACTAATTGCAATAAAACAATGTAAAGCATGATAAAAGAAACAAACTTGAGATAGAAACTCACAAATCAATCACGAATCAAACTGAATTGTTGATGGACGGCTTCACAACGCTTGTTCAAGAGGGTTTAGCCTCTTAACATCCTTGTTGCAACTCGAATTGATGAAATAAACGACATGAATCTATCTAATCTAATCTAAGAATTAAATTGCATAAAAGTAGATAAAAACTGTAGAAAAACGCAGCCAAGCTGCCCCTCGGTTTTTAGGGTTCGAATTCTGTGTCTAGGGTTTGAGAAATCACGCCTATTTATAGATTTTTAGGTCGGTTTAGGCTAAGGCGGTGCTTGGACGCCCGTTCACTATCTTGGACGCTCGTCCAGCAGCTTCTGGACGGAGGTGAACGCCAGTCTGCTCAGCGTCCAAACTCTCTGTATTAAATTTTCCTTCTGGACGCCCGTTTAAGGTCTTCAAACGCCCGTCCAGGGTTGCTGCAAGGTGTACGCTCGTTCGCCTGATCTAGACGCCAGTCCATCTTCGATCAAAAACGGATTTCTTCAACTCTATCTCTTTTCCTTCTCAATCCAACTCACCATTATCTCCTCTATCTTGATTTAGCTCGAGTTTTATCAACATTTGATCATCAATTTAGCCTCAAACAAGTACCTACATGACATCAAAAACACCGCAAAGCGTAACATAATTCCAATAAACATAAAATCCTAATTAAAACATATAAATTCACCAACTTTGCGATTAACTCATTAAGAATATTATTTGCTTAATAATTCATTTAAACACTTAATTCCCATGCAATTAATACGAATATGGGGGAAAACATTATAAAATATAACGTTATAAATCATATAATTTCACCCTTAACATGAACCCACCCCTCCCTTGAACCCTTCTAAACAGCCCGTGGGCGGAAGCAAAACTAAAAAAGTCTATGTACCTATTATGCCAGAAAACTGACAGAAATCCCGATAACGCTAAACAACATCACCCTCTTGCCCCAAATGAGCATGTGGTTGAGACTGTTCAGCCAAATTTGGCTGAGGAGCCTTCAACCGTGATCGATGGGACATGTGGTCTTGATGGCATTAGGGAACCTATGATTGTTAAGGGGACCGTGGCGTTGGATCCTAGTGCCAAATCATTTGAATACCCGAAGAATAAGATACATAATCAAATTGAAAAGGGACAACACAGTGCTCCGGTTTCGAAGAATACTGGGACTGGAAATCAGATTTCGCATGACAGCTTAAGAGCTTTCCACTCCACCTTGCAGGCCCGTTTTGACGCTTCCGGGGCTATACCCGACTCGATAAATTCCGACATTACAGAAAAAGACCCAAGAGACCCTCTGATTAATCCAGGTGATACTTCGAAGGCCCCAACCCTACCTACCTTGAGTCGGCTTTGAAAGGGGGGAAAAGTGAACCTGATGCTGTTACAAAAAAGAAAGGACGAGCTAGAAAGAAAGACAAGACACCGCCCAAGAAGCGCTCGTATCAACATGATAAATTTGCATGCGACTCGGATATAGATAAAATAAAAGATCAACTTGACGCCTCAGATAAGGAATCAAAGCAATACCTAAATTCAAAATCCTATGACAACTATGAAGAATGGACAGAGGCATCCGAGAATAAGGACTACTTGGAAGAGGCACCCTATCAAGAAGTAACGACAAGGGCAAGAAACAAGAGTTACCACAAATATGATGATGACTACGAATATTATTAGTGTTTAATTTTGTCTAAATATCTATTACATCTTTGTGATTTTTGTGTAGTTGACATTTTTTCCTATCCAGATCTATACGACGACAACCACGCGTTTTTTTCCCTCTTTTGCAGCTTTTTCGGCTATGAACCTTGGCCTTGTGAGGCTTACCCTTTTTTAAAATAATAAAAAATTTATTATAAAAAAAAGAAAATAATTTCTAAGACATTATTCTCCTTCGGATAAGACAGATGCATATATAACCATAGCTATTCATATTTTTTTCCCCTTAGATGTATACGGATGTATAAATCGAGCGATGGATTGCGATTTTTTTTTAACATTAAAACTACGTCGTTTAATATAATTTTTTTCGAATTTCGGTAGGGACATTGACTCCCTTTTTCTCCCACGTGTGTCCGCCCTACTGCATATGACTTTTTTCTCCCACATTCGATACCGTGACAGAATGAGTAATACAATGTATTTTTACATCATTGATTATAATAGATTTACGTCACAATCAACTGACTATGTACGTGTATATTATAAGTACTGATTTGAAAGCAAATAATATCACATTATTGTGTCTGAACGGTTCTGCCTCTTTTGCGGATTTCTTTATGCGTTTAGTAGAGGATCAGGGTGTTCAGGACACCGCGAGATTTGTGTGGCTCATGTGGGGGATTTGGAAGGCACGTTGCTCTGCGGTGTTTGACGATCGGGCTGTTTACGTCTCCGCGGTGTGTACACGCTCTTTAGCAGCATCGGCGGAGTATGCAGAGGCTCTGGCGGCTTATCAGACGCAGGCCTCCGTCCCACACTTTGTGGATAAGTGGGTGCGTCCATCAGAAGGTGTTATAAAGGCAATGTTGATGTGTCAGTTACTGAGGCGGGAGCAGGAGTAGGAGTCATTTTTCGAGATTCGCATGGGTTAGTTCTTCATTCTTTTGCATATCACTTTGATCCAGGGGGCTCGGTGGAATATATGGAGCTAAAGGCTATTTCCTTGGCTTTAGAGGAAGCGCGCCATTTGGGGATTCAACGACTACATGTAGAGAGCGATTGTTTGGCGTGTATCTCGAGGCTCCGCAGACCTGTCGAAGATCTTACGGCATATGGATGTCTAGTACAAGACTGTTTGGCCATGTTATCTAGTTTCACTTCTGTTTCCTTTACTTTTATTCGACGTATGGGGAATGTCCCTACGCACATTTTAGCTCGACATGCTTTGTTAGTTTTAACTCGGACATCTTGAGACACTTCGCCCCCGGGTGACTGGTCGCCTGTTTGGCAGATATTCTTTAATAATAGTTCTTTCCAAAAAAAAAAAAAAAAAAAAAACTTTTTCAGTAATTTCGTATCGGTGAAAAGGAAAAGAAAAAGGAAAAAAAAAAATCGGATGAAATGAAACATTTTTGTTTTTAAATTATAATTCTTTCCCGCCATACAGTAGAATTTTTGCATTTTTTCCCGCCAAAACTGCACACCGTGTAGGGCTCTTTACTTCCTTTCCAGCTTCCGAGAGTGGCGGAACACGCACAAACACTCACCGGAAAAAATGGAGATGGATTTTCCAGACATTCAAGAACTCGAATACCTAGAAGCCAACCACTCTAATTTCTTGGATGAATTCGAAACCGAAGAGTTCGACCATCTTCAACAACCTCCTTCTCCCGTATCAGAACCCGAGCTGATCGAATCGCTGCCATCTGAGCCTCAAAAACCACCTCCAGATCCCGTACAAGAACGTTTATTAGAAAACTCCCTTTCAGAGCTTAATCCCAAAAAGCGCCTTCGATCTGATGATGTATCAGTTAAATTTCAGGCGGGAAATGTTGCTCCTCCGCCTGCGGTGGTGGAAAAAAGGAGTAGAGTGGTTGATGTGGACGTAGCGGAGAAGGAGAGACAGGGAGGAAACGATGGTGTCAGTGACGATGATGCTGAGGATTGGCTGAGGTACTCGCCGCCGCCACGGCCTGAAAATACTGTTGCTGATGTGGTAATGGCGGAGGAGGAGACGGTGGAGAAATTTTTGTCAAGGTATGCGACGGAAATAGACGGGGATTGCATTCCGGTAACAGGTTTGGATGGGGAAAGGGTTTATTCAAAGATTTTTACGGTTGGGGAATCTTTAGAAGAGCAGAAAATGAAGAAGCTTGATGTGAAGCGGAATTCGGATGGTCTAATCTCAGAACCTATCAGGGCTTTGATGCACAGAGTGGAGCATGATGAGTTCGCTAAAGCTTTGCAAGAAAGTGTTGAAGGTGAAAGTAACATCCTTTTTTCAGAAGCACCATTAATAAATCAAGAGCAACTTTGGGTTGATAAGTATGCTCCAAATTCGTTTATTGAGCTTCTAAGTGATGAACATACGAATCGTGAGGTGGTGTTATGGTTGAAACAATGGGATTCCTCTGTTTTTGGATCTGACATTAAGAGCACATCAGATGATGTTTTGTCTGCTCTGAAACGGCATTCCTCTGCTGTTAGACGTTCTCAAATTTCTAGGAATTTCTCTAAGATTAATCCCGATTCGAAATACAGTAAAGGAGCTTTCAATAATACTTACCAGCATCAGGAAAACAATGGCTCAAAGGAATTCCATGAGACGTGGGATAAGAAGCAAAAGCATTCTGGTCCACCTGAAAAGAAGATCATGTTGTTATGTGGCCCTCCTGGATTAGGAAAAACAACACTTGCCCATGTAGCAGCTAAGCATTGTGGTTACCGTGTGGTGGAGATTAATGCCAGTGATGACCGGTCATCTTCGATAGTTGAAAGCAAAATCCTTGATGCAGTTCAGATGGACTCTGTGATCGCTGATGCGAAGCCAAAGTGTTTGGTTATTGATGAAATCGATGGTGCTCTTGGAGAGGGCAAGGGTGCTATTGACATCATTTTAAAGATGGTTTCTGCTGGTGATAGGAAATCTGATACTGGAAAAGAGAATTCCGCCATAGACGACCAGTCTGGGCAGAAATCCTCAAGAAAGAAGCAAAGGAATTTAACCCTTTTAAGACCTGTGATTTGTATTTGTAATGACTTATACGCTCCAGCAATAAGGCCTTTACGTCAGGTGGCAAAGGTTCTTGTATTTGTTCAGCCAACAGTGAATCGTGTTGTAAGCAGGCTCAAGTACATATGCAACAATGAAGGAGTAAGGGTGAATTCCATAGCACTCTCTGCATTGGTCGAGTACACTGAATGTGACATCCGCTCGTGCCTGAATACTCTTCAATTTCTCAACAAGAGGAAGGAGACCCTCAATATGTTGGAACTCAGTTCACAAGTGGTTGGCCAGAAGGACTCATCAAAAAGTGCACTAGATATCTGGAAAGAGATCTTTCAAACACCAAGAATGAAACGGGGAAGAAAATCCGGTAAAGTCCTTAAAAACCCTTCTAACGAGTTTGATTCTTTGCTTTCTCTGGTATCTAATCGAGGCGATTATGATTTGATTTTGGATGGAATCCATGAAAACATGTTGAGCCTCCAATATTATGATCCTATGATGCAAAAGACTGTGAAATGCCTGGATAAGCTTATGGTGTCTGATATAGTACATAAGTACATTATGAGGACACAACAAATGTCCCTTTTAGTTTATCAGCCACCAAATATGGTTGCCATACACGGTTTCATAGCTCAGGTCAATAGACCAACTATTGAATGGCCAAAATCTTTTCACAGATGCCGTACAGTGCTTTCAGAAAACATGGACACACTTCATTCTTGGCACACCAGCGTATTGCCATACATCTCAAGGCATTTATCTACAAAATCCTTCGTGGAAGACTCCGTTTCTCCATTTTTACATATACTTTCACCGCCAACTGTAAAACCGGTTGCCCTGCAGCTACTTTCAGAGAAAGAAAAAAGAGAACTTGCTGAATTAGTAAGCACAATGGTTTCATATGCCATTACGTACAAGAACCTAAAACCTAGTCCATCTGGTTTTCAAAAACCAGAAGATGCTTTGGATCTTTCTTCACTTTCATTTGATCCCCCTGTCAACAGCTTCATAAATTTCAAGGGCTATACATCTTCCCACTTGGTTCTTGCATCAGCCATGAAGAACATGTTGGCACACGAGGTGGAAAGGCAAAGAATTTTGCACAGGGCTTCAAATTCAAGTGATGACAGCAAGCGAGTTACTCGTGCCATCTCAGGATTAGAGGCTTTCTCAGGGAAGGATAGTAGCAGTTCACAGTCTTTAAGGCCTGGCAGTTCTGTGGAGCAAAAAGATGCTGTGAGCCTGCCTAAAGAAAGGCAACTTAGTTCATCATCGTTGGATCCGTTGAATACAGTAAAATGTGTCAAAAACAACGCAGTAGTTAGATCGCCTGAAAAGAAGAAGAAGCCTTCAAGTGGCGCACATAATTTCTTCCACAGGTTTCGGAAGGGGAATGGCGACGGTTCTGATGGAAACCATGATATAAAGAAATCAGAAACACTCGAGAGAGATATGCGCCCTTTATTATTCAAATTCAACGAGGGCTTCACAAATTCTGTCAAAAGACCAGTTCGAATTCGTGACTTCTTTCTATGAACCAAAAGTTATACAAGCAGACACTTCAATGCATGTTCAAATGTCTCGAGTCTGGTCACTTGCTTCTGCTGGGCTTGTTTGATAATGATAGTGGTATGCATTATTTGGCAATAGATTGAAAAGACAAGCTATGTGGTGGAGATGGAGATGATGCAGGTTCTCATGTTATGCTTTTGTTTTTTGTTTTGCAACTTGATATTGCTCAGCAATTTGAATGTAGTACTATTTTGTTTATAGTTGTTGAATCTCTGGTTTAAAGCTCTTTGGATGTACTTGGGATGCAGTTGAACTTATAAACGGTAGTTTAATAGTTATGCTTGTACAACTTCAGTTAGTATAGAAACATACCTACACTTAACTGAAGCCCTATCATCTGTAATGAACAAAGGAAAGTAGTAGACACTGCTTGGCTTTGACCCTTTCTTAGCTAACAAATGCGCCGCGCGTTTGACAAAGGAGAATCTGAAATAAGAAGAGCAAAGGTTAAAAAGGTACGGCAATCTTCAACTATACTTCTTATGCTGATAAGTCTAGCCGTTTTGAAAATCACTTGAAAAAAAGCCCCATTGTATTGTCCCTCCAATTCCTGCAAAAATGATTGTAAAATATTGTCACCAGTGTTTCCAACTTAGGCCATCAATTGATGTCGATTTCACGTTAAAAGCTGCATCCATGTTGAATTTATGATTCCAAATTAGGTTGATTCTTTTTTCTTTTTTTTTTTTTATAGTTTTTTTAACGGAACAAATTAGGTTGATTCTAAACATCAATTTTTTCAAAAACCTATGTTTGTAATGTTTATGCTATGCACTTCTTTAATTTATTACTAACATTTTTTATTTAAGAACATCAAATTTTTTTTTTTTTGAAAAAAGACAGGTTAATAAACACGTGGAAATTTCATACCAAAATCCTCCCCAGCCGGACAAATATCCTGTCGTGGACCTTCTCTCTTTCCAAATTTTTTTTCTCTTTTTATGCTCTTTGTTTTATTTGTAAGGCTAAAACTCAAATTTAATCGAATTCTTTTTAGCATTTCTCCGACAACCTGCAATCTGCATGCAGCACGAAAAAATAAACTATAGAAATCATCGAAAATCATATGAAAACTGTTTCTCTTTGAAGCCTTCAGCTCGTGAAACACAGATGAGAGAGACAAAAAGAATTTTCACAGAACATAAAATCCGCGTTCAAACGCATTTCCCTCGTCAATATATCTTGATTTAAGCACATAAATAATTAAAAAAGATCTTGTCTTTCGTGTACCCTTTTATGGAAGACATAGAATATGGGATATTTGAGTTGATTCACATGGATATTAAGGAGAAGAAGGCCTGTGGTTTCTCTTGAGATTGAAAGTTCAAATCTTTTGGATTTATGGGCCTTAGTTTTAAATCGTTTTCTGAGGCCTCGTTCTCCATTTTTCTGATTCATGAGGGAAAAATATAGGGTTCTTTGTAATGATGAGGGACAAGAGGGACATTAGGCCTGTGTTGTTTAAATTTGGGGTGGTTTTAGCTTTTTCTCTGGGAGGGATTCTTTTTAAAATTTTCAGGGCTAGAAGAATTAAGCCCTCTAAACCTTCCTCTCCTAAAGCAAAAGGTTGGTTTTTCTTTTTCTTGCTATAATTCTCTCTTTTTTTTTTTTTTTTTTTTTTTGGTAACTTCATCATCAGTTTTCATTTTTTAATGGTTAGATGGTGGAAAAAATCAAGCTCATCATTGGGAGGCAAGAACAGGACTCAAGAATGTTGAGGATCACCTCCTACATAAAACATTCAATTCTTGCTGCTCTGCTTCTATTCAACCTGGTGAAGATGTAAGATCATTGGATATTTGTTTGAGTTTTCAATTAGTGACTTTTGTTCTGTTTTTTTTTTTGGTGGATATGAAATGCAAACCGAAAATGTGAAAAAGAAGAGTGTGTTGTTATTAAGGGCTTTATGTAGTCCCTAATTTCTGTCTAGGAGGGCCTACTGCTTAAAATTGTGGCATGAGTCTTACCAATATTGGAATTTAGATCATGTTATCACCCAAAGAAATCTTGAACAAATTACATTCCTATTTTTACATTGATCCTGAGAATATTGTAATCAATATGACACTCCATTAGTCTGAAAAAGTAATCTTATCACCAAATCCCCATAAATTGTTTGTTTCTATTTTCCACAGTTTCCCTTAGAGTTATTTACTTCATAAAATTGATTTATACATTGTGGAAATCTTTGTTCTTCCACAAACAGGATCCTTACTGCAACTGAATTGATAATTTCATGTTCTTGCTTTTGATGTTAGTACATAAGCAAACTTTGCTTACATTTTCCCCTTTAACTTGCAACTTGTCTTTCATCTGGATTCAGATTCTCTCATTTAGTAATCAAAATATGTTGTTTTACAGCAGTCTCCACGGCTTTCAAGAAGCTCTATTGGTAACATTGGCTGTAACTTTTCTCCCAGAAGTATATCTACAGATGATAAAAACGCATACCTTTTGCCAGAATTCAACGATCTTGTTAAGGAATTCGATATGTCTGCCATTAAGGCCACTTTTTCTCCAAGAAAAGATGCAGAAAATCCGATCCCAAATCCCGGATCAGATGAAAAAGTTGATCATGAGTTAGAGATTAGGATCTTGAGGAGCACTGTAAAAGCTCTCAAAGAGAGGGAGAGATTATTAGAAATCCAGTTACTCGAGTATCGCGGAATCAAAGAGCAAGAAACTGCTGTCATGGAGTTACAGAACAGACTTAAAATAAATAACATGGAAGCCAAGCTTTTCAACCTTAAAATCGAAACCCTTCAGGCAGATAAAAAGAGATTAGTGGGACAAGTTGCAGACTATGCAAAAGTTGTGTCAGAACTAGAAGCCATGAAAGCAAAGATAAAGGTTTTAAAAAAGAAACTAAGGTTTGAAGCTGAGCAGAATAAAGGAATCATCTTGACTCTTCAGGAGAGAGTTGTAAAGCTTCAAAACCATGAAAATCACGCGCATTTGAATTCAGATAATCATTTAAAGAGCCAAAGAATCAAGGAGTTAGAGGAAGAAGCTATAGAATTGAGGAAGTATAATCACACTTTAAAAGAAGAAAATTCATCGTTGGCTCAAAAACTCGAATACTTGCAGAATCTTGCTACTTCTCTCTTGGAGGATGAGCAGGTTGTTGTCTTTATCTACCGTCTCTCTAACTTTCTCGTTTTATCCGTTTTTTGTTATAAATTTTCCTTTACATTACAATGTTGTTACAGGGCGAAGCATTAAAGGAAGAAAACCGTCAATTAAGGCAAAAGAATGAAGACATGACAATGGAGATTGAACGGGTCCAAGCTGATCGTTGCACTGATATCGAAGAGTTAGTATATTTAAGATGGATTAACGCGTGTTTACGTTATGAGTTAAGAAATTATCAGCCTGGATCTGGCAAAACGATTGCTAGAGATTTGAGCAAAACACTAAGCCCAAAATCAGAGGAGAAAGCAAAGCAGCTAATACTCGAATATGCTCAAAAAGAAGGCAATGGTGATAAGGGTATGATAGGCACCCCTGACTTTGATTCTGATCAATGGTCATCTTCACAATCCAATCTCACGGATTCCGGTGATTATGATGATTCTTCTGTTGATCTTTCATCACATAATCATTCACGTTTCTCACGAAAATCCAAAGTATTAGGTAAGCTTATGAATCTACTACGCTGGAAACACAGCCATCATCGTCACAGAAAGGACTCATCTTTGGATGCATCACCGCGTTATGATGTTTCAGTAGGAAGAAGTTCATGTGATCTAAACATGAAATCAGAGAATTCATCACAGAGTTCATCTAGACGTTCTTTGGATCTTCCAAGATACACATATCTTCAAGAATCAAGAAGTAACAAAGGCGATAATGGCAATCAGGTAGACGGTTTTCACAGAAACAACAGCGATGGATCTTCATCAAGTGTTAGTAGAGTGATTGGTACGATTTCAGAGGATAGTACTGATCTTCCTGGTGAAGATCAACAACCTGATCAGGATCAAGAAGATGGTCAGAAATCGGATTTGGTAAAATACGCTTCGGCTCTTAGGAAAATACCCTCAGACAGAAGATTAACATCTTATTGTTCCTTTTAACAGATTGTTTGGCTTTTTTTATTTATCAGCCATGTTTCTTTCTGTAGAAATTTGGGACCAGAAAAAGATGTGTTCTTTTTGTTCTTGAGGGTCTCTGAATTATGGAAGATCATATGAGTTTTTAGTGATTGTAATTATTGAAATGTGTATATATTGGATTATGAACTACAAATGTTGTTTTAGTGTTTCCTTGGCTTCTATTCATCTATAAGTCATTAATGAACAATTTTCTAGTGATTCTTCATGTTGCTGACCTTATTTTAAGTAATGTTTTTAGATAACAATTTTGACTTTGAACATTGCAGTAGAAATGTAGAATGGATCAACACATGAGCTAAAACCCTATTAATAAAACTGTATTGTCTGCATGTCTTTCATAAGTCATTATCCACTTGTGAAAATTGCAATAGAATATAAACACAACCCTACTTAAATAACTCGGGTTTGGACTCGATCGAATTATGATTAATAGACAAGATTGAACCAACTCTTTTAATATTCAAGTAATAACTCGATTCGGCTCGTAAGCTTGAGAATTCTTTCTAAGATCACAAAACGGATCAAGTAGAAGATGATAATAGAATATTCCTAAAACAATTTGATTCGTTTATATTATCACATCATGATTCGCTGTAGTATTAAACAAAAAAAAAAAAGATTTTTCAAATGTCTTGTTCTTCACATTAAATGCAACTACCATAGCACTAAAAAAATAGTAGGAAATAATAATAAATTAAATGCAACTACCATATATATCAGCAAAAAATTAGTTGAAAATATGAGAATGGACGGCCCCCAATATTATAGTTCTTGACATCAACATTACTCGGTCAGAGTGGAAGCGGCTCCATCTAAAAAAAGAGGTCTCGAGTTCAATATATCATAAATTTTAAGTTGGTTATGGAACAAATTTTACTTGGTGTATCAAAACCCAAAACCATGCAAAAGCAATTATTAGCTAGATTCAAGAATTAAGATGAACCCTCGCCTCTAGAAAAAAACCCCACCAAACGAATTCCTTAAAATTTATGATATTGAACCAACATAAAATTGGTGTTGAGATATTGTGGATGAATCAAATTTTATTGGGAGAGAGCAACACACACACATATATATATATATATATATATATATATATATATATATATATATACCCGACACTAACTCGAAGCCTATCAGATGAATAAATCTTATTTCAGAAATCTCCACATTTAATGCCTCGCATGTGCTCGAATAATTAATTAGTCTTTTTGAGACAAGTGTTTGGAAACACCTCGCCAAAAGAAAAAATAGTTCAATGACTAAATCACTGTTTATGATTTTACTGCTATTTCACAATTATTTTTCTGTCTTTTCTATGCTCCAAAAAGGGGCACAATTAAATGATGTACTATAAAAATAAGAAAAATTGTAGTCAAAAAATGAAGAAATAAAGACACTTAAAACAACAAAATGATTGAACGTAAACACTGTTTGGACGAAGATTTTATTAATAAAAAGACAAAAGAGAAAGCCGAAAAGCAACCCGACACAGCCGGAGCAATGCTTGAGACACCAGACAACACAACGGAAAAACAAACACCACCTACAACACACAATTAACAAACAAGAGAGGAACACCACAAACACCGTCAACAACCTAACCACCATCGCCGGAGCCACTCAGCCACCAATTACACCACCCAACCTTGCATGCAAATGACATTTGTGGTGTAATTAATCCCAAAATAGGGATTTCAAAAGACTTCATTTTATTTATTTATTCAATAATGATACAAAGAGGTTGATACAATTATGTGGTACTGGTACTACATCCATCATATTCTACCTCTCTTGTTCATTTCTTATTTATTGCCATTAAAATAAAAATAAAAAACAATTACAACAGTATATATTCACTAATGTGAACATCCATACATAAACTTGGACGTAGCTTTGAATTGATGCAGCTGCTTTATTTCATGGTGAAGTTTGAGCTTGAATTTGAATCGGGCCGCCGCTACACCCACACCGGCAGCATGATCCCGGTGGAGGTGGCTCACAACACACACATTGTGGACAAATGGGTTGTCGTGTCAGCATACTTCGTTCTGTAAAAATGACAAAACATATTAAACTAATAATTAATATCTGAAAATTTATAGCATATAAAATTTTGTGACATGCATCATCAATATCATACCACCTTGAACGCTTACATTTTTTTACCATGAAAGATAACATAACATAAAAAACAAGCCTTTTAATTTACGTACCTGCAACGCCACCGAGCCTGGCGGCACACGATGGTAGCACCACCGCCGGAGAAAGAGCCATGCTCAAGATGATAAATGTCAAAACCATTGACCGAAGAGAGATATTCTTCTCCATTTCTACAATCTTTGATTTGTTCCTATTCAATTCTAAAGCACCGGGTACGTATATATATAGTGGTAAATAATGGAGTAACTATTCTTTTATATATATATATATATATGATATGATATGATAGTATAGTATTATCTACGTAATATAAATGTAAATGAATAAGTCAATACACGTCTGTTTCAGGACTTTTTAGCAGTTGACAAATTTGGCTGGATTGATTTTAGGCCTTTCACACGAGTCACTTTTGCTGCGGTGGATGCTGTGATAAGGTCTCATAGCAAAACGGCATCGTTTTGCCTAAAAATAAAAAAAATACAAAACATCCAACATAACGTCGTTTTAGGTGTTATGTGTGCAGTTACAGCATGAAATCACGGTAGATGATCCCAATTCCTTTTACACCAACAAGCAAGTTTTGGTTGGAAAATCGAATTTAGTCCAAGACTATTGTATTTTCGGATAAGAATCAAATTCGATTTCCGTCTCCGCCTTTAATATAATAAAAATCACATTTCTTAGAAGAAAAAAAAAAAGCAAATTTTGGGTGGTGTTTAAGTCATTTAAAATTTCTTTGTGTTGTAATGGTAAGGTTTAACTTTCTTGGTGTGGTATGTGGTAAATTTTGTGACACAAACACATAAGTTTAATTTGCAGGTAACTTTAATAACTACAATCTAAATGTTGTTTTGTTAAATTTTGATTCTTATCAAAATTTATACGAGACAATATTTGGTGTTTGAAGGAATACCCCATTGTTACTTTTTGTTTCATTTGTATTGTCAAGTCCAGTACTATGCTGGTGGTACGTGTCAGATGGTTTTCCGACGTTGTTTCGGCGTTGTCCAGATGTAACCACCATTATTTGTTGTTTGATAAAATCTTTTTCGTTTCAAGAAAAAAATAAAGACCAAAATAGTCCAAGTGACAAAAGTCAGAAGTTCATACACAAATATGAACATAAGAACATGTTCAATAATACATTCTCATATTATAAGTCATCCAAATATTTTTCATCAATCCCACAATATAAGTTATTATAACATTTCAATTCAATAATTAATACTATTTTTCTTGTTTTTATCCATATTCATTATTCCAAAACTTTACATTATTCTAATCAGTCTAAGGGTATTTTAGTCCAAAACTATCAAAATTGGATCATTTATTGAGTTTTTTATTCTGTGTGTATAAATCTATGATGACTTATTATATTAGAAGGATGTACTATATACAATATTATATATGTGTATCTACGGAGAATTTTCAGTCCATATTTTCGAGGAAATAGTATAAATAACAAATGAATATAACATACGTCTCCTACTAATCTAATCACGTGCATATTAGTTAGCAAATCAACATCGATTCATCACATGTTGAACATTCCCAAGGCATAAGCAATAATACAATTTATTATATTGTATATATATATACACATATATATTTTTTATTTTTTATTTTGGATTTTTTTTTTTTGTTGAGGAAACACATAATTTTATTAAGTAATATTCGCCAAACAAACGGCTAGAACGTCATCCGGAGGCGTGGAACCCAGAGTGTCCGAGCAGTAACATACAAACCATATCTAGCTAAAAGATGTGCAAAATATTCCCCACACATCGAATGAAAGAAAATAAAACAGAAGTAAAGCTAGACACATGAGCCAACCAAACCTGAACTAAACAACCCAAAGCTGTAAGATCTATTCCGGATTGTTGAATTCGCGAAATGCACGCCAGACAATCACCCCCACCTCGAGCTTCTGAATCCCTAAGTGCTCCGCCTCCTCCAAGGCCAAGGAAATAGTTTTGACCTTCATGTACTCCATCGGGTCACCTGGATCAAAGTGATATGTAAATGAGTGAAGGACTGATTCATAAACGCGTAAAAATCAATTATGATTTCTAAACTTTATAATGTAGGTGTAATGATTGTTAAAATTTAGTATGAAATCTAGGTCATAAATTAACACAAAGATTAATTAAACTAAACATTGAAACTCAAATCTTTTTTATTAATTGTTTTTTTGTTTACAATCCGCATGCGAGAAAGAGGTTCCTTGCCCGAGAGATTTTATAGTGCAACGGTTGTAGGAAGGTTATACCAAGTGGCATACATTAGAGTCTCTCATTTTTACTCTCTTTCACATAATACACTTTTATCGTGTGTGAGAGATTAGAAATAAGTGGTTGTAATGTATGTCACTTGATACAACCTTCCTACAACGGTTGTATTTTAAAATTTCACTGCTTGCCCCCATTAAACAATGAGATAATGATACGTGTATTTTTAAAAGTCTACCAAAAGTTTACACCTAATATTATCTTGTGGTCGTGAGTGGTTCTATATATATATATATATATATATATATATATATATATATATATATATATATATATATATATATATTTTTTTTTTTTTAAAATAGAAAAATGAATGATGAGATGATAATGGTGTAAACTTTATTTAGCTTTTTAGAGTTACACATATCATTATCCTAAACGATGACGTTCAAAAGAGAAACAAATATGGGTTTTCCTAACCTATTTTCCATTTTTCTTTTGTACTTAAAGCTCCCGGTATCCGGAACCCACTGGTCCAACTAATTCGGAGTTCGGCTCGGGTCGTGTCTGCAGAGTCGGACTCTTACTCAGGAGTAAGATCTCGCAAATAGCTCTTTCAACATGGCGCCTCAGAAGTGACTCGAACCGATTACCTCCCTTGGCATTCTCAAGTCATTTAAGCTACTTGGTTTATTTTAAATTTTAGAATGGGTTTATGATAACAATGTGCATGTTATTTATAGGGTTAACATTACTCATATTGGCATATTTTAGCTTATATTGGTATATATCTTAGCTGTGGTTGATTTCCACCCATTAAAGGAATTGGATTAACTCAAATTAATAAACCATAACCATTGTACACGTATAAATTCTGATTTACCTCATATCATATAAGCTCGTAATTCAGATTTACCTCATATATCATATAAACTGGTTTTTGTTTGTTTGTTAAGCTAAACAAAGCAAACATATTCATGTTATTATGTTCATTTAATAAACAAACAAACATGAGCAACCTCGTAAAATTTGTTTAAGTTTGTAGACACACACATATGTGTGTGTGTGTAAAATCTCAAATTGCTAATCAGAAATCTAAAGCTTATCTTAAAGCCGTTCACTCTTATCTATGTTCATCTTCTTATTATTATTCTTGATATCAACAGTCGATACAAGTTTGAAAATTAAAAGACATTCAACATATTTGTTATTTTACATGGAAGCATGAGTTAAAGATCATTAACATAAGTTGTAAAAAAAAAGATGTGCACTTATTTAAACTCGGCTCGAATTCGAGCAATAGATTAACGAGCAAAACACAAACATAAAAGTTGTTGGTAATTTAAGTGTTACCATGTTCATTTATTGTAATCGGGGTTTGGTACAAAGATGGGTGAACTCGGAATGCTATAATATGAGTTTGGAGGTACGGAGTGTACGCTCATATAAGTAT